>ML677363.1:17231625-17328123 GCA_007922305.1 Dermatemys mawii
CCTCTCTGATTCTGTACAAAATATATTGATCTTTGTTCATTGATTATCTTCCAGGATTGAAACAAACTTTCATAACAATACCCTCTTTGTGAATGATAAGGGCCATTAGTTTAACATTCGTAATTATTCATTTTAATAACAGATGAATAGTTAATATTGCATAGGTCACATTGCTTTGTACATTCAAATCTAGTTAGCAAAATAGCAAGTGACTGGTACAGCATCCCCAAAGGATATCAAATGATCAGGTGTATAAATATGAAGATTTTTTTTATAAAATTTACCAAACATGACAAGACACTGCACAGTTGTCTGTTCTTTCGTCTTGCTCTCTCTGCCCGATGAGGGCTAAAGAAAGACATTACATCTCAGCTATAGATCTTCTACTTCCTTTAATTTCCTGATAAAATTGAAGCTGATAAAGTAGAAGCTGAAGTCCTAATTCAACAACTTCAGTGGGAGATGTTGTCATTCATTCATATACATACTTATGTGGTACTTAGAAAAGTATGTGGCATCCTGATGCAATTCCCTTGCCATTTCAGTTTTAGTTTTGTGTAGTATTGTAGGTAGCTTTGCTCTCTGCGTTTCAGATGTAAGCAAAAATGAATTCCATTCTTAAGTAGAGCTGGGTGGAAAACAGCTTTCTGGTCCCATGGCAGAAAATAATAGCCTTCAGGCAAAGCCATGAATTGTAGCCTAACAGATTGATTACAAGACTGGAAGTTAAGACCTGGGTTCTATTCCCAACTCTGATGCTGACTGTGTGACCTTGTCTTAGCTATTCAGCCTCTCTCTCACTGTTCCCATCTCAAACAATGGCATTTACCTTTTGTAAAGCTCTTTGACAGCTATTAATGAAAAGGCCCGGTAAATGCAAAGTATTACAGTAATTTATTGTATTCAAATTTAAAGTGCTTTTACTGGTAAACACCACACTTCAAGTATTTATCTACATAGGGGTGGTTTAGTTTGTTCTGTCTCAAGCTAGTGTGCGTTGAAAGTGCCCACGTACAAATGAAGCAAACCCTTGAAGTACACTAACTCCTTCTTTGCTGTGAATTATTTAATCACTTTCAAAGTGGAGTAAGTTCACTATGAATTGAGTTAGTGAGGACTAATTTTTTTGTGCACATAATGCTTTTATGCATTGCTTTGTCAGTCCTCCAACTGCTATCCCACACTGCTTTGTGGATATCTGTGACCAACTTGTCTCCATACCTAGACTCTATCCACGCTGCTCTGGGGTTAAGTTGACCAGCTGTCCTCTCCCCCATTTAAAAACTGGCACAGAGCTACGATCAGCCCATTTGCTCCTGGGTTTGAATATATTGGCATTACAGTGATACTGCTCCATTAGCCTTACAACATGCTGGAATAGGTTACCTCTGGAGGCTGTTAACAGGTTGGAAAAACAGTTGTCCAAATGGGCTAGATTTACTTGGTCCTGCCTCAGCGCAGGGGGATGGACTAGATGACCTCTCAAGGTCCCTTCCAGTCCTACATTTATATGATTCTATGCCTTGTGCAGCCATTCAGAGCTGTGATGAGACCCTTGACCTCCTCACCATCTGGGGAGAAGTGACAATGCAGAAAGCCCTTGTGAGCAACCACTGCAATAAGAAACTTTTTGAGAATGTAGCTAAGCAGATGATGACAGAAAATGGTCACGGCCATGATTCTGACGAGAAGAGATTCCAGAAACAACATGTGGCCTCCTTGAGGAGGACCAGGACAGGATTTTTTAGTGACATAGCATTACAGGTCCCAACTTCCTTGCCACTGAGGTTGATCATAGCACTTCAGAAGAGGAGGAAGACAGTGGAGTGATCTCTCTGTACAGCCAAGGGTGACCAGATAGCAAGTGTGAAAAGTCGGGACAGGGGTAGGGGTTAATAGGTGCCTATATGAGAAAAAGCCCCCAAAATCGGGTGGTCCCTACATAATCGGGACATCTGGTTACCCTGGTACAGCCAGATCGCTTAAGAATTCAGGACCCTGAGGATAGTCAAGTGGGAATCAGGCTGAGGAGTGATTAAAAGGTTAGGTTTTAGTTGTTTTCACCAGTGGATCTAATTCCCCAAGGCAATAGAGTTTCACATGGTATTGGGTTTCCATATTGCCCCACTTTGTCCTCATTTAACCAAGCTGTATCTACTTAGTAATTAGGGGTGAAATCCTGGCTCTAGTGAAGTCAGTGGAGCCAGGATTTCACCCTAGGGATGTGAATCAAACTAAATGAATCACTCTCATCCCTGAAGTACTGTATTTTTGTTGTCCTTCTCTAACGTCTTTCCAATTGCTCAATCTCATTCATAGGGACCAGAAGTATATAGAGAATTCTAGACATTTCTTACCAGTGTCATGTAGACAAGAACTAGCACCTCTCGGGTCTCTGAGATGATACTTGTAAAGGATAATTCAGGAAGAGTAGTCAAATCAGTATTGTATATCACTATGGAAATGTTTTAGCTTTTCTATTTTTTTATGTGGTATTTTGGGGGATATCTGCTCCACTAATATTATATGAAGTTATGCTTTTGGCCAATATATAAAAAGTGTATTATAATATTCTGATCAGGTAAAAACCCACCTAGTTTGCAAGAAGATCAATACAAGCTCTTAATGATCATCAGCAACCAAGTGTTTAACAGTAAAACTGTCATTTTTTTTATTCACTCAATAGCAGTGTACCATAATTGGCTCATGTACCTGTCAACTAGCCTCAGTAGCCTTAATAACAGTCTGACTCAGTCAAAATATTTGGATAAAGGGATGCTGAAAAAAAGACGACTCCAAATTGGCGGAGCAGTAAGTTGGCCAGTCTTCCTTGGCAGATACAAAGCTTTCAAATGAAGAGTAAGCTGTGTGAAGTTTCCAAAGAGAATATTAAACACATTGCAAAATTAATCATTAGCAAGCAGTTAAAAATAAAACAACCCAACATTTAAACTATCCAGACATTTTGGTAACTGAACCTGTGACCATTACTGAGTGCAAAGACGTATAACAAATAGTTAAACAAATAGTAAAGATAAGTTCATTGATGAAAATGCTTTTGTGAGATACAACCTAAATCATATACCTGCTACAACTATTAAAGGGTATCCTGAAAATCTCTGGTATTTCATAGGTTTTATGCTTCCCCCCACCTTTTTTCTCCCTATCATAACTTTCAGATATTATGTTTTAGATAGTCTCTCTTCTCTCTAGAACTTTGGTATCATTTTCTTTAACCATAAGGACTTTTTATTGATTGCTGAGATTTCACGGAAAATAAACAGCAGCTGACTTATCTATCTGCATTACCTTAATTGCATGCTTTTTTGTATTCCATCAGTGCTAGCAACCATCATCTGATTTCCTAATACTTTTGCCAGTACTTACCAAACAAACATGTACCATGCCTAAGTAGCCCTAGAGTTAAGGTTGCATTCAGATTTGCACATAAAGTAAGATTCAGATCTCTTTATTTCACACTTAATTTTTTTGAAGTTAGTCTTCAAAAATATCAAGCTTGTTCTTCAAAAGAGCATTGCATAATCTATTTTTAAAAAATCAACCATCCAGTGTGTTTAGCAGGGAAAGCATTTAAAGATGAAACTGTTGTGAGATTTCCTCTGTGAATAAAATGGGGACAACCCCTTTCCCCCTCTCCATCCACCCACCACCAATGCCCTGGCTCCAAGAAGCTGCTGGAATGGCATGTAAGGGTTTCACAGAAGACGCAAGGGGCTGAGGGAGAATTTCCCTCACACAGGAGCAGTATACAGTTAATGCAAGTAGAGGAGAGCAGCAAGCCATGTAGAGCTCTGTTTGTGCCGGGGGGCCGGGGAGGGAATGGTGCTTTGTGTAGAGGTCATAGAGAAGCAGGGCTGTATAATGTGTGTCAACTGAAGAAGAGCGGAGACTTGATGCACTAAGAGAGTGGAGGATGGGGTAATTGTGGCTATAAAATACAGGGGTTGGATTTGGGAGGAAAGTGTAACATTTGGGAACCTGGGGTGTAGACAGAATCTACTCAGTATGTATGTGCTGAAATATCAGCATATGCTGAGCTGGATCTCCATTGGGGAGCACATAGGGCACCAATGCAGCAGCTCTTTGGGTGTCCTGGTGCTCTGGCTGCACCAATGCCTCTGTGCATATCAAGTTGGCTCTTTAACATGCTGCTGAATTCACCAGTGGAATGATCAGATGGAAACTCCACAAATGCAAATTCAGTTTTCTGACCCTTATGTGGTTTTATGCTACATAGCCAGGCATATGGTCCATAGACTTGTACTCTGAGATTGTTTGCCTGTCTAGCCAGGCACCCAAACTGTGCCTTAGCAAATAGCAGCTGATTTGGGAAAAACATGTAAGCTATGCCTGCATGTTGTGGCATTCTGTCCCCCTAGTGCTGGGTAGGCCAACTGGAGATTGATGAGCCTGCTACAGTATTGACTAAAAGAGACAGGTGTTTGAACCTAGGTAATAGAGACTCAGATTTTACATTTCCAACATCTCAGCTTCAATCCCTGATACCTGGGGTATCAGCTTTACAATGGAAAAATCTCCTCTTGACCTTGTGTGGAGTTTCTCCCAGCTGGCATAGCTACTTGCCACTGGTGATCATAATGTTATCCAGTGCTTTCTGAAAATACAGCCTCAGTGACCTCCAGTATCAAGTTCCTCTAACCAACAAACAGGCTTTCTAGCAAGCAGAACATAAAGCTGCAGTCTTTGTAATGGGTTACTCGATCTATTTTATCTACTGGAGGAACTTCCTCAAAGAATCCTAATTGGTACGGAGGTGTTAATGTTTCTTATAGAAGTTGTTCTAATTTGAGCCAATTAGGATATAATCACACTATTTTATGCTAAATTAGACTCTTAGCTTCCCCAGGCTAAGGTTAGTCTCATGTCTCTCTAATTCCCAAGATTTTTCTTGGCTCCTTTGGAGAACATAGGTAAGAGGAGAGACTCTACATTTGGGAAGAATTGCTTTTTCAGGTTACGTTGCATAGCCTCTCAGAAACTCTGCTCTTGCATAGTTCATTTCTTTCAGAACATCTGAATGAAAACCATATGGTAGCGATTTACTGCACTTATCTTTCTCAAGTTGCTCTATTATTTCCTTCATAGAGCGTTCAATCTCTGTTAAAGCCACACTGTGAATTCTCATGAAAAGTGTCCTTGGAATAGAAATTTGCTCATTATTTTCTACAGTAAAGACTGATTTATGTGATTCAGGAAACACACAACACTAGACTATAAACATTTCAGAATGGGTCACATTTGGTGGTTATAAGCATAGTGTTCTATGTATTGTAGTTCAAGGATAAGTGAGTGCACATTTTTTTATCAGAGCTTGACACTACAGATTATCTTGCTTGAGGGGAGCTATATCTTGCAGAGGGAACACATGGAAGCTTTATTTAATCCATGTGAGCTACAGTATTTCCTGTTTCTCAGATGGCATTCTTGACCACGCTGACCTACTCTCATTGGAAGAGATATTCACAGAACAAATCCCCACCAGGGGTGTTGAACATGCTCTGTGCCCATGTGAGCACCTGCCTGCTAGCCTGTAGGTTGAGCTCTGCCTTGACTGATCTCCAGTTGTTTAAAATTATTCATTGTTTCCATTATTCAATACCCTCTGACCTCCAAAATTCAAATTGGGGGCTCTTGTGATTTACACTGAACCCTGAGACTGGGACACAGTGTAGCCTCAGAGAGGCATGATTCTTTCCTACTCCCCCCTTGCTCCACAGAGCTAATTAAATTGGCTCATGCCAGTAACAGATCACTATTCTCCCCCGTGTTGATCCAACACACACATTGGCAGCAGTGCCTGTGCTCTTCCCATTTCCCACACCTCCATGCCACCATCTATCCACCTGCTTAGGTCTAGGGAAAGTAATGGAGGCAGCACTGCTTCTCTCTCTGAACTGGCAATGGAGATGCAGTGTGGTGTGCAGGGGCATGGTGGGGAATGAATCCATGTTATGGATCTGCATAGCCCTGGCTATGATCTGGCCCTTAGTGTTTGGAAGAGGGGAAGGGATCTTTTTCACTTCATAATGACAAATGTGCAAGTCAGGTGTTGCTATTGCCATACCGTGTTTGTGTATCTGAAAAAATCACATTATCTGAGAGGATCAGGCATACCCTTTCTTATTGAGCACTTTGTGCTGAAGGGGAAATGCACCACAGTTTTAAATGTCCTGCATGATTAATTGAATTTGAGATTTAGGGGTACTGAGAGGTATTTAAAAGTGGGTCTGAGTTTAGTTCTGAAGGGTTGATACATAAACTGCCTAGAATTTACTAGACCTCTGGACTGCAAATGCTCTTGTTACACTTGTCGCACTAACCACAGTACAGCAAGTCTCAGGTACCGGTCAGCATACCATTCTGACACACCTCTCCCCTGCCAAATAACGCAATGTGTAATTTCACCTGTTATGAATCCATTGTTTGTGGGCTTATATCCCCTGTAGATGGTAGAGGGAAGCTGCACCACTGCATACTTTCAAATATCCATACAGAGCTCTGTAAGTTTGTCTAGCAGCTGTTGTTAGAGACTAATGGCACCCAGCCGTTCAGATACCATCCTTTCACATTTTCTAATTCAGAGCTGTTAGCTGCAGAGAAAACTGATCTATCTGCCTGATGCTTTGAAACCTTGAAACGTACTCATCATAGTTGCAATCCTTGACCTAATCAGCAGTGCTAGAAATTTATACAAAGCCTTTCAGTAAAATGGTATTTAACCTGCTGCACTTGTTCCCTTATCTTGGAAGCTACTGTGCTGGAATCAGAGGAAAAGTTTTGGTAGCAAATGGTAGAAGGAAGACTATATGAAACCATTTGTGTAAAGGGCAAGTGTTATTCGGGGCCAGATTCTGCCTCCATTATTTATGTACTTTACCCAATGAGCAATCTCCAAATTAATAGTTATTTAGACAGCACCCCAAAGTATATCTAATGCTTAGTCTGGGCAATGGGGAGGAATTTTCTTAACTTCTATTTGAGAAGCTTGTATCATGCATAATCAGAACAAATAACTTCACCCTCTACATCTGCTTTTTCTCTTTTCTTTGATAGTTCATATCAGCGATTCAGTTCACCAAAGTACTCAAATGTATTTAATGCTCTTTCGTCACAATTATCTGACATGTCAAAGGCCTCGGTGTAATCTTATCAATAAAGCCATAATTTTGCTTTTGACAAAAGCAGCTGTTTTTACCTGCAGCCTGTGAACTTCCGTTAAAGTATTATGTTGCTTTTATCCCATTTTAGTTGTCTCAAAGCAAGAAGATAATAGGGATTTCAAAAGAATTCTTAACAAGTGAATGAGCCAATTAGTCTATAGTGTTTGAATAAGGAAACAGCAGGTATAGAGGAGCAAAAGCAAATATGTCAGGGAAGTTTAGGAAGTGCAGAGCAATTAAACAATGTTTATAAAAATTATAGAGTATAAATGCTAGTATCAGATGCTAGAAATGAGGAAAGCACATTGTTTTTTTCACATTATATAAAGGAGGTGAATGTGGAAATAACATGAGGGGAGAAATTTGTCAGTATGTTGCAAATTTTTTCACAACAGCTAAAGTGCCTCATTTGTCCTGACTTTTAAAGATTACATAGTCTTTATTTGCTGATCCTTTTTACTACAGACACTTTAAAAACACAGACACTTTAAAGAATGCAATTCATAGTTTTGTATAAATCATAACCTAATCAAACATAGATGTCTTTGGACTATGTGCTTTGTTTAATTTTGTTTTTATATGTACTCCAGGTGGTCTCAATAAGTGTGGGAGAACAAAAGAGAGCTTTCTTTGGCTTCACTGTGCCTCATCTGGTCTCTTAATTTCAGCCACACACCATGTATAGATTTTGTATGAGTTAACAGTTCCATTTGTGTTCCTTTCAGATGAGAACAAAGAGTATGTAATATTTGATTTTAGCTCTCTCTCTCTCTTATTGAAAGATTCTCCATTTGTAGTTTATCAGCAATGTATATATGCATCTGAGATGGCATTTCAGAAGGATCATGCATTTTAATTGTGTTGCTTACATAACTATTTTTTAGTGTTTGATATATTTATATGTATGAATTAGAGAGAGATTTGTGTTCAAAACTGCAGGTAGAGGTTTATTTCAGTAACTGTAGTATGTTTTTTTTAAATGAGTTGACTGATGTTCTTTAGTGAAACAGCGAGTTAAATGGGTAGTATATAAGGAGAAGCAGCTATGGGAATTCAGGGAGATTGGTTCAGAGGAATAAAGAATCAAAGGGGTTTTTTGAGCAAATGACTGACTGGTTGCTGTCTCTAGATGTGTCTCTGATTTTCTTTCTTTTGAATACTTCTGTTGTTGAGGAATAGAATTCTCATCGGGTTTGTTTTTCAAAATAAAAGAACATTTTGTGTCATCTGGCTGCTACAGTTTTCCTTCTCAAAAAAAGTGAAATGTTTCCAGACTGGAAGGTGGAGGTCTGAGGACTAAGCATGGATTATAAAAACGTAAGTGCTACATGAGCCCTTGAAAGGTTTATGTTAGGCAATCAAAAAGTGATTTGGAAATAAAAAGGGCTGACACTTTCATAAGGGGTGCCAGTCAACCAGCTCCGGATTGTGAGACAGAAACAAGCAGGTGAACCCGCTCTTGGGGTGGTGCTTCAGCACCCACTGGCCAGTGACATCCCTTTGCATTGCTAAAGGGTTTCCATTGCTCTATCCCAGGGCCTTTTTAAAAGGAGCTGTAATTGGCCTGTGAGTGGCAGAGCGTAGTTAGCACTGTCCAGAAGTGGAGTTCCTTCCTCCTCTGCTTTCACTGCCATAATTATCTCACTCTCAGTTCCATATAGGCTTATTAATATCTAGGTAGTGTGTGGGTGTGATATAGTCCAGCAGGTCAGGGAACCATGGGATTTTGTGATTCATTGTGTTCACTGGATGCTTTTTGGACTTTGAAGCGACTGTGTAGGTCTTGGCAAAGGAACACAAGCTAACTGATGCAGTTGAACTATATATGGCTATTTCACTCTCACTGTGAAAGAAAGTGAATGGTTTGTCCTGGAGAAGGAGTAAGATTCCAGTTGGTGGACTTAGAATTATTGATGGGTGACAGCTGAGCCCCACATATACACACACACACACACACTAATGCCCTGTCCTGTGCATTAGATTCCATTCCTTATTAGTTTTGCCAGTGTATTTGTTGTTCGTAAGTGTGTTTCAGCAATATCTAAATTGACAAAAAGTCAAAACTGTTCACAAAATGTTCACTTTGTCCATTTGTCATTTGTTGTGTTTTCAGTGACCAAGTCACATGATGATGTTCTATCTGCTCCCTGATTGCCTCTCAGAACGTTTTTAAGCAGACTGAGAAATAATAAACAATGGACTTCTATTATGCAGTTTTGGACAAATAATCAGCGTGATAAATTAAATGAATATCAGTGATCCTCAGATCCTCTCAAATAAAAAAATACTCTCACCCATGACTTGTAACAAACCAAATGCAATACTTTTATTTGCACAAATATTTGAGCATCATTTTTGTTTTGACTTAGATCCAATTTAAACCATCGCATGCCATCAATAGATCTCTTCAGTACTTCTTGAATCAATGTAAATTGGCTATACCTTAATTAAATGCAGCTAGGCCTCCATCTTTTGAAATGAAGAGAGTGCATGTTCGCAGAACACTTTTCCATGTTACGCTGTCCTCATCACATCAGATTCAAAATCTAAACTCAGGCTTTGTCACTTTTCAGTGGATGAACATAAAAAAGGATAGTGTGGTTTATAATAAGAGGGGATAATCAGAACTGCACAAGTACTGAACTCTGTGTGATACTTGCTTCTGGCATGGCACCCAATGTGCTAATTAGCTAAATAAATTCAGATCAAGGGTTCAATATGCAAAGCAAGCACCTAACTGAAAGTACATGGGGGTGCTGGCGAAGGGGGATATATGGAATGATAGATTCTGACTAAAGTTACTGCTGATCTACACTGGTGTAACTGTGATCAGAATTGGGCCCAAACTTCTGATTAGTGTGATATTAGTGTCTGGTTTGATTTTCATAATCTTCTTGGCATGCTTAAAATTATTGTTCACTGATCAGCAAGGAGCTTGTGCACAGTGTGCTGCTAGCATACAGTTATTTACAAACTGTTCAGTACATCTTGGCCAGACAGGTATTGGGATATTAAATGACATTACGTTGTAATAGGATGCAGATTAGTGTTTTCCTCTCTAGTGATTTTTACAAGGCTTTGATCATGTGTGAATTATGAAAATTAGGCTTCATTTGAGGTTGGGGAAACTGCATGTTAATCCATTAACAGCAAGAAGAGTTTTCGAGGATATGTTTGGAATTACTTTTTTAGCTAGTGCTGTGATTGTGAATTCTCCCATATTTCT
The DNA here is from genome assembly GCA_007922305.1 of Dermatemys mawii. Taxonomy (NCBI): domain Eukaryota; kingdom Metazoa; phylum Chordata; order Testudines; family Dermatemydidae; genus Dermatemys; species Dermatemys mawii. Next base: position 17,242,054 of record ML677363.1, read on the forward strand.
AATGGACTAGCAGCTTTGAACATTAGTGCCTTAGCCCTGCCTTGCTGGGGATCAGTTTAAGTTGCTCTTAAAATTATGTTTCTTTTATGTGTTAGTTCACCTAGAATATAGAAATGGGTTTGAATGCAAATACTTAACGTACAGGTCTGCCAGTAGCTATATGGTAATCTCAAAAGATTCTTCTAACCTGTGGGTGCACTAAATACCAGGGGGATGACACAGTTCACTGCTAGGACAGGAGGCTCTCAGGGTCTTAAGCCTGAACAGTACTTAGTGCTTTCAGTGAAATGAGATGGCGCTCAGGATCTGGCAGGAAGCTCTCAGCACCAGGTTGCAGGAAAACTGAGAATGTAACAAGGGAAATACAGATGATTTCTGCTACCTACTTACATTATTTCTGTTGGAGTTGTGATGGAGTGTTTACCCCCCCATAGACCCTGAAAGAGTTAGTGTGGGCTAATTAACCAGCCTGGGTGCACCTGGCAAGTTTGCTAGACCTCGTTAGAGATAATGCCCAGCTAAGAGCTTCCCCCTTCCCAAAGAACTCGGTGAACCTAAATGGAGAGGGGATGGAGAGGAGAGAAGAGGAAGTGGGGTGTTCCTGCTGTCTGGGAAGCAGCCAGAGAAACAGAGCAGGCAAGATTCTCCAGGGTGAGCTGAAAGCTGGACTGGAGACAAGAGCTCTGATGAGCAGCCTAACACCCTGAGGAGAGGAATGTGCCAGCCCCTGTGCTATGGGCTTAATCAAGGCACAGAAGCCTGAGGGTAGGCGGGGACAGTCTAAAGCAGTAGCAGCATACCTCTGACAAGGTGGCTGCTATATGAGCCTGCTTGGGCCGAAGGTTTAGTTTTTTCCATTTCTGCTGTCCTTTTGTAAAGGACTCTGTGACTCCAGAAGGAGCAAGACTCTGCAAAGTGGTCTAGCTAGAGGGCCAGGATTCTCTTGTAGTGGGAGCTGGCCAACACACAGTGAGGGAAACTGAGGCAAGGTGGTGCAATGTGTTGGGATTCCCTTCAAGATCTTTTTCACTTGGCTTATCCAGAATTCCTTGTCCAGTTCTGGGAGAACTCTTCATCCACTTCTCTGGTATCCAAAAAACTCAGGTCAACTCCAGATATCATCACTCAGGTTCCTTTATTAGGCACAGAGAAAAGCTATGCTGCATTGATCAGACTGGCACACAGGGTGGGTATAAGGTATACCACATGTTCAAAGTCACTGAAAAACTCTTCCTTTATATATATCTAGACATTATGTTCTCAACTATACATTGCATCAGATGCTTCATGATTGGTGAGGTTACTTTGCAGGAACCATTTTCTGTACAGCATGCTCTATCCATGTGCTCTTCATGTAGAATCTGGTCTTTATATTCCATATTTTTCTCTCCATTGTCCCTTGCACGAGGGTTTTCTTGCTTATCTTAGCTAGACCCTGACTCCTGTATACTGCTCATTCAGCCCCTATTTGCAACTTGAGCTTCCATTCACCTTTTCAGCCAGGGCCATTATGAAATGAGGCAAGTTGCTTATGTCAAGTCAGATCTACACAATGGCAGATCCAGCTAGAAGGGGAGTATTGGGGTGACAACTTTGCCCCAGGAGTCTTTTTCTCTAGTTGATATGTCAATATAATTCACTGATATTATTGAGAGGGAGATCCCTAGTTTAGGATGAATGGGTTTTGTGAGTTGTTACTACCTTGCCACCATAATTGGATCAATATCAGACTTCCGGACTCTGGTGCCTGGAGTACAAAGCCATTTAAAAGATTTTTGTGGCACACTGAAAGCACACACTGTAGCTTATCCTGTAAACAGCTCTAGTTTGTGACACTGTTTTTAGTCCATGTTTCTCATAATTAACTCTGTTTAAGTAGAGCAGATTAATTAAGCTAATGCACTTCTGCTGCCTATACAGAAGCAAATCAGGTCACTTGGATTAAAAATAGTTTACTTAGTAGCTCATAAACTATACTGCCCCAGCCCTGATGATTTCCGCCAAGGACTCCAGATGGAGGACCCCTCCAGGCCATAATATCCCCTTCTGCACACTGAACAATTGTACCGTGTGCCTTTGTGGCACCATTTCCCATCCCCAGACTTGATGGAGCCCTTCACATGTGGTCCAGGGTGTGCAAAAGTCTAGAGTTGGAATGGGCCACGGCATTAGAGGAGGTAGTTTGGTGGCAGAGCCAGGTATGAGGGATGCACGCTGTCCCTCTTCTAACCCAATAGACCTCACATGGGAAAGTTACTGCAGTCTGAGCTCTGGTCTATGCTGTGGTGGTGCTGGGGAATCAACTTAAGATATGCAACTTCAGCTACGGAAATAGCATAGCTGAAGTCGACATATTTAGGTCAACTTACCGTGGCATCTTCATGGCAGTGAGTCAACTGCTGCCGCTCCCCCATAGACTCTGTCTGTTCCTCTCGTGACTCTTCCGGAGTCACCAGAAGAGCACTCGGGATCGATTTATCGCATCTAGACTAGACGTAATAAATTGACCCTCGAAAGATCGATCGCTACACGGTCTGGTGGGTAGTGTAAACCTGCCCCCTCAGATTGGAAGCACTTTTGTGGATGCAGGGAAAGCCACGGACAAAGAGGCTGTCTCCAGGGTACATTCATTGGCAGTACATTATAAGAGCTTTAGAGGAAGCCTCTAGACCCCAGAACAGCTATAAGGTCTCCACATAGATGGCCTTGGCTTCCCATGGATCATGGCGGGGAGGCTGATTTTCTGTAGGTGAGTAAATCACACTCTCCTAATGGGATGAGGGAATTTCCATGAGGGAAACACCATGATTATTTCCAGAGAGTTGCTTGTAAAATGTCCCCTTTCACAGCTTTCCATGTGGAGAAGGTTGTTTGATCCCCTGAACTTGGTAATTATGTTGTAACTGAGACTTACAGAGTAAAATCCAGGCCCCGTTGAAGTCCATGGGAGTTTTGCCATTGACTTCAGTGAGTCAAGATTTCACCCATAATGATTTATTTTAACATTATGACAACTGAACAGAAAAAAAATATTTCAACCATAAATGATCAATTGATGTTGTTCTGTGTGAACTTTTTTTTGCTTCTGCCAATGGCAAGATTCCCACTCCTCCTTCTGAAGCAGCTGGTGCTGGCCAGTGGCAGACAGGATAATGGCCTAGATGGACGTTGGATCTGATCCATTATGGCAGTTCCTGTGTTCCAGTAGCAGGGCCCTGAATAAGAGGAATAATCCTGTGCAGAAAGGAATGCTGTTGCTTGAGGTAACCTGCTTGTTCCCTGGGTATAATCAGGCACATCTGTGAAGACTTCACAGCATCCAACTATACAAAAACTATTCAGAATATTTTGCATCTCAGTGCAAATGTATTTGCACTGAAAATACCATATGTTATGTTATCTGTGTGTTCAGATTGGAGAATTGTTTCTAAGTTCAAAAATTCTATTAACTTTTTCTTTGACATGATTGTCTTCACTGCCAGATAAAATGCTGGGTCATATCACTCTGCAGCTCTGCTTTAAGTTAGAGCATGTGCTCCATATGTAAGTACAGACACAATGTTACTGGAGTCATATGAGTAACTAAAAGAGTAACTGAAAGAGTTACTGTTTGTCATGAATGACAATTAATATTGAACAACAGCACATTTACCAAGCAATAAAATAAATCAATTTGCATAAGTCAGGACTGTTTTTAACAAATTGTGGCACAATAAGATCTTTAGAACTGTTTCCTCAATTGAGGGCCAAAATGATGTAAGATTATTAGTGGTTTTGTTTCTATGGTAATAAAGAATCTGCTTCGGTAGATTAAAGTGTAAAAAGGCAAAATAGAGAGGACTCCGCCCCTCACACCCAGGATGGGGTGAAAGGTGAAGACATCTGAGAAGTTTTCCACATGGAAATGTCCCCCACAGGTTCATTCAGGTGGCGAGCTTGCACATTTCTCCCTCATCCCCCACTCTGTGGCTGACCCCCAGTCTCCCAGATCATTGTGGGATCTGGGAGGCCAGTGGAAGGAGGTCCTATGATCTGCACCAACTCTATTCCAACAGCACCCTCTCACAGCAGCGCCCTGGAAGTGCAACTTCAATACAGCCCTACTAACAAGCACATCCCTTGAGCTTCAGCTGCCACTATAATTCCCTTAAAGGGCAGTCCTCATCTGTGGATTGCAAGGGACTCAAAATTAATATCTCCAGAGAAGAACTTCATCAGACACATTTGAGGGCAATGTGTGGCCTAGAGAACAGAGTACTGGACCAGAACTGAGTTCTATTCCCAGTTCTTCCACTGGCCTACTAGGTGACCTTGAGCAACTCACTGCACATCCCTCTGCCTATTTCCCCTTCTGTAAACTGGGGATAAGGATACTGACCTCTGAGCTCTGCTACTGAAAATAGTGCTATATAAGAGCTAGGTGGTGGTGGTATTGCTATCTATTTACATATCCTTTCATCGCCCTGCCTATCCCCTAGGAAATGCCCACTGTGTGGATGCTGACATAAAGACGGCTGAACATTTCTCATAGAGGTCAGATCGGTTTTGTATGTGGAGGGGACCACTGCATATGAATCTTGTTTGGGCTCCTAGAATTTCTGATCCTTTTTTTCTAATGCCATTTTTTTTATAATGTAATGCAGACATAAGAGAAGACAGAGCACCTTTGCCTCAGTGAAGAGTGACTAACCTTCCAATTAAACGTTAGAATAAATTACCAACCACACATAATGGATTCTCCATCACTTGAATTTCTATATCAAGCCTAGATGTCTTTCTAAAATATATGCCCTCACTCAGTAGGAACATGTTCAGTTTATTACAGGAATCAGTGGGGAAATTTTATGGCCTGTGGTGTATAGGAAATCAAACTAGATCCTAATGGTCCTCTCCTACCTTTAAAATCTATATGTCTGACTCAATCAGTGTAGTTTTTACATATCAACATGTGCAAATACTTGCAGAAAATGTATTTTAATTTTTTTTCTTACTAGTTGAATCCTTATTACTTAATTTTCAGAAGGATCCTGGCCCTGAGGACAGTAGTAATTGTATAGCATATACATTATGGGTGAGATTATGATATTCTTACTCACATTGAATAGGACCTTGTGCCATGAGTAGTCCGAGTAAATCAATGGGAATATTTTGTAGTAAGGTACTCCTCATTATTAGCAAGACCATCATAATTTAGCCTTATGTAAATACACATGTATGTCATGCATGTGACAAAAGTGTGTGTGTGTATACACAGCTTTAGGTTTGCAATAAATTGGTAGCAATAAACAGGTCCTCGTAAATCTCTGTGCACTTCTTATGTTTTTAAATAACACTGACTAGTGATATTTTAGGAACTGCTAATTTGTGCCGGCTAATAGGTGCTGAAACAAAACCTGCTATATTTTTCTCCTTTCTCTCAGTTTTATATGGAAAGAAGTCAGAAAACCATTAGATATAAGAATGGTCAGGATGATCAGTTGAGGAAAAAGAGAAAATTTAAATTCTAATATAAGCCAGTGGAAATGGCTGTAAAAGAAGGGCTCAATCAATTATTTTCATTATAATTTCTACTCCTAGGAGATGTATAATTATACTAAAGACTGCAAATCTTCTTATATAAAATATTAGTTGGTAAAAATCACTGTTGCACGTGCTGTATGAAATATTTGATCTTTTTTTATCAGTACCAAGAAGGAGCAACCATTTGGAGAAGGCATTTGACTGTTGTGGGTTAGTGTTTGAGTTTTATGGAAGTGAACGCTTGGGAAGGAGAGTCAGAGTCTTTGGTGCACTGATATTTTAGGTCATTGCGTGGGTAGCAGCATGAAAGAAGGTATGACTGTAGGAGCAGAGGAAGGAAGCAGGGTTGGACTGGTATTGCTGGTAAAAAGATGGTGAGGGCAGTACTGAGAAGAAGCAAGATCTGAAGATGTAAGCTGGGATGCAGAGTGCATGACCTTGAAAAAGAGGATGAGAGTTTAACTTGATGTGAGAAATAAAGGGGAGTGTATGCATTTGTATAAGGGAATAGGGTGGTACAAGGAAAAACTGAGAAAAGTAATGGTTCCAGGCTTAGCTCTTGATCCAAGATCTGACCTGCAGTTATACATGGTGGGTCTTAGACGTTATTCAGTAAGGTAGTCTTTGAACCAAGCTATTGAAATAAATGGTTAGTAAAGATACTTAGGTAAACTTTTGTGGAAGAAGCTGATGATCTGCTGTATCAAATGCTTAGTCAGATCAATAGAAACTGCAGAATGTAAAATCCTTGGAAGATTCCATCCAAGTTTCTAATCAGACATATGTAGTAACCAAATAATGATTTTCACCCCCTCCCCCTCCGCAAAAGTGCTACATGAGTCCCATTGCCTGCTGAGACAGAACGTCAGGAATTACTGCTATGCAGATGTATACCTTGTGTGGTGGCATTAAATCTGATTTGCTTTCCATAATAGTGATCTAAGAAGTGGTATGCCCCTATAATTCCAGAGTAAATCCAAGCAAATTCAGAGGAAGTGTAGTGGCTTCTTTGGATTTATCCAAGTAACTGAGGCCAAAATTTGACCCTGAATATTAGTGCATTATTTCAGGAAGTCTATCAATAACCTGAGACACACTACAATACAATACACTGATGTTAGTTTATTGCCATAAATTTATCCTTGGAAACATTAAAAAGAGACAAAAGTAGTAGAATGTTGAGTTCTAAAACTTTATAGGATGTTTTAACACCAACACAAAGTGTAATGACCTCTCATCACCTCAGACTGTAGAAGGCACCAACAGAACTGAATCAGGGTAACATTGATTCTGGTTGAATTTAATCACACATTGATATAATGGAATGATCTTGGATCACTTCTAAAATGAAAGTGATTCACCAGTCACAAGACAAAAGCTGTATAATCAGGAAATGGGACTGGCATGGCTCTGGCAGCTAACGTAAGTAGCTTTAGGTTCTAGGTTATCAGCTTTTGTGCTTTTATTAAGATTGATATGCAGGAGCACTTCACAAATCTTTTCTATGGAAATGGAGGAAAGTCTAAAATCATTAGTGCTGCCACAAAAAACAGAATAGAACTCCAAATGATCAATTGTTTGTTTAGATAGACTCAATGAGCTATTTAAGCTAATATGGAGACTGTTGAAATGACTATTGGATTCATTAACAATGTGTGGCAGTTCCTTGGGAAAGTACTAATGAAGGAATGTGAACACCATATTGAACACCAAACAAGTTGCTAGTCTCCAGCCAAAGATGCTTAGCAAGGTCTTTATTCTGTGGTATGCCAGGCCCCACATTCTTAGCAAACAAATCCAAAGGGGTAGAGGAGGCTGCTCTGTCGTAAGGAGTGGAATCCATGACTCTACTCAACCAGCTCCTAAATAGGGGGACATCAGCTTGACATCTCAGCACAGAGATGGTGGGCCAGTTCCACATAGGGGAAGGGAAAAATCCCATTCCCAGTAGTTATGAGGTGAATGAGGAAGTCTCTGATCTTGGTCTCATCTCTACTCTTTATAATATCCACACAGTGGTTACTGTTGTGACCCCTAGTTAGAGGTAAGTGAGGCAGATCTGCATAGAACTTCTACATAAGTGGAGTAGCCATAGGCTTGTCTTCCTCCAACATCAGCACTCACAACAGTTGCCCAAAGAGTTGGTCTGAGTGTCCTCCTTCCCTTCTAAACTAGGGTTGACCATCCTTATGATCAGCCAAACTTGATGCACAGAAAATTTGGCTATATGTGACCATCTGTGGTTGCTATGGGTTGTAATACAATGTAAACTAAGCCCAATATCCAGCTCTGTGAAAGCAGAGCTTGAGTGGTTTGTATGTATTGATTACACTCTAAGTTAACAATTCAGCCATATAATATATTCTTTATAGATGTATTCATAGTTTAACGGTTCCATCCATGCATGTCTAATTTCATATTTAAGGGTCAGATTTTAGAAGTACCCTGTGCTACCTTAGCTCTGTTCCCATTGACTTTAATAGGGGCAGAGGAGCAGGTGGTTAGGCCAATAAGAAACTCTTTTGAAAATACTACCGTAAATGATTTAGGTCAACAATCCTTTTCCATTTTTCCCAAGGTGCTGTTAAAAATAAAGTTAGCCATTAGGAGTTTATCATCATAATTGTTGTCGTTTACCACCATTGACAAATCCAAGCCTTGGTTATAACACATTACTACCAAATGTCTGAATATGCAGTAGAGTAATTTAAGATATAAGAAACACATTGCTGCTTACAACACAATTTTATTTTATGTTGAAACCAAATCAGGAATGGATGTATAGTGTCACACTGATGATGATAGAGCCATTCTTGTGACAGCAGTTCTAGTATCAGAATTTGATTTCAAGAATACTGACAGTAGTAAAGTTGTCCAAAAAAAAATATCAAGTTACGTCACACCGTGTCATTACAGGCTTAACAAATGTTTCAATGAGGGTTGTTCATTATTGCCATTTTCTGCTTTCATGTATTTTAATGATTATGAATGTAAAAGATAGAAAGCAAAATTCAACTCTGTTACACTAATACATTCCTACTGACACACTGGTATAAATGAGGCTAGAATTTGGCTTTGTTAATATTGTCTAGAGATGTTCATGCTGCAAGATAAATTATATATGCTTTCAAACAATGCTGCCAGTTCTCTCCTTTATTGTATAAAACCTCTGCTGTTGCAACATGAAACAAAGCCTATTGTCTAATGATTTCATGCTGAGAGACATTCACTAGAAATATTGGTTGGTAACACAAGATTCATTTGTTTAGTAAGCCAGGTTTGATGCTAAATGTCTAGTGGCTAAAGGATAACAGCTTCTGACGGAGCAAAACATCTGACATCTGGTACATTATTAAAACTCTAGGAAACTTTCTATGGTTCCAGCTTGGTAATGAATATAGTTTAACGAGCCATAAATACAGCATTGTATGTTATTAAAATTAATCTGTTTACCTTTTATTTTATTATATTGCATCTGTTTCAACCTATCCTGCTGAAGCATATAACTGTTTGTAGGTTTTCAAAGAAGCAAACAAGTGGTCAAAGAGAGAATAGTGAGGTTATTTTCTATAGTTCCTCAATGCAATAAATCCCTTATGCAATTTATGAGCCTTCAAACATAAAGCTTACTATCAGGATACTGATTAGATTTATAATGAACCCTGTACCAATAGAACTTACAGTGCTCAGTGGTCATCTGTAGAGTGACATGGGGTTAAAGAGATTTAGAATAAGAATGTATTAAATGCTGTAATAATTGTTAAAGCTTTTTTTAAAAATAAACTTACTTTAGACTCTCAACTTTCATTAAAGTAACAATAGTGTGAATGTGAACATGCAAAAGCAAGGAAATACAGTAGAAATGTATCAGATGTCCCACCAATTCCTTATCAACTTCACCAACATGAAACATATAATGAAAGCTTTCAGAGTGGTAGCCATTTTAGTTTATATTAGCAAAAAGAATGAGGAGTACTTGTGGCACCTTAGAGACTAACACATGTATTTGGGCGTAAGCTTTTGTGGGCTAAAACCCATTTCATAATTTCAGCAGATTTGGCCTGTATATTGGATGACCTGCAATTTTTTGTATTTCTCAGTAAAAGTCATAATCTTGCTAATGTTTTGATTTGAGTTAGTTGAATAATCAGAAAAATCCTAAAATATTAACACAAATATACATGTATATATTATATAACGTATTTGATGATTATTGTTCTATCATCTATATAGCTGGTAAATGGTTGGGAAAAATGCACAAATAATTGACAGGAACAGTCAAGCTTCATGAATATTATTCAATAACATCTCATTATAATGTTTATTTCATATGTGACTTTATTTTAAGTTTGTATTAGGGCAGAGGTGGGCAAAGTACAGCCCATGGGCCACATATGGCCTGCGGGCCCGTCCTGCCCAGCCCCTAAGTTCTGGCTGGGGAGGCTCCCTGCGGCTCCTCCCCTGCAGCCTCAGCGCACTGTGCGGGTAGCGCTCTGGCCTGTAGCTCCTGCCAGCGGCTTCGGCGGCACTGCGCGTTCCTGTGGGGAGCATGTCTAGCCCCCCGCGGGCTGCATGGAGCCAGGTACACTTCTCTGAGTGGCGTGGTAAGGGGCAAGGGCCAGGGGGTTGGATAAGGGGCAGGGAGTCCCAGGGGGCGGTCAGCAGGGACAGGGAGCAGGGGGCAGTTGGATGAGGTGGAGATTCTGGGAGAGAAGTCAGGGGTCAGGGAACGGGGGTGGGGGGTTGTATAGGGCATGGGACTCTGGTGGTCTCTCAGGGAGTGTGGGGGGTGGATAGGAGTTGGGGCAGTCAGGGGACAGGGAGCAGCCAGGACGGGTAGGAGGTGGGGTTCTGGGGGGCAGTTAGGATTGGGGGTTTTGGAGGGGGCAGTCAGGGGACAAGAAGCAGAGAGTTTAGATAGGGGATTTGGTCTGGGTGTGGGGAGTGGTTAGGAGCAGAGGGACTCTGGAGGGGACGGTCAGGGACAAGTAGCGGGGGGGGTTGGATGGGGTTGCAGGGTTTGAGGGGGGCCGGCCGGGGGCCGGAAAAGGGCGAAGGTCAGATAGGGGGCAGGGCCAGGCTATTTGGGGAGGCACAGCCTTCTGTACCTGGCCCTCCGTACAGTTTTGGAACCCTGATGTGGCCCTCGGGCCAAAAGGTTTGCCCACCCCTGCATTAGGAATCACATGCCTTAGAATAAATAATGTAGGTGATTTCTGCTCTAACACTGTACCTGAATTAATTCAAGCTGATCTAATCACAAATTTAAGTAAACATACTTAAATCAGCATATTATTAATTTAGCTTTCCAGCATGGTTAAAGCATAAGAATTTTTAGAAAGAGATTATCTTCCTGCTGGCCTTTATTTCTTCTATATGCTGGCCTTCTTCATATCCAAACCCCAGTGAACCTTGCTATGTTACTCTTCAGATTTGTCTGTATTTCCACTTGGAATCATAAGCAAGTTTTGTGATTCTTCATTTATATTCTCATCTAAACCATTTTGGCTTTCTACAGCCTCAGTATTAAATTGCACTGTGATCTGATCTGTTTACTCCACAGGTCCAGATGCTGTGGAATTCTGATGCATCTGGGATTCCCAACTGAGCGACAGTAAGGTCTGATTCCTATCCACTCCTCGCTAAAGCATCTGGAAGATTAAGCAGTAAGTAAATGCATTCAGTCCCCTCATTTTGTGAAACAAAGAATGGAATCATGTTGTTCAGTCTCATTATTTTCCAAGGAATACGTGATACAGCTATTTTATTTATTTGTATGAAAGAGCTAAATACTGCTCTATACCATAAAATCACAGAGGGCTGCATTAACCTCTTATCACCTACAGCCAGGCTCTACAGAGGCCCAATTGTTTGAAATTGGTTATGTCTTGGGGGAAAAAGCAGGGAGGTGGCTCTGCTCAGCTGCTCTGGGGCGGGGCGTATCTATACAACCTGGGGGACATCACTGTGGAACCATGTGACAAACTTCAGTTGTTATGCAACTCGCCTCACGTGCACTCTGCTGAAGAATCCATATCTCTTGGATTTAAGCAGATTTCGGACACTGAACAGGGTTAATTTTGTGGGTTAGGTTGGTTTTGGTTTTTTTAACAACTTGTGGAAATAGTTTCTTCTCTCTCCTGCCCCTTGTCCCTGGTGTGGAACACGTTACACTGGTCTGAGCTGCAAAAGGTAGACAATGAAGAATGGTCCAGGAGTTATGGCACTAGTGTAGGACTTGGAAGACTTGGGTGTGCTTTCCCTCTCCACCACAGACTTTCCATGTGTCTGGGACCTAGTCACTTAGTCTTTTTATGCCTCAATTTCCCATCTGTAAAACTGGGAATAATGAAACTTCCCTACCTCATGAGGTTATTATGAGGAAAAATGCACTAAAGATTGTGAAGAACTTTGGATCTACTGATGAAAAATGCTATGTGAGAGGTAGGTGGCATCATTCAGCTACAGGTGATAACATTGTCAAAGGGAGTGTCTACACTGCAGATTCCTTATAGCAGCATGTAGAGTGCATATGCTGCATGCTCCCCTGTACGGGTTTAAATAGCATTGTAGATGGTGAGGAACATCTGAGGTGAATAAAGACATGCCTGAAACCTTAGGCTATGTAGAGTACATGGCTCTCTACACACCCAAACATTGCCTCCAAAGACCGTACAACTGTGTTTTGCAGTGTAGTGTCCACTGCCTCCCCATGCCTGAGCCTTTCACTGTTGCGTGTAGCTACATATCACAGTGAAGACACACATCCTGTATGTTGCTGCCAGTATACAGTTGTCTCTTAACAGTAAACTTGGCCTTCAAGAGGGTTCACCCCCCTGGTTCCATCTGTGGCTAATTTCCTTCCAGATCAGGGAATTGTTGGTCTGGGACAAGGTGGTATAAATGCAAACTATTCTTTTCTTAACTGGGAGAGACTCAAGGAAGAGGCTGGATCTGTGTTGGGGTGGCTGCAAATAAGGAGGTGCAGATGCTCCCCGATGTACGCGAGTGTTCCGTTCAGGAATGCCTTGTGCAACTCAGAATTTGCACAAGTCGGAGACGTATCTCTCACCATTACACACACACACACACATACACATACACATACACACACACACCCTTCCTCCTGTGTTTAGTTTACAGAGCTTTTTCCATACATGTGGATTTCTGTAGCTCGTACTTCTGTAAGTTGGGGAGTGTCTGTAACAATGTCTGGGTAGGACCTATAGGAACTAGATGAGCTCCAGTAGCAACAGCTCGCCAGTGGGTTCTCTAGGGGGAAGCTGAAGTCCATGGAAAGTCTGGAGTAAAGGCCTAAAAGACAGGCAGGCCAAGAAGTATGGCCAGCTTCTCTAAGGAAGTAACTCAGCACATGTGGAAGGCTAGAGTTTATGGTTGATTCATAACTAATAAAATTCAAAAATCTGTACGAAGAGATTTCTGAAATAGTTTTTCTGTAAAATATATAAAATTCCTGATGTGTAGTGCTATATTGACTCTTGTGAATAATGCTGCCATTCCAAACCCATGCTAATAAAATGTTTATAACTATACGATCATGTATTTCAAGTGTGCTACACACACACATACACATATTGGTAAATAGTCCTGATCTGTTATAATTTATGACCTCCTCAGTACTTTTTTTTTTATGTCTGTGGCACATGATTTTCTGGAGCGATTCCAGGTCACATGGTAAAACCACTATTTCTCTTGCTAGGCATTTTGCTTTTCTGTCCTTGCTGATATCTAATCTTTGCCTGCTTCACCTGTGGTCCGATTAGATGCAAGAGACTGAGACTAAGATTCTAATTTACAGTAACAGCATGACTGGCAGATGGGTATAGAGGAGGGCTAACAGGTGTGTGGTTGCCTCTTGTTTTTGAAAACTAACAATTACAGTTTGTCAGTGGAACACTGTCAAATCCCAGGGATGTTATTTGGAGGAATGGATTTTTCATAACAACTGAACCCTGTGCTTATGGATAGGGAAGAGAAGCTGTGCTGGTCAACAGTTTGATCAGGTAAACTAAAGTGCAGTAATATGTAATCAGGGAACAAAGCACATGATTCTGTATAGAAGAGACTATCCAGCTGATCTTTCCACCTCATTTATAGATCTAGCATGTGTAGCCAGGACCAAATGCTCTCTTGCTAGGATTGCCAGGTGTCCAGTTTTCGACTGGAGCACCCTGTTGAAAAGGAACCCTAGTGGCTCCAGTTAGCACTGCTGACTGGGCCATTAAAAATCCAGTTGGTAATGCAGCAGAGATAAGGTATGCTCCCTGCCTGCTGTGGCCCCAGCATGGCTCCCGGAAGCAGTGGCATATCCCCTTTCCAGCTCCTATGCATAGGGTAGCCAGGGGCCTCTGCACGCTGCGCCTGCCCTAAGTGCCAGTTCTGCACCTCCCATTGGCCAGGAACTGTGGCCAATGGGATCTGCAGGTGTGGCACCTGTGGATGGGGCAGCACGCAGAGCTGCCTGCTGTGCCTCCACATAGGAACCGGAGCAGGGACATGCCACTGCATCCAGGAGCTGCTTGATGTAAGCGCCTCCCAGATCCTGCACCTCTGACCCTCCTCCCACACCTCAGTCCTCTGCCCCAGCCCTAGTCCCCCTCTCCCATCCACTGAACTCCTTGGTCCCAGCACAGAGCACCCTCCTGCACCCCAAACTCCTCATCCCCAGCCCCACCCCAGAGTCTGCACCCCCCAGCCAGATTTCTCCCCCCCATGCTCCAACCCTCTGCCCCAGCCCTGATCCTCCCGCCAATCTACTGAACTCCTCGGAACCAGCACAGAGCACCCTCCTGTGCCCCAAATCTCTCATCCCTGGCCACTGGCCAGAGCCTTCACCCCTGTACCCCGTCCCAGCCTGGAGCCCTATCCTGCACCCTGAACTCATTTCTGGCCCCACTCAAGAACCTGCGCCCCTAGTCCAGATCCTGTACGTCATCCCATACCTCAACCCCCTGCCTCATCCTGGAGTCCCCTCCCACACACCAAACCCCTCATCTCCACCCCCCACAGCCCAGAACCCCCTCCTGTACTCCAAACCCCTCAGCCCTGATCCCACCCCAGAGTGCACATCCCCAGCCAGAATCCTCACCCCCCACCACATCCCAACCCCCTGCCTCAGCCCATAGCCCCCCACCTCACCCTGAACTCCTTGTTTCTGGCCCTAACCTGAACCCACACCCCCAGCCGGAGCCCTCACCCCCTTCCTGTGCTCCAACCACCTGTCACAGCCTGATGAAAGTGAGCCGATGAGTGAGGGGGGCGGAGAGTGAGCGACAGAGGGAGGGGGGAGGGAGAGAGTGGGGGAGAGGCCTCAGAAGATGGGTGGGGCAAGGGTGTTCAATTTTGTGTGAGTAGAAATTTGGCAACCCTATCTCCTGCATTCTGTGGTGTACAAGGGAGCAAACATATTTACTGTTAAAATAAAACTTAAAAATCTACACACAGTTTTCTCCCCAGGCAGATGAAGAGACATTAGACAAATTGCTTAATGCAATTCTGGAAGGTGCTCAGTGGTGACAAAGATGATGGCCTTGTAAAAACCTGAATAGGATATTTGAAATGAGCTGGAAAGTGCCAATTTTAGTGCAATGCTAAACTGTATTATACTGTCCAGCCAATAGGTGGCACTGTGTATAAAATACTGTTCTTTATTTAAGCTAACCTCAGCCATACTTGGCAGAGCATTAAAGGATCTTATGATGAACCTAACTGATGTGTCTACGTAAGGTCTGTGACCAGTCCATATCTGGTACAAAAGAACATGACATGGTGTCAGAGGTTAACTAAGAACAGAAACAGAAGCGAAACAGCAACAAAGGCTGAAAACAGAAGGAACAAAACAACAAAGGTTGCAGGCTCTTATCAGCATGCCATTCTTCAATGCCCAGAGAACTTCAGCTTTGACAAATCTTCAGAACAGACAGACTGGAAACAATATCTTGCAAGATTTCCCATTGATACCAAACTCCACAAAGAAACTGGAGATATACATGTATCTTTAATATATGTTATAGCGGGGGTTCTCAAACTTCGTTGTATAGTGACCTCCTTTCGAGAGTAAAAATTATTACATGACCCCAGGAGGGGGGACCGAAGCCTGAGCCACCCCAAGCCCCCGGTGTGTGTGGGGACAGAGGGGAAGGGAGGGAAGTGAGCAAAGCCAAATCCAAGGACGTCAGTCTCAGGCAGGGGCCTGTAATCTGAGTCCCGACACCCATGGCTAAAGTCCTTAGGCTTCGGCCCTAGGCAGTGGTGCTCGGGCTTCAGCTTTAGCCCTGGGTCCCAGCAAATCTAAGCCAGGCCTGGCAACCCCATTAACATGGGGTTGTGACACATTTTAGGGTCCTGACTCACCGTTTGAGAACTGCTATGTTACAGGGAAGCAAGCAGAGCATATGTTTTAATCCTTTGGCTTTACTGAAGACTGTCATGAAGATTACTATGAAAGGGTTCTAGCTATGGTGGATGCATACTTTATACCTCATAAAAATGTGGTTTATAAAAAAGCATGTTTTCATCAGAAAATTCAAGGACCAGTGGAAAATTTTGAACATTTTATAAGAGTTTTGCATATGTTAACTGAAAACTCTGATTTTTGGGAATGCAAAACATGAAAATATCTGGTTGGTTATTGGCTTAACAGCATAGCTGCTCTAATTAGAGAGAGACCTAACCCTACACACATCTATTCAAATAGCAAAACAGTCTGAACTGGTGAAACAGCAGGACCTAGAGCAACTTGACAAACTTGAAAAAACTGAAACTAGCCTACAAACTGTAAACAGACACTTGAATGTTAAAAGTCATTATCTAAAGACCCCTGAGGTAAAGAGTGAGAACCCCGAGGCTAAAAGGGACATATTCCAGCCTACATGCACAACTTGTGGGAAAAGTGTCATCCCTAGAGACGCTGCTAGTCCAGCCAGAGGCACACTGTGTAATACATGCATGAAATATGGACATTTTGCAGCTGCTTGCCTCACCAAAGCAGTCAGGCATTTGACTTATATCACATACAATCAAGAGCCATTGTTCTAGGATCTATCCTTGTGATTACACAGAACCTGCCTGGATAATGAAACTGAATATTCGTGGTAAGATTTTTGACTTTAAACTTCACTCAGGAGCTGATGTCACAATCATCTCAGAAGGGACATAAAATTACCTTGAACCCCTCCCAGAGTTGAAATCACAGCTCTGGCTATCCCTGGCGGTATTTTGAGCTGCATTGGCCGGTTCACCGCAGAAACCACTTACAAAGACAAAAACTGTGTATTCAGAGACCTTGTGATCAAAGACCAGTAGTGATCTCAACCACAATGTGGCAGCCATGGTGGGCCTAGTGAGAAAGGTGGAAGAACTCCAGGGAGGAGGAATTGATAATATTAGACTTTCAAAAGGAGATTGATTACAAATCAACTTGATACAATGCTAAATTATGCAGTGTGCGAACATCTCTAGCTGACAGATCTGGGAAGAAACTAGCTGCAGATTTATGCAAATTTAGAGGACATCATTGCTTGGTAACAATGCACTATTTTTCCAGGTATATAGAAATAAGGTACTTGAAAGACATAACATTGCAGTGTTATTGAGAAACTGATGTGCAATTTTGCTAATTTTGGAATTCCAGAACAACTAATGACAGGCAACAAGCCACAGTTCACTGCAGCAGAATTTGTCATTCCAAACAAAATTTACTAGCAGCTCGCATTATCCACAAGCAAATGGAGAGTCTGAGAGAACTGTACAGATAGCCAAGAAAATCCTATAGCAGAGACATCTGTTCCTTGCACTTCAGAGTTAGATAAACACCAATAAAAGCTACTGCTAGTACAGCACAACTTCTAATGAGAACAGACCTCAGATTCTTTTCTAAAGTGAGAACAATAGTTCTGTCTCCAAAGTTGCCAGATATGAAGAAAATAGCCAAATTGAATAAAAAGACTAAAAGAGCTTACGAATACTTTTACAACAGATGTCATTCTGTTAGAGAACTTCTGGGCCTAGAACCTGGTAACCATAGAGGGAAGCAGATAGCACGGGGAAAGAGAGAAGAAAAAGAAAGATGAGAGAGAGGGGGAAAGAGTCTGCTTTTTTTCCTCTCAACAAGGGATGGGTATTAGCTGCATTTATATAAAATATTTCCCAAAAGATTCTTTTTTAGAAATCCAAAGTCAGCACTGGGCTTAGGAATACACCTTTCCAAAGGGAGTAGCAGGTGCTTTAGTGCCCGGGGAGGAATTCTGGCTGCCGCATCCCCGTTTTGGGTTCTTGCACAGTCCTATTCCTGATCCTCACAGTTAGTCCACCTTATTTCCCATGTCAATGAAATGAAAATTTAGACCTGCTGGTCCACATGAAAGGACAGTTAATTACAAATTGTATCAGCCACGTAACTTTTTGAAAAAGAGTGCACATATCCATTCTATAACTCAATATTTAAGCAATTGGGCTAATTAGAGTGATGCATATGCAAATGTAATTAAGGAGGACATATATGCAAATAAGACTCATCTTGATAAATATTGCACTAATTCCATAACAAGGATGACATTTATCAAGAAGTGATTGCTTAGAAGTGTTTTTAATTGAAACAAAGTTGTTCCTGCCACAGATATTTGAAGAATGTGCATGGTGATGTATAATTTCTGTTTCCAAAAAAACCCCAAACTGTCCAACCCTAAGGTTAGGCTGTTTGAAACATTGAGGAACAGATTGTGGCTCTGAGAACCTCTGGAGTGCCTCACCTGGTACCCAGTATCTATGCTAAGGGATAGATTGTGACCAGCACCAGCATGGGCACAGTGGCTCTAGGATAATCAAGAAGTCTCTCTAACCTCCCCAAGATGGCTGTGTAGAAATTGCACACAACAGCAGTCCATTCAGGATCTGAAGAAGGCTACAGCAGGTGGAAGCTGTTGGAGTGAGGCCAGCATACTGTCTCCGACCTCACAGAAGGAATAGATTATACACTTTTCTTCAGCTTCCACGCACAAGGAGAACAGGCCTGAGAGATTTCCTTACAGTGGCACAATCTCGCGATTGTTCTTCTACACTCTACACAGGGCTGTGGAATAAAAACCGCAATCAAACCCCAAGGATTTGACCTGCTATATCTTCCATATACTTCTAGCTAAAGTAGTTCTGCTCTACAGAGTAAAGAAATTAATTCTACAACCACTCTAGCTACTCTACTGGGACAGCTACAGCAACCAATAATGAAGTAACTCCCATAACTGGACAATTTTTATTTATAGGTGTATATATTGTCTACTACCATGTTTAAAATAGTGACCAGAAAGCCATTCTGGATAGAGCAAGGATAAAGCCAGAAGCCAGCCTAATTATGACAGCATGTCATTGTTATAATTATAAGCCTAATTAGATGAAACATAAACAAGGTGAGGAGGGTTCACTTGGTTAATTTTCTCAATATTGCACTGTTCTACCAGGAGATAAAATTTCCAAACAGATGCCATTTAGTAAATGCAAACCTTTGTTTTGCTAAGGCCTTGAATAGTTTAATACATAATATAACTGTGTTCAGAACGTCGCATGCATGTGCACACATGCAAAGGAATGTACTATAATCTGTACATACAGTTTATACGTTTCAGTGAAAAATTTAAACCAGATATATTTTGGCTGAAAACTAAAATTATTTTATTTTGGCAATACTGATTGTAGCTCAGCTGCCTCATTTTCCCATTCTTTGTAGGCCAGATTCCCTGGCCATTCTACATTTCTCATCATATGCCACAATGTCTCTCAATAGTAAAGGGAGGCAGTTGCATCATGGGAGATGTAGTCTGGCTGGAGAGCCCAATCTATTGAAGAGAATGGGGACAAGGTGACTGAACTACAACTCTCACAATGCACCATGACAGTGCTTCTGAATCATGTTAAAAATCAAACTGCAGAAAGCAGACATTTGTAGAGAAAAAATTATTTGTGTTCATTTTTTTTGTCAAAAAAGCAGTTTTGATGGAAAATGTATGACCAGCTTTAATACAAGCACAAACTTCTAAAGCACAAATCCCACTAAGATGACAGGCAAGATATTGACATACTTCAAATAATGGAATGTGGTTTGAAGTAAGGTGGAAAAAAATCAAGTCAGAACTAAAATACTAACTGCCTTGCTTTCTGGATTTGTTTGAAGTACAACAAGGAGAACTGAAATGTGTGATATTGTAGAAGGGCAGTAGTTGACTACATGCCAAATTCTTGTGTAGGAAAGCACTCCTTCAGTTATTAGTATTATACAGAAATGAATATTGAGAAGAATGGTTCAGTGTATATGAAGTCAAAGTACTGCAGTGAATGTACAAGAATGTTATAGTATGTCTAATTATTGCTTGCAGACTGTTTGGTTGACAAAGAGAAATGACTAAGGATTAGATATGATCATGTGTCTTAAATCTCAGAGAATGGTTCATTAATATTTGTAACTGTGCAGCCTTTACAGTATTGAAAGCATAGGCCATATTTGAATTTAGGCCTGAGTTACTTTGGCTGGCCAAATATTTGTTAGCATTACTAAAAAAATTCTTGAAGCCGCTTTCTTCAACAGAATATTTCAGTACTATGAATGGGAATTTACAATTAATTTAATAACTCCTCTACTGTTACCTGAATGCAACATATTTCAAATTTTTCATAAAAATTAACAATGTGATAGAAAAGGCTGCTGAATTTAAGCCGTATCTTTTTATTAATTTGTATCAGCATCTTTATTCATGTCATGAAAATGATTTTTGACATATGAAAATTACAACCTAGTGCTCTGTATACTCTACAATCATTATCAAATATTAGGTGAAAGGGACCGCAACATCCACTGAAACCAACTGCTCCCCAAACCCTAGTCAATCCACCCAGCCTGCCCAAAATTAACTTGGGAAAAAATGATTTTTGTAACCTGACTTGAAGGTCACCAAATCCAGGATCCAGAAGAGTGTTCCAGAGTTGAGGTCCAATGACCAAGAATATCCTGCCCCTAGAAGATGCACAACAGTCTGAATCTGAAGCTTTCCTGTGCTGTCAGACATTGCTTAGAGCACAAACAAAGCTTGTCATTCCAGTCCATGGTGGGCTACTCTTTGCAGGCCCTTTTTAAGTCCCATATGTTTCCCCCACCAGATGCCTTTGGGGATTCTTTTGGTCATCCCCTTTTATGTGTTTCTCCAGCTGCCCAATGGCAAGCCTGCTATGGCAGAGATATCAGCTTTGTTCTTAACACATTTCCCAGCTATTTCCATCTTCTTTTCTGATTGGCCCTGTGGCTAAGGGGTTGTTTAACTGACATTATTTACTTCTGGATAGTCCCATTGGCTATTCCAGCATTGTTGTAATATTACAGGCTATAGAGGCAATCAGTCACATTCTGATCTCAGACCAGTATAAATTAAATTTGGTGTAATTATGATCAAGATGTAATTGACTGTACGAAAAATTAAAAGGAAGAAATTAATCAAACTATCAAACTTAAGGGCTATATAATTCAAACAAATCTAATCCTCTAATTTGTATCCGGATATGCTCCTTTATTCTAATTAAGTTTTAGGGAGCTTTTCAAGTATTCCATTTTGTTAAGAAGGATTTTTCCATTGTGATTTAACAACATTTAAAATCACCCTCCTTCTATCATGATGCTTTGACAGCCTGCATAATCATAGAATCATAGAATATCAGAGTTGGAAGGGACCTCAAGAGGTCATCTAGTCCAACCCCCTGTTCAAAGCAGGACTAACCCCAACTAATCATCCCAGCCAGGGCTTTGTCAAACCTGACCTTAAAAACCTCTAAGGAAGGAGATTCTACCACCTCCTTAGGTAATCCATTCCAGGGCTTCACCACTCTCCTAGTGAAAAAGTTTTTCCTAATATCCAACTTAAACCTTCCCCACAGAAAGTACTTCACAGAAAGTAACATAATAGTGCAATAAACTGGCTGTCTTTGTGTACTGCCTCCTACTGAATGGAATCAGAACTTGCATCTTTGTGTGTTTCATAGGCCCGGAAACTGGAAGGGTTTGTAACTGCAAAGTTAATTTGGGCTCTGATCTGGGTTTTATCTTTAACGCCTCTGTCATCCACACAGAAATCTAAATGGCTCAGATTTCTAACGTGACTTTGCACTGTGGTCAGGGATGGTAGTCATTTGTGCTTCAACATAGGTGGCATCTTTTCTCCAAGTTACAAAGGGATCATCAATCCTGGCAGGCATTGAGTTTATTGTTATTTTTCAGTATAATTAATTCCCCAAAGTATCCAGTGTTTTCAGCCAAAAGAACTAGATTTAATCATAATAATTTGAGTCTGAAAGCTCTCATTAAATTAGAGTTGAGATTAAATTATAGTGTTCCAAGGCTGTCTCATTTCTTTAAGGAAAAACAGTTTTTTTTCCTCAACAGTACATCAGAGATAACTGAGAAATCTTTTGCTACTTTGCAGTGTTATGCAGCAAATCAACATAATTTCCATTACAATACATTCTACAGCAATAGGGAGATTGCCAACATCTGTAAGGCCTCTTCCTGCCAAGCAGGATCCATGTGAGAACCACAAGTCTGTTAACAACAATCTACAAATACATTTGAAACATATGGACGCTGAAGTATGAGACCGTGGGCCATCTGGTCATCATATGTTTTTCTCTGCATGCTTGAATTGGTTTGTCAAGGGTTTCAAACTCTTTCTGAAGGATTATTAAACAAGATGGAAACAGAAGAGTGCTGCAAGATAATGAAAAGGCTGAGCTCTCTTTTGGATGTGCCTCTTTAGGCATTAGCTGCAGTGTCATGAACTGGCTGTATATCTGTATTGCCTTCTACTGGATGGAATCAGAACTGCACTTTTTTATAGGCCGTCTTCTAGCTGGGGTATATCTACATTCCATAGTTAAACCAGGCTCTTATCCTGATTTAGCCTTAACCCCCTTACCATGTGCACAGGAACAACCTCTGACTGGGGTATTGGGGTGCTTTAAGCCCAGGCTAGCTTACTCGAGAGTGTATAGAGGAGAATGTTAGAAATCTGGCTGCAACCTACCCACTCTTTAGTGAGGATGGACACAGACAAAATCACTTGAGTTCTGCTAGCGCACAATGCCTTCCTGCAAGGACAGATAACTTCACCACAACTGACACAAGTGACTGGGAAAGAATCCTAGCGACGAAGAACCATGGGACATACCTCCAGAAACATGCAGGCTAGTGCAGTAAAAATGAGGACAGAGTAACACAGATAGGGTGCTGCAGTGGGGATGCTCATACCCAGGCTAGTCATAACCTGGGTGGTGTGACCTGAGTTAACTGTGCAATGCAGGCATAGCACTAGAACGAAGGAGATTTTCTTTAAGTTTGAGTGGTAGGGTCATTGCTTTTGGAGCAGGAGAGTTTATTCCCTCTATCACCCTGAAGTTATGAGTGCCAAATGGGTGAAATGCAGTGACAATTGCAAAATTCCTAAATAGCCATAACTGTGCTACGTACAGTGCACATACAAAAAACGATCATGGTTGAAGAAAAGAGAACATGTACAATTTTCAGCTAAAACAGTGGTGTCCAATACATTCGCCACTAGCAACATGTGGTGAATAGGCTATTGAAATGTGTCTAATGCATGAGCAATGTGCTGGTGTATTGAAGACAGCAGTACTGGAAGACAGTATGAATTATATACCAGATTTCAGGGTTATGATACAAGAAAAAGAATGCAGAGTGTCACACTGAAGTAATTTGGTGTTAGTACTACCTATTTTTTGTAATATCTAATTATTTTTGATAAAAATTAGTTTGAAATGTCATTTGTAGTATGTTTTATAATCCTTTTTTATAATCTGGCAAATAAGAAAAATTCAAAACCATAAGTATGGCTAGCATTGAATTTCTGTTGGACACCGTTGAGCTAAAAGTAACTACGGGCACAATTTTGGTCCCATAAATATTGTTGGATGAAACTGTCATTTGGGCACAGTCTAAAATGGGCTATTAATTTCTCTTTTTGCAATCATTTTTTTCAGTTCCAGAATTATTCCTTTAAAATATATATATTATATATATATATATATATATATATATATATATATATATTTGCCACACTTGACTGAGTATCTTAGAGCTATAACCAGTTGCACATGGTGCTAGGGATACTTGCTGTCTTTATGAAGAATGCTCTCTTGAAATAACTCAAGACATATGCCTGTCAAGATCCATGTAATCATCCAGGTTTTATGGTCTTTGTTAGACTGGAAATTTTTCAGTTAAGCAGACAATTTTGGACAGTATTGAGAACAGTGGAAAATGCTGCATTCACATGAAAAGGGTCTTAAACGTTCTCTGTCGGAAGCTCCACGACAGGTATGTAAACAGTGAGGTATAATGAAACTGGAAAATACTTTATGTAGCCAGAGTAACATCAGAATATTCTGATGTGTGTGTCACTAATACAACTGTGCCTTTTTATTTGATTAGTGGAGAAAATGTTGCTGAGAAACATGTAAATCGTCACTGTATATTGCTGCTGAGCGTTTTATGTAACTTCATTTTTTAAGTTTTTTCTTAATGCATTGGTGTGTCTGATGTATTGGGGGAAAAAATAAATGCTCTGTGTAATGTTGGCCATGGTGCAGCCCACAAATCCAGGCATGTGTAAATTAGGGATGGATAAACTATTTGAGAGTGAGGAGAATGTGAGAACTGCTTCAAGCCAAGCCTAATCCAAAATGTTTTTTTCTTCCAGTTTGAAATAACCCTTGTTAAATGTTTATGTGTATCTATGCTGCTTAGCAACCAAAAAGTTCAGAAGAGGAAACATTCTGAATGTAACTGTGGGCCTAATCGTGTTCTCACTTATGTTGATTTTCATTATGTGTGATTTTTCCATGGATTTCAGTGATGATACTCCTGGGTTTATGGATGTAAGGGAATCAGGCTGTTTTATTCTATTTTGTTGTTACAGAACTAGTACTGAGAATGTCCCAAGAAAGCATATTTTTTCTCACAAGGTTTTTGGATCAGTTCCAAAGAGACTTGGAAAAATTTGAACTAATCATGATGGGCCACTAATGTTTGGTTATGTTGATGATGTAAATTCTGGGTTGCTAGACTCATGTAATAAAGGGCAAGAATCTGTCCCCAGATGTCTGAATACTAAATTCAACTCATCAACCTTGTGAGTTTCTCCATCACTAAGTGTAAATGAGAGGTAATTTTGTGTGGAGGGAAATGTAATCACTGAATTGAAAGAAACATACAGAAATATGTGGAAGATACTACATACATATATATATAATATATATATATATACTAGGCCAAATTTTGCCTTGTGTGACAGTGAAAGTCTTGTCTTACACCAGTTGTTCCTCAGATGGTAGAGAACCTTCTACCTTATGCAATCATATAGACCTGTGGACACAGGGTTTAAAATATTGCCATTCTAATCTGTGATGGTTTATATCCACTTTCTACTCACTCTGTGCAGTCATCAATGACTGCATAAGGTGCAAGGTAATGGACTCTCAGGTCCACTGTGTTTGTTTCAGTGTGATAGGAAATAGTGGCAGTACTAATACTGCACCAAGTTCTGCTCTCCAAATGTTGATATTTAGAGTTCATCTACACTGTAATTGGAGTGTGTGATTCCAGCACACGTGGAAGTGTCTGAGATAAATTTAATCTAGCTGATTCAAATACTGATAGCTGTGAAGCCATGGTAGCTTGGGCTTCAGCACAGAACACTGGGTACTTACTTGGGCAGCTAACCTGTTCTGCTGTGGTTTCACTCCAGTGCCTGTGCTAGCTAGATTAAAGCTAGTTCAGACATGTCTAAGTGAGTGCATGGTTGCAGTGTAGACATACTCTGATACCCCAGTGATAGAATAGATGGAATGGACACACATTGTGGAAATACCAGCAGAACAGTCCCCAGAAGGCACACTCTTTCTAGACTATTTTCTTTCTTTCTTTTTCACTGCTAGGTTTAACAACATTTAATTAATAGTGGTGTATTGTTGCACTGGTGAGACTCTAAAGGACAAGTCTATGGGGACAAATCCTGTGCCATGGGTACTGGGACATAATAGCCTGAATATTGTGCAGCCTCTTTAATGCTGAGGACATTTATGTATCACCCACATCCCGCTGATAGACTTTTAACTGTGCTGCAGGGATGTGATCAAACTTTACATTATCTGCATAGTTTGAGTCTTCTGCTCCCCCTGCCTACCCTCTTCTCTCTGAACCTGACTTTGGCCACAATGTGCTCTAGAAGTGTGGTGGTGCTTAAGTGCCTTTTTGGCTTAGGGCTCTTTGTGTCTCTTGGCTGGTCTGAGAGTTACTCAAGGTTCCTTGGTGTCCCGGCAGGATTTTTATGAGGTGCTGGAGGTAACCCAGGTGCGTTGTTATTGATGGTGGAAACTATTGTGAACAACTCCCTAAGGACAGGAAAGTGAATCAGTAGAACTGACTCCATTCTACAACTCCAGTGCTAATAGGTTGCCTGCTGCAAGTCACTCTCCCAAAGAATGTTCCTGCCACCATCATTCCTGTTCACATCATAATTTGGCTTGATTTATTTAGGATAAATATTTGTGCTATTTGGAGAACATCAAACCTATTCACTGAAGTTTGTGCCAGGAACTATGAAACTGACATTGAGACAAAAAGCATCATATGCTGATTATGTGGTGACTAATAATGAAAAGAAAACAAGCTAGCATCCTTATCTATGAGTGCATTTATATGCATTCAAGTGGGAAATAGTTTAATTTTGATCACTAACTGTTCACTCATATTCAGACAATTTTGCTCCAACTACTTATTTTTCTCTGATAACTTAGAAGTCTTCATTGATTGATAATGAAGAAAGATGTTCCCTATTTTGGTGCCAATATAAAATGTTGGTCTTTTGTACTCACTCTCATAGTTGAATCAAATTACTTCACATCTGTATCTGTGAACTAATGTAAAGAATTCTGTGTGCATTTGATGATTTCTTCAACAGAAGAGAGAAAAAAATTAATTGTTTTCCCTCTGCAAAATATCATAGCCTCAGAAGTGTTTGAAAGAAGGAGGCAAGACCGTATTGCCTTAAAGAATCCAACTGACTTGAATGCAGTCCTGTGATGGAGTATGCAGATCCCACACTGACCAGAAAAGGAATAACACGGGTGCTGTGGGCTCTATCATCCCCACCCTGCATCACCTGCAAGAGCTGTTGGGCTTGGAACATATGGTTAAAAGGAGAGAGCCAGCTCTCTTGAGAGGAGGCTGAGAGGAAGAGCAGAATTCTTACACTAACTCCCTTAAGGAAGGCCTGACTGGAGCCAGACCATGGGGTGCTAGAGGCTCCATGAGGGAAAGTAGGCCTGGTGTTGGAGTATTGCGTTTTCTGTTCTACCTGGGACCTGCTTGTGGTCTGAGTGGCACTGCTGCAGATCACACCTGTGCTTCCACCTTCAAGGGGATGACCATCTTCAATAAACATTTGTTGGTTTGCCCCCTATCAGAGTACATGCCGTGATTTGTCATGAGCCCCAAAACAACGTGGGCACAAGCCTTCATGCTGCAGCACCTACTCTCCTAGAGTTGAGAACAAGCGGTGCCACTCACCAAAAGCGCACTTTGTTAAATTTTGCATTCCAGCTGCCTCTCTCTTAAACCACTTGCAACTCAGTCACTGGAGAACAGGGAGTCCATTATAGTATAACTGTTTAGTCTTGCTGATACAAACGATCTGTCTGATGGCTACTAAAGAAAAATGGGGTAGAAGCTACCTCTTTGTACAGAACTTAGCACGACAAGCTCTTGATCCTTCAGGTGCTTCTGTAATATAAATGTATAGTAATAGAGAATTCCACCAAGTTCCTTACAATAAAGATGAGGTGGATAGTAGTTCCTTTATAATACCATTTTTAGATACTACTGTGTTGGGGTATTTGAAATGCATAGACTAACAATCACCTATTTGACAATCAGTTGTGATCTGACTAAACAAAAGAAAATTGATTGTGATAATGCAACGAAATAACCTTTGCTTTGACCTCCTTTTCTCCTCAAAAATGTCTTGACAGACTATAAAGGGTTTTGATGGTTAAAAGTGAATTAAAATTTGTTTTAAATACAAAACTTTGTTTGTGCTATTTGTAGAGGATCCAATCCTGAAGGCTTTATTTTCTTGAGCAATCCCATTAAAATCAGTGGTAGTGCTCATGTGAATAAGGGCTGCAGGATGTGGCCCATACTTGTTAACTGAATCATAGAAAATAGGACTGGAAGAGACCTGAAGAGGTCCTCTAGTCCAGTCCCTTGCACTCAGGGCAGGACTAAGTATTATCTGGACCATCCCTGACAGTTGTTTGTCTAACCTGCTTTTAAAAATCTCCAGTGATGGTGATTCCACAACCTCCCCAGGCAATTTATTCCAGTGCTTAATCACCCTGACAGTTAAGAAGTTTTTCCTAAAGTTAAACCTAAACCATCCTGGCTCCAATTTAAGCCTATTGCTTCTTGTCCTATCCTCAGAGGTCAAGGAAAACAATTTTTCTCCCTCCTCCTTGTAACAATCTTTTATGTACTTGAAAACTGTTACCATGTCCCCCCTCAGTCTTTGTTTCTCCAGACTGAAAAAATTGGATTTCTTTAATCTTCTCTCATAGGTCATGTTTTCTAGACCTTTAATAATTTTCATTGATCTTCTCTGGGCTTTCTCCAATTTGTGTACATGTTTCCTAAATTTGAGAGCAGACTTAAAAATTATACATTTTAATATAGACCATTTGAATACTGTTTTTTCTTTCACCTCAGCTCATGTTAGGTACTTCTTTTGTAAGTATGTGACAGGGATAACATTAAAAATACTCAGAGGAATGCAGGTCCCTGCTGCGTGTTAGATGATGGTTGTTACCATACTTCCAGATTTCTGTATTCAGGTATTGGAAGGGGTAACTTTCCCTTCCACCTTTAAGTGTTGGTATTTGTAAATTTAAAGTTGTATAGACATTGAAGAGCTGAAATTGTTTCCTTGTCTTTTTAATCAGAGGGTCCCAACTGTGGAATGTGAGGTGCCTGTTCCATCTAGTCATTTCACTACAATGTTTTTTTAAGAAGGTGGTATATGAAACCTTGACAGTCTGCCCTTGAAGAGCTGTTGCTTTAAATGCTTTCATAAAAGTACACTAAGCACATTTTAAATGATATAATGGCATAAAATCCTCAGGCTGAAATCCTGACCCCACTAAAGTCAATGGCAACAGGATTTCAACCTCAGGCTTTCCACTGAATGTAGCTGTCATGTTAACCTAGTCCACTACATTCATGGGAGCTAAGCATTGGAGCTCTTGGTTTCCAAGTGGATTTTATGATGCTAATTTTGACCTAGAAAGGCCCACATGATTTGAGACATTCCTATTTGAGCTATTGCTGCTATGGGCTGTGGCAAAACAGTACGGTGAGAGAAGGCAATCGGCTGAAGTGCTCAAACTGGAGTCTCCACCATTTAATAGAGTGGAGGTTGATGGCAGGATGTTTTTGATGAAGAGATTTCAAGCTTGCAAACCTACTCCTTCCCTGCCCTTCTTCTCTGAAATAGCAATGTGATGAAGAAGGCAGTCTCTCTCATTTGAATCTTTTCTTTCCTTGCTCTCCTGTGAAACAGATAATAGGATACTTTATGTGCCTCTCGTCACAACTCCCCTCATGGCTCTGCCATCCACAGATGTTATGGGTTGTATGACAATAGCATACCTGGTACCAGCTTATGCCAAGGTCCCCATGTCTCAGCTGAACACTGACAAAGATGTAGCTTAGATTGCTCTGGCCCGCCCATGTGTTAATATAGTTGAAATAGGCATTAGCAATATAAGAATGTGTTTAGTATTCATTCTTTACTGAATGCTTGTAAATTGCTGCATGCATTAATCTCACTTATAACATCTGTAGCCCATGTAATAAAACAATATTGAGCATTTGTATTGTAAGCCTCTGCAAAATACCAGACAGGAGAGAGACATTATTTGGTGTGAAATGCTGGTTTCCAACAGAAGGTATTATGTCCTGCCCAACGGGGAAGATCCATCAGCACCAGATGAACTATTGTGGAATATTAAAGAAGACACAATATATTGATTGCTCTTCCTGCACATGAATATGAATCATGCAAGTAAATTCCTCCTATCAGCTGAGTTTGCAGCTCAGTGCAAGAGTGGAAAGGAATAAACAACCTCTCAGAAGGAGGAACTTGTCGATATTCTGCTTGGACTCTGAGGAGCAAGTTTTCTAGGCATAAGCAACAACTCTAGTTCTTAGCCTGGTCTAGCCCTAAAGGACGTATAGAGCTTGCTTATTACAGAAACTTTGGTTACCTTTCAAAACTTGAAATTGTAACTAATTTCTGCTTTAAACTTGTAAAAAACTCTTGTTTCCTTTTCTTATATAATACATCTTTGGATAGTTTATTATAGGATTGGCTATAAGGTTGCCTTAGTCTTTGGTGTGAAATCTGAAATGCACTTGACCTGTGGTAAGTGACTCATCCTTTGGGACTGGAATAACCTGAATATTTCTATGATCCTTGATGTAAGAGACCATCTATCACACAGATAGGCTCACCTGAATGGCAAGATAGAGAATACATAAGGGGACTGTCAGTGACTCCATGTCAAAGCAGTTTATGGTGCATAAGGAGTTTACATTTCATTGGTTGGTGACATCAAAGTGAAGGCCTTGAGCGCTGGCAAACCACGCTCTATAAACTTCTGAACCCTTGTTATCTCTCAAGGTCTAGTAGTAAGCTTAAGCACTGGAAAATCACAGGCACGCTTGTCCCTCTAGCTGTCCACGAGGTAGCCATGAGGAGAGCTCTTCTTTCACCGCCTATCACAATGAAGTAAACAAGCCTATTTATCACTGTCATATACGCCTTACAGCACGTTTGTACTTAATAAAAGCGGCAAGCTGGGACTTTCCCAGGTCGCCTCCTTCCGCAAGCTGTCTCCGTCTGTTTCTTCCCGACATCTGGTGACCCCGACGTGATCCAGCCCCTCGGCTCACGGGCTGGCATAGCCTTGGTGCACCTCAGCGTTTACGCTCCCTCGTGAGTATGGGGGGGGATTTATCCGTGTCTCAAAAGGCTCATGCGAAGGAGCTTTTTACAATCATTAAGCAGACGGGCTGTGCTCAGGTCTCACAAAGGAGCATAGAAGAGTTAGTGCGTCTTCTTGAGTATAAGTGCCCCTGGTATCCGGAGGCAGGCTCCTTGGAGATCGCGGACTGGCAAAAGATAGGGGACAGGCTCTTTCGAGAGCCTAGGGCAAGTGTTCGCTATCTTCTTCTATGGCAGCACTGTGCAGACGCGGTGGGGCGCTTGCGGGCGGAGGTACCCCCTGCCACGTCTCCCTCTCCTCCTCCTCCTCCTCCTCCTTCTCTTACCCCTACGGCACCGTGTTTAAAGCCACTCTCCGATCCTTCTTCTCTTTCCCCTCCTTTGGCTGCGATAGAGAAACAACCCTTGGAACACACCCAGCCGCGTCTGGGCTTGGTCCAGGGCGCTCTTCAGCAAGCCTTTCAGTCTGCCCACAGCCCTCTTTTGGAGGAATGGGCAGGCGAGCCCCCAGTTCTTGCTCCTGTAACATATGGGGTAAACCAGAATGGGGAAAACACAGTTACCTATACCCCCCTGCCCTATTCCGTCATTAGAGAACTTAATAAGTCAGTGAGGGAGTCGGGCCTGCGCTCGACATATACAGAAGGGTTGATCGAGGGGATAAGCAATGGGCATCAGATGACCCCCACGGATTGGAAACAACTCTTCCGCATGATTCTTTCTCCCACACAGTATGTTGTGTGGGATAGTGAGTTTTGCGCGGCAGCCATAGCCATTTCCACTCCCGACAACATTCCCGATCAAATTTATGGGGCAGGTCAGTTTTCCACCGGGGAAGAACAAATGCAACTGCCCCCCGATTCCTTTCGTAGAACAGCCATGTGTATCCAGCACGCCTTTCGCCGCGTCCCTGTCTCAGGGAAGCCCTTAGCGTCCTTTACCAGCATCCGCCAAACTCCTTCTGAGCCCTTTCATCAATTCGTAGACAGACTTAAAGAGGCAATAGCTCGCCAGATTGATAACCCTGAGGCTCAGACTGAGCTTTTGCGGCGTTTGTCCGCGGAACAAGCTAATGCAGACTGCTAAAAGGTCCTCCAGTCCGTGATTCATCGAGCGCAATACACCATAGCGGACATGATTCAGGCCTGCGCGGAAGTAGGTACTCAGACCCATGCCATGGCCATGCTGGCAGGCGCCTTGCGGGCCGGAGGGAAGCCTCTCGGTACTTGCTTTAACTGCAAGAAGCCAGGTCATTTTCGCCGTGAGTGCAGGGCTCCGGGGGGAGGGGCGCATGCTGTGACAGGGCAGCGTCTTAATCAGCGCCCCACGAAAAAGTGTCCTCGCTGCAATAAGGGGTTCCATTGGGCCAATCAGTGCCGATCAAACCCCCCTCCGGAAAACTTCCCGACGGGCCCCCCCCGGGCCCAGGAATAAAGATAGGGGTCACCCACAAGTTCCCTTCGCCTGCTACCAAAGGTAGCGCTGGCATTGATTTGATCAATACTATGGATATGCAAGCCACCCTTCCAGGGGAAGTCTTGCTGATGCCGAGCCAACTCACTGGCCCCTTGCCGGAAGGCACGGTGGGCATAATCCTACCCCGCTCATCTGCCCATAAGCATGCCATCATGGTCATTCCCGGCGTCATTGACTCCAATTACACCGGAATCATTTATGTCCAGATGTGGGGCCAGCTGCCCCTCACCTTAACTAAAGGTGATACATGGGCGCAGTTACTGATTCTCCCTTTCATACCTCCTAATCAGCCCTCTTCGGCTATTCGCCGTGGAGGCTTCGGGTCCACGAAATCTTCCGAACCCGTAGCATCATTTCTCCATCCTCAAATCGCCGCTCTTTCGCAGCAGATACAACAGGGGAAGCCACTGCGAAAGTATCAAATAAACGGTAAGCTTCTTGAGGGGCTCCTTGACACAGGGGCAGACCTCTCTGTCATTGCCCAGAAATATTGGGACCCTGCATGGCCCTCTGAGGTTGCCCCCACGGTATGGGGAGTGGGAGGGAGCCAATCCTCTAGTCGTAGTACTCATTGGCTCCCCGTTTGGGACCCAGAGGAAAATCGCCAAGTAGCTCAAATTCGTCCCTGCATCCTCCCGATTCACCTCAATCTTTGGGGCAGGGACCTTCTGGCGCAAGTAGGTGCCACCTTGAATGCACCATGACTCAACCTACCGCCCTGCCCCTCATCTGGAAGCCACATCAGATAGTTTGGGTCGAACAATGGCCGCTCCCCATAGAAAAATTGACCGCCCTGCGCCATTTAGTACAGGACCAACTGACCGCTGGTCACCTTGAACCCTCTACTAGCCTGTACAACACACCGGTTTTTGTTATAAGGAAAAAATCTGGCAAGTGGCGTCTATTGCATGACCTTCGAGAAATTAATCGGATCATTGAACCCATGGGACCACTCCAATGTGGCACGCCCAACCCAAATTTAATCCCACGCGACTTTCAATTGGCTGTAATCGATCTTAAAGACTGTTTTTTCACGATCCCCTTACAATCCCAAGACAGGCGCTACTTCGCGTTCACAGTCCCTGTGCTTAATAATTCGCGCCCTACAGACAGATATCAATGGAAGGTGCTACCCCAGGGCATGCTTAATAGCCCGACACTTTGTCAGTTATATGTAAACACTGCCTTACAACCCTTCCGGGATAAGTATCCAGCGCTGCTGGTATATCATTACATGGACGATATTCTTATCGCCGGTAAGAAGTTGCCCGCCAATTGGCAGCAATCCCTAACTCAGCTCCTGAATGCTTATGGGCTCCAGATAGCACCGGATAAAATCCAATTACAAAGTCCCTACTTATATTTGGGTCACAAGCTTTTTTCCTCTTTTTCTATGCCTATTGTCCCCCATCTCCATTTCCCAAACCCGATTACCTATGTTCAATTACAACAATTTCTGGGGGCCATCAATTGGCTACGTCCTTATCATCGCATTACAACAGCCGATCTGCGTCCGCTCTTTCAGGCACTAACCAAAGGGCGGCACCCCTCTGATCTCATTACTTTATCCCCTGCCCAGCTGTCTATCCTCTCAAAGCTGACTCACGTCTTTGCGGTAAAGTGGGTAGATCGAGCCGAACGTAACTCTCCACCCATACTTCTTTGTCTTTATGATACCCTACAACCCTGTGCAGTTATTGCTCAAGCCCCTTACGGCAAACCCCTCCTTCTCTTGGAATGGCTTTACCTTCCACACTCACCTTCCACTTCAATCACGACCATGGATGATTTGCTTGCCCAACTTATCATTAAAGGCCATCTTCGTTGTCGTGCCCTTATGGCACTCGATCCAGTCGATATTGTTGTCCCACACCCCCTCAAAAAATATGCTGCAGCCACTGCTTTTTCGGATGCTCTCCAACTCGCTCTGGCAGGCTATACTGGCTCGATTTCCTATCATTCTTACGCTGATCCCCGCTTGTATTTCGTTCAGCGGATGCCTGTCCAGCTTCTTTCTCTCCTCTCCCTGCAGCCTCTCCCAGATGCGCTTACTGTTTTCACTGACGGCGGTCCCTCCCATGGCGTTGTCTCTTGGTATTCTGATCGCTGGAATGTGAAGGTCACTGCTACCTTTTCCTCACCTCAAAGAGCTGAGTTAGCCGCTGTCCTTCTTGCTTTTGTCCTTTTTCCCTCCCAGCCCCTGAATATCATTACGGACAGTCTTTATGTAGCCAACGTCACCTCCTGCATTTCGGGAAGCTATGTTTCCCCTGTCATAGAATCTGCTCTTTTCCAGCTGTTTCTTTCACTTCAGGCCGTCCTTCACGCTCGAACGCATTGTTTTTTTATTGCCCATATCCGCAGCCATCAACCTCTTCCCGGCTTTCTTACTGAAGGCAATGCCCGTGCTGATGCAGCCTCCCGGTCATTGTACCCTTGCTCTCTTTCCCCAATTGCCAGTCATGAACTCCACCATCAAAATGCCAAAGCTCTCTCGCAACAATTTTCCATCCCACTCTCAGACGCCCGCGCCATCGTTCAACAATGTCCCCAATGCTCACAGCATTTCTCTTTTCCCCCGACGGGCGTCAACCCCCGTGGGTTAGGTGCCAACCAACTTTGGCAAATGGATGTTACTTCTTTCCCTCCCTTCGCCCCCTGGCGCTTCCTACATGTCTCCGTTGATACGTTCTCTGGTTATTTGTGGGTTACACCACAAAAGGGTGAAAAAGCAAAGCATGTTATTAATCATTGTATTCGCTGTTTCGCTGTCATGGGCGTTCCTAATTCTTTAAAAACTGATAATGGTCCCGCGTATTGCTCTACCACTTTTGCTGAATTTTGTACCCGATGGAATATCACTCACACGTTTGGTATCCCTTATAATTCCCGCGGCCAAGCCATTGTTGAACGGGCAAATCGCACTCTTAAAGTGGCCCTCAATCGTCAAAAGCAAAAAGGGGGAATTCCCTCCTCCTTACCCGATAAAGAAGAATGGCTTGCCTCCGTTTTGTTCACGCTTAACCATTTAAATTTGTCTAACGACGGCTCTCAGTATTTGTCTCGTACACAGAAACATTTTCGCCAAACAGAAATTCTGCCGGCACCGCTTGTAACTTATCAGTTGCTCCCGAGCCGTACCTGGAGCGATCCAGTACCCCTTATCACTTGGGGTCGAGGTTATGCTGCAGTCTCCACCCCGGCCGGCCCAGTGTGGGTTCCAGCTCGCTGTGTCCGCCCCTACGTGCATCAGCAATTACCCCAGAATCCGCTCGAGCATGGCATGGCATCGAGAAACCTCGAACCCAATTCCAGATTTAAATTTTCACATCACGCTGCCGATCACCAAGGTGATCACTGCCCGGCACCGGGGGCAGTGCAACCCCCCGGTGACATGGGGACAGATAAAGAGCCTGGCACAACAAGCCGAGAGAGTGATGGAGAGTCAACAACTTGAGAAAACCCCTGAGAACTATGTTGTTGCAGTGATTTCTTGCCTCTCGGCCAATTCCTGTGTGGTATTAATCGTTTTGATCCTGACAATCTTTAGCCCTTCCCCGAGTACGGCCCTTCCCCCCCCGTCACCCTTAACAGATAATGTTTGGGGCCTTTTAGCCCTCTCAATTAACCAAACCAGTTTTTGTCTGTCTCAACAGGTGGCGGTGGGACAAATTTTAGGTACGTGCCTCATCCCTATATGTCATGAGGCTTCTGAGGTTGAAGGTGCGACATGGTTCTTTCAAAGTCTGGGACCCAACACTGCCATACGAAATCTGGGCTATAAGGGCTATCATAATTGGGGGGAACAATCCACCTCTCAACCCAAGCAGACTCTACAATTACGTACTCCCTATGTAGCCAGTACAAATATCTCATGTGCCCGAATGACAAATTGTACTTTAATAAGTTGTAAAAGGTTTGGTGGGGAAAGCCTAAATTGTTCTCACTCAGTCAATGTCTCCTACCTATATAAACACATTAAGCTCCCTCTGGGGTGGTTCTGGACATGTGAAGGGTTAACATTCAATTACATCCCCGCCAATATTTCAGATGGCACGCTATGCTGTCTTAGTCGTTTGGCCGTGGTATTACCCCCAAAGACTCCACTCCACCCCCGTACCTCTCGTTCTGTCACTCTGGATGCCTCTTGTGATTCTGAGGTTCACTTGTTCTCGAAAACAGAGTCTGTGGCATTAGCCCTTTCCCTGGTAGGAATCCCAGGATTGGCTACAGGCAATAGCCTAAATATTAACAAACTTGCCTGTGCTGCAGTTAAAGCTCTTAATGCTACTTCCACCGCTATTGCCTTACTTAATGGGGAACAGGTCGAACTCCGCCATGGGGTTCTTCAGAACCGTGCTGCTATAGACTATCTTCTGCTACTGCATCATTTTGGATGTGAAAAGGTAAATGATATGTGTTGCTTTAATATCTCCGACCATTCCCACGCTATAGAAAATCAAATTGATGTTATTAAAAACCTCACCGCACAAATTCGTGTCGATCCAGACCCCTTTGCCAGTTGGTGGGATTGGCTAGCATCTCTGTTCCCCGGATGGGGATGGTTACATGCATTCATTACGTATGGACTGTTGGCATTGGCGCTGTTGATTTTCCTATGCTGCACTGTCCAGTGCATCCCCTCTCTGATTAATCTCTGCTTGCGGGGCTGTCCATGGAATCAGAAACATTACCGTTATAAATAAAAACCTGAAGGAAGGGATGAAAGCTCGAGCGCTGGCAAACCACGCTCTATGGGCCTTTATCCCTCCCCCATCAAATCTCCGCTTGCGAAATTGTCCATAGTATCAGCAATATTATAACCATATGTACTTGAGAAAAACAAAGGGGGAGATGAAGGCCTTGAGCGCTGGCAAACCACGCTCTATAAACTTCTGAACCCTTGTTATCTCTCAAGATCTAGTAGTAAGCTTAAGCACTGGAAAATCACAGGCACGCTTGTCCCTCTAGCTGTCCACGAGGTAGCCATGAGGAGAGCTCTTCTTTCACCACCTATCACAATGAAGTAAACAAGCCTATTTATCACTGTCATATACGCCTTACAGCATGTTTGTACTTAATAAAAGCGGCAAGCTGGGACTTTCCCAGGTCGCCTCCTTCCGCAAGCTGTCTCTGTCTGTTTCTTCCCGACATCAAAGTATAGAACTCACCACCAGTTTGGGGTTTGTGCCCTGTTTCTTAACAGTCTGCCCTGAGGCTGGAACTCATGCTCTTGAGTCACCCCAGAACAGCTTGACAGGCTCCCCTTTACATTTGCTGTTGTTGGTCTTTTGGGTGGGGCAGGGCCTAGCACTCTTATACCTTCCAACTTATCTGATGTTCTCAAAGGGCAGCTATCTGGCTGGCTCCCCATCTTGTCACTTCTAGGGAAAGGAGATGCCTGTTCTCCTCCCTGGCAACATATGCCAATCCAGGAAATGGTGTAAGAATTTTTTGGGAGGGGACTGTCTGCTTTTTCCTACAACATTCCTCCTATTCTTGTTGTTAGACCTTTAATACCTAACAGCCATAGGCACTGACTCCATGGGTGCTCTGGGGCTGGAGCACCCATGGGGAAAAATTAGTGGGTGATCTGCACCCACTGGCAGCCAAGCTTCCCTCCTCCCCCATCCCACCTACTCCTCCTCCCCGCCCCCGAGTGTGCGATGTCCCTGCTCCTCCGACTAGCTCCCAGCACTTGCCTCTCAGCTGTTGCCAAACAACTATTTGGCAGTGTTAGCGTGCTCTGGGTGGGAGAGGGAAGAGCAGGAACATGGCACACTTGAGAAGAGATGGGGTTGGGGTGGGGATTTGGGGAAAGAGTTGGAATGGGGGAGGGGCCTCATGGAAGAGGTGGAGTGGAGCAGGGCGGGATTTGAGCACCTAGGGGAAAGAGGGGAAGTCAGCGCCTATGCTAACAGCCACTTCCTTTCTCAAGTCATAGGGTTCTTTGCCTGAGAAGCCGCAGAATGCACAAGGCTAATGTATAGTGCTAATAGATGGAGTTTTCATAATCCTGCTGCTACTGAAAGCTTCTTACTATCCAGAAGATGTGGAGAAAAGAGGCTGGAACCTCCTGAAAATGTCTGAATATGGCCGGGGAGGGGAGAAGTGGAGGGAGATTGCAGATTACTAAGTGCTCTCCTCTCCTAGAAGAATGAACTAAATGTTAAGGAGGGACCTGAGCCTGTAGAGTGACACATAAGAGAGGGGGCATTTGACAGGGCTAAATCTTATTTAGGGTCTGCACTCAGACAGCAACCGGTACGTTGGAAAAACAGCTCTGCTAAGTATTAGATTTTTTTAAAAAGTGATAGAATGGGATATTAGGGCCAAAATAATAAAAAGATATTAAAGTTCCATTAGCAATATTAACTCAGGCACACTGCACAGCCTGTGACTCTTTTACGTAAACGTGTCACAAAAGCATAAATGTACTATTTATTAAACCACACACATTTAAGCAGAAAACGAAGGCTATAGACCAGCATCATCTTAAGTACTTTAAGTAATTAAAAATATATTTATTAAAAAAATCCTACAGTAGGTAAATACATTTATTAGTGCATTTTCTATCCCCTGCAGGCAAAATCTTCCCTCCTCCAAATGTTAAGTCCAAGAAATGTTGCTCAAAGATAATGAAGAAGGAAGCTGTATAAAGGCCATGTAATGCATATTCTCATCCCACTTCTTCATTCATAGAAATCTAAAGGTGGAAACTCCTCCTTTGACATGAGAATTCTTCTGTTTTTAAGAATTAGCGATTCTAGCCCTGTGGTTTCATGAACAGAACATAATAAGAAGGGGGTTTTAATGCATATCCTTGCAAATCAATAGATCACTTAAAGTGATGCTATTATTAAGACACTGAAAATGAATGGGTTCACTTTACAGTAGCTTTTTAAATTGTTTTTTACCACATGCAATTCATTTTTAATTAAGGGTCATGTGTTATGGCTCCATTTATTAATGCATTAGCCTTTTGTGTGGAAATCAGTTTCAAATTAGCAACCGAAAAGGCTAAAATTCTCTTCAGTTTAATAATTTCTGTGGTCCTATTTCTAGAGCTCTTATCAACCCTATGTGATTAACAGATATCTTTCACTAATTTATAAGGTGACAAGATGTTCTGATTTTATAGGGACAATCCTGATATTTGGGGTTTTCTCTTATATAGATGCCTATTACCCCCTCCCACCTCCTGTCCCTATTTTTCACAGTGCTGCCTGGTTACCCTACTAGTTTAGGCTTTGATTCTTCAAAGAGAACCAAGCAGGTCGACTCCTGCATGGAATGCGATGACTTGTGTGGGGATTTGTGTGGGTTATTCATTCTGCCAGTGTGGATCAGGATCAGGACTTTAATGCTCAGAAATCTTGTACGTGTTCTTTCCCTCCTAGATACAAAACATGGGGTGGAGTGAGAGGTAGAAGTAACAATTCAAAACTGGCAGCAAATGTAAAGAAACAGAGCATGATCCACCAGCTTTGTAGCCCCTAAAATGAATCTACTCATCCAAGAAATGTGTGTTTCCAACTCCAGGAGTTATGTCACTTGTCATTTAAAATGTTCTGTGAGGAATGATAGACATGAAAACTTATGTTCTGGTGGAAAATCTGTTGCAGCTGTTAACTGTTTAACTTACTTAAAAACCTTTATGCTGTATTCAAGTAGGGAATTTCCTCCAGCTATGATTTACGTACATGTAATGTAAAGATGCGGAAACTAGGCTCTCCCATGAATCCCAAACATAAGCTTTCTCCATGCTTTTCTCCACTAATTCCATTTTACTTCATCAGCCACAAAGTAATAATTCAATGTTGGCTTCTGTAATGGAATTATTTTCAAATCCTCTTTTATGATTGGTTTGATGGCTTTGAAAATGAATTCCCTATCATAGTCTGATATGTGGGCATTAGACAAATTCATAGCCATGGATGCTTTTGGAAGGGAAGGAAGCATTTAAAGGCAACTAAGTTCATCTGTAGAATTCTCCTGGTATCTAGACCGGGCCGTAACAACAAAGCCGAGACTTTAATACTCAAATTTGGATGCGTTTTAGTTCAAAATCTAAAGTCTCCTTTGATGGAATATTGATAGACAAAGAGGAATATTTACTAATTGTCATTTACTTCTATTTTAAAAGTCAGAGTAATCTGTTCAGGGAGAAGAAACAATGGGACATTAGTGACCAATCAGTCAACACAAATTGGGATGAGGGATTTAGTTTTTGTGGGAGTATATATTAACTGGAAGACCTGTTTGGTGGGGGAGGGATGCTGAACTAAAGCATTTGAAAATTGTACATCTTTAATTATGTATTTTTAAATTTGGAGAGGTACTTAAAACTCTGCATAGGTATCAAAGAGGAAGGGGAGGAGGAGAAAATAGCATATAGTCAAAGTGAACTCCCTGTAGACTAAAATTTGTTTGCATAAACTATTTGAGATAACTTTATGAATCACCAGATAATTTATTTGCAATGAATAATTTGACCAGCTTTAACAGAAACATAATGCAGCTAACCTGTTTTCTATTTTAAGCTCCTGATCTTGCAGATAGTTACGCACAAGCTAGAGGTAGATACATGAATAATTCCTTGAAAAATAGGAAGTGAAGTAAGAATTTCTTGAAGTCTAAAAATCAAAATCTTAAAACACAATTTCTCTTTTATTGAGAAACAAAACACTTTCTGCCAGTCCATGGGATTTGTGCTTATAAACAATATTTGGGCTTTTTCCTATTTACTGTACTGAGTTAGTGGCTGATCGAAGGACTGTTTTTTTTGAGTCTCATTAAAACTGAGTCAGTTTGATGGGTGATTCTGGCATTTATAGCAAAGGGAAACTAAATGCAATGTAGCAAAAATACATACTCTTCATTTATTACAATACACCTTAGCGTGACAGATATGAGATGTTTGAAACAAATTGTAGGAACAGCAAAAGCTGATTGTGTTGTATACTGAAATACTATAAGGTACATTTGTAGTGCACTATACAAGAAAATATAAAATTACGATTCACATAATTGGGCCTATCATTTCCCAACACTGCACCATAAAAATACTTATTTGAGCACTATTAAAGTTTTCCAACTATGTAAAAGTTCTAAAGATGACCAGTAAGACACCAAGGTAAACATCAAAACCATACATGTCTATGCATTTTATTAGTGACTATATCAATGATGTATACGCAGTCAAATAGAACCAAACATAGGGGCCTATCCTCAACTACTGTTAGTGACTATATCTGCACATCACTTAATCAACCCAATAATTTCGTTATGGAATATTGCCCATCCATCTAAAATGAGAGTCTGGCACACATGAATGCTGCCAAAAAATTGAACTTTATTTCTTGGCCCTAGTCACATCACTTGGATTAATGCTCTGAAATGAAATATCCCTGCTACCCTTGTAAGAGTTAATATCTTCAGATTTCAGGGGCTACTGTTATTTCCAGAAACATAGAATTTTAAGATTGCGATGAAGAGAATTATTCTCTCTCTCTTATCGGACTCTGAATGGGTGCCCATCAGAGAATCAGAGAACTTTCCAGGTTAACAAATTGCCTTGGTCTTCAGCATGTTTTTCTTTCTTAGTTACAGGAAGCTCTATTTGGGTTAGGAGTTCTTTTTGTAGGGGAAGAGGGAGAAAGTGGGATGTGAGAGTGGCTGCTGTAAATGTCATTCTGCAATGCAAATGTAAATCCACATCCTGTTGTTAAAGCTCTTAGTCAGACATTTAAATATAGTGTTCATGAGAATCTCAAACTCTCATACTATCCATTTAACTGTGTATAGTATATCACTTGTGCAATGATGGTGGTATTGTTTTTAACTGACTGACTGAAGACAAAAGCATGAAGATACACAAGTGTTTGGCAGTATTAAGTGTATGAATACCTTTGGAAAACCCAACATGTCTTTCAACCTCAGCTTGATTTGCTGTTGCTGCTTTTTACTTGTCAAGCCTATGAAGTGAGAGCCAAGAAACCAATACAAGTGTCAGTTCTATTATACTGTAAATAGACTCTTGTCAGAGTAGACACCTTCTGGTGCTAGGAGCTTGCTAGATGCCTATGGCATATAAATATATTAATTACTATAATGATATGGATAGGCAGCATAAGGGCTCTTTATAGACTGAACATAGAAAAGTTTTCATGTTTGAGTTATTTCACTGTTTATGGCAATTTCCTCTGTAAATAGGTTCCTGCTGTGGAACAGTACTCACAAATGGAAATTCTCTCGCATAGCCAATCTTCTCTGCTTGTTTCAGTCCAAGAAATTGGAATCCATTTGGAAATGATAGAACTCATAATTTCATGGTTTGTGCTATGGACCTTACTGCATGTTTTATATATTATAATGTGCTGTTGTTCTGGAGCTCTATAGTTGGGATATTCATTCATAAACTGAGAATGAATTCAGAGAACCAAGGGTAGGTTAACTCATCAAAGAGGACATGGAAGATTAATTTCCCCAACCGTTGCCTGATCTAGAAGAGGTACTATGCCAGAGACAGAGCTAATGATGCAGTCTATATCACCTTGTCCCTCACAAAATCTTCACTGCAAAAAACTTTTAAATAAACAAACATCCATTAATTAAAAGCAAAATTATTAGAATGTTGTATTTATAAAAGCACCATTTAAAAGTGAGGAAAGCATAGTTAGGACTTTGCAGTTTTGCACTCGTACTCCTGCCCCACCAGCCCAATTCCAACTATTGGGGATACCCTCTGTATCTTAATTATAACTTTAATCTTGTAGAGGATCTTGGATATTATAGATCATAATCAAAAGTAATACATTCCACAGACATATCAAGTCCCTCCTCTACTCCACAGTAAATAGGTGGTATGTGTTTTTTCTCTTGATATTGTTCTAGACTGATTTAATGAACGGTCTCCTGTGAGGTCTTTGACTTTACTAGAGAGGATTGGGTAAAAGTGGATATATGGACTGTGTCTGGATATTCCAACTCAGGTGAATATGAAACCTATAGTGGAGTTCTGTATAGGATGGAGGATGGGCTATGCTGAGCTCTCTGGACCACAGTGCAATGGTCCAATATGTTGTTTCAGGACTCATATGGAAAGTAAGATGAAATGTGTTCTTTTGGCCATTCTGTAAAATGAAGATGCTGGAATTCAGTCATCTGGTCTGCAAACTTTATCAGCTATTAAGACTTTTCTAAATCGAGCATAGGAACATACAAGATCATCTGTGAAATTCTGGCAAATTTATCAGACAATGCCTCAATAGAGAGAGTACAATATTGTTTAAAGTTTCCATATGGATCCTCACCAACAAGACAGACACTCAGTTCCAGTGAAGTCCTCCCATAGAAATAGCCCAGAAATCTTGCAATATGACTATTGGCTGAAACTAGCAGTGTATACCTTAGGTTTTAGAAATTAGTGTATTCAGGTTGACGGATGTTGGAATGGAAGTTCTATAGTACCTGATGGAAAAGCTGGGCCATTACAGATCCATTCTGCAGTGTTAGATATTTGTATTCATTTGGACTGCAGAAAGTCTTCTGAGCCTTGGCTAGATTGATGCAGCTTCTGCTTTTTGCACTATGGCTCAATGCTCCCATGCTGACAGTTCTCATATTTCAGCACCTGGACCGATCCCCTGCACACTGGCTTTCATTGCATCCTCTGCATCAGAATAAGTACAAGAATCTGGACAGCTCCTTCTGTATAGAGCTCCTTTGGGTAGAGCAAATCTGTGCTTGGGATATTGTTACATGGAATTGTACGCATTGGTGTTGGCATACGAGTTCTGTATTTAACTTCAGATTTTTAAAAGACTTCAGACTACCTACCTTCCTCTCGAGTGAAAATTTAGCAAGGAAATGCCTTTTCAGTTTCACCCTCCTCCATCCCTGCTAAGCTCTGTAGGATTGTGCTCTGGGGAACGGAAACTTCCTTCCTTCCCTGATTTCTGCCCCCTGCTGCAACCAAGCACCCATGAATTCGGGGGAGCAGCTCCTTCTATTTCCCCCATTCCCCATGGCTGCTGAGATCCTCAGCACCATCTTAGTGCAGAAACTCCTTCTCTTCTTCTCCTGCCCTAACAGTTCCTGAGCAGGCCCAAGTTTAGGGGAGTGTCTCGTCTTCTGGGCCTCCTGCTGCCTCTGCCACATGAGATGGAAGAAAAATGTCCCCAGTGTGTGTGGGGGGGAGGGAAGAGTAGGGAGCACAAAAAATAGGAAAGGGGTTTGTGTATGCGGGTGTGTCTTGGGAGGTCGGGGAGCGGGGGTGGGGTGGGGGTGAGGATGCCTTACTACACTGTGTGCTTACTTGGTTAGGCCTGGAAGGGGTTGGAATATCATCTCCCTGGAAAAGGCTTCAGATGCGGAGCAGAGTGACTTAATAAACAGAAAACAATGAAGGTCTTTCCATTGCCGTTAGCTGGACTCTGGATTTTTAAGGCCCTTTTGATGATATTGTCATTTTACCCATCTCTTGTATAAATTTAGGGATTGGTTGTGTCTTGTAGGCAGGGGAGAGGGAGGAGTGGAGAACCAAATTACACCAGGAAATGTTTCCTGGAGCTCTCAGATGCACAGAGGTTGCATACCCTGCCAGCAACTTTAATGACTGACTGATAGAGGAAGGGGAGGGCAGGGCTTAGCTTTCTCCCTACCATCTCTCCACTCCTGGATACCTCAAAGGAGCAGAAGGAATCGGAAGCAGTTTCTGAGCTTCCATGAACTTCAGGAAGTGAATGAGTTCAGTGACAAGAATCCAGCCTTGCCTTTGTGATGTGCACAAGAAGAAGAAGCCTTCTTGTGGCTCACCTCCCCACTCCCGCCAAACGCGTTGC
The DNA here is from genome assembly GCA_007922305.1 of Dermatemys mawii. Lineage (NCBI taxonomy): Eukaryota > Metazoa > Chordata > Testudines > Dermatemydidae > Dermatemys > Dermatemys mawii. Next base: position 17,287,022 of record ML677363.1, read on the forward strand.
ATAAATGTTAGGCAGAATCTGTCTGTAGCGAGTCCTTGTAATGGCTTAGTAACATAAGAACCCCTTATTACTCATTTGTCATGGTAAGAATCTGTAGAGTTGGAAGCTGATCATAGCATGGAAATGCCCAAAGCTGTTGCTGAATATATATTTGTGACAATATGAGATTTATTTTATTCAGTTGTGTGTAATTTCCTCCTATTTTTAAAATACAATGTTGTGCCTATTATTGTAACACTTAGATTTGCTCCTGGAATAAATTGTGAAATCTGCATCGACTACCTTATAAATTAAAACCGGATGCAAACATCTTGTTAATCTACCTTGTTTCAGACAAAGCTTTATGGTTTAAACAGTAAATAGAATTAACTCTCCATATGCCAGCATTTATTTTTAATATGTGGATGGCACGCTGTGAAATATGCTGTAACATGAAAACGTAGCACTTAATTCTACCCTCAAGCAAACTTCCCCTCGCCCCAGTGAAGTCAATAGGCCAGTCACACAGGAGTAATTCTAGAGTAACTCAACTGAAGTGGATTAATGCTAGTATATTTAGAGAGATGTAACTGAGAACAAATTTGGCTCATGCCTCTTTTTCTTTGTTTTTAAAAAAAGCGTTAGAGTAGTGATATCACTGGGGCATGTAATTCATGAGAGTGATGCCAAACCAGGACTTGTGAGGATTTTAGAATGTTTGTCCTCAATACTGAGATACAGAGTTGTACAATGGAGCATAAGTATGGAGGAAGGTAAGTGACTGCTAAATTTGCACTACTGGATAGTCTGTGGTTACTTTTACAAAAGAAAGCATGGGTAAGCGAAAGTTTCATTAGCAATAGTCCTTACTGTCATCACAAGGAAGAGGTTAATGTCCATAATGGAGCTAATTCTTTAACCTTCAGCCTCACTTAACTGATATTAATAGAAATCAATTTAATAACTTTAATGAAGAGCCCGATTAGCTCTAAATTCAGTTAGAGTCAAGCAAAAATAGGTCGTATTTGACTCCCCATGAATTAGTAAGAGCTGAATTTAATAACACTGACTAAAGGTGAGAGGTAGAATGCCTCTCACTGAATGCCTACATTAAGGGAATATGCTTTTGTACCTAAATTTTGGGCAAAGTTCAGATTAATATCAATTTAATATTGAGTTCAGGGACCTATTTTTCAGGGTTTTCAGGAAATCTTACTTCAGATAAAGTGCCAGAGAAAATTATTCCTACGGGTTGGTTTAGGAGCCAAGACAAGCACATTACAAAACTGAAAATCCTTTTCATTGTTACAAGTAAAAGATTGAAGAAAGGTTTTGTTCCTAAAGAAGAAACTGGGCTGAATCTCTGCAACAAGAAACCTTGGTTTCTGCAGAAGGCAGAAGATGATATGGCAGCTTCAGATAAATAAAATGTGGTGGTTCTCAGTGAATTAAATATGAAAATGTATAAAAGAGACAGAAAAAGGAGCTCACATGTTAAAGTGGCTGACATTGACATATATATCTTCAATATGCTATTGAATTTTATATTAAAAATGAAAAATTATAATGTCAGAGGGGAAACTGAAGGCTTTTACGTTTGGCTAAGAGCGGGGTGAAAGTAACTGAAAGGACTATCCAGTATGCTGGAGTTCTATGCAGGGAGTGGGGCCTCACCCAAAAGACGCGGGGATCGGGCAGCAATTTAAAGGGCCCAGAGTAGTAGCAGCAGCTGGAGTCTGGGCCCTTTAAATTGCTGCCGGAGCCCCGCTGCCGCTATCCCAGGGCTCCAGAAGCAGGGCTCAGATGGCAATTTAAAGGACTCGGGGATCCACCTGAGCCCCACTGCTGGAGCCCTGGGGTAACGGCAGCGGAGGTCCGGCAATGATTTAAAGGGCCAGGGGTTCCCAGTCACCGCTACCCTGGGCCCATTAAATCACCACTGTAGCCCCGGGATCCCAACTGCCACCGCTACCGCAGGGCTCTGGCAGTGGGACTCTGGCAGCAATTTAAAAGGCCCGGGGCTCCAGCCACTGCTAGGAGCCCAGGCCTTTAAATTACTGCCTGGAGAAGCTGTCTGGTATGGCACATTTGCTCTTGCCAGTGCACCATACTGGGGTGTACTGGCTTACTTTCACTTCTGACTAAGGGGCAGTTAGGGCTTTTTGGCAACAAGTAAGGAGTAGGAGATAGATGGGTTTTTTACATAAATGCAAGAGCTAGATGTCTGATCTGAAGTGAAATTATCAAAGTTGACACTGAAATTGGCAGAATTAGATTTCAAAGTTAACACCAGAGCAATTGTTTCAGGCTGTCTGCAAAGTCAGGCAGACCTCACTGCATTGGTTTACTCTTCGTTCCCTTGGAGAAGGTTTTCCTAGCAGTTACTAGGGATTAGAAACTTTAATATTTTTAAATAAAAGCATGGATTCTGAGGCACAAATCTGTTGCAAATTCATGGCATTAGAGGGAATTTAGAGAGAATGTCTTTTAAATTGCGGTGATATGTAGAATGATATTTAAAAATAAAATATATTCTTCAGATGCTAAATTCTATTCATGTTCAAGCAGCACTTGTAACACTCATAAGAAATGCATATTTTTATACGCATCCTCTCCCCCCCGCAAATAACTATATTAATTTAAGTAATTCCAGCTCTCTGACTATTCCTTCAGTAGAGCCACATTGTAGGAATTGTGTATGTAGATATCTGACCATGTGTATAACTTCTCAGTTAAAGAGTTTTACTGAAGTTAAAGAATCACTGAAATAAGTTACAGCAGCCTTTAGCTTACCTGGGATGTCCAGCCCAGAATTCCCATGATGCTGAGTGTTATGGCCATGCCCTTCTCCTGATCAATTCATCCTCGCACAGTACTTTCACCTGTGTCTAGGGGAAGGAGATGAAGATAGTAGGTGCAGCATATGGCTGCTTAGATCTTCCAGAGCACTGACTTAGGGCCAGAGAGGGGAGCAGAACCCAAGAGTTTTGATAGATCTTTCATATCTGTGATTCTTTATCAGCCTCAGCATCATTGCTCTGACACTGAAGACCAGAAAAGGACTGATGCTATAGCTTAGTTCTTATCTCCATCTAAACTAACACCTTGTCAGGCCTGCTCTTTGTGTATGTTAATGGAATTATTGCCAGTGAGTTGAGGAGAAAATACACCACAAGAATTGAGCCTGTTAAATGAAGAGAGATTCAGTGAAAAAGAATAAATAAAAGAGAAGGTTGCTTATCAAACTGTGGTTTGGGTTTTTCTTTTTGTGCTGAATTTCTAGCCATATGGGTTTTGTCACTCAAAATACTGGTCTTCCATTTGTCTTTTTCTGTTGCTAGGGTGCATACCTGTGCTTTCTCAAGCTTGCCTTACCTTAGTAAGAAAAACTAAGAATAAAACACATGCTGAAAGCAAACAAATGCTTCTACAGATTCAGATGATAATTCTGACAGTGATAATGATAACTCATGTTTTGACAGCTGAGAAGTGAACATAAAGCTGGAGAGAGCTTTGAGATTCATTCTACCTGACACTTATTATTTGACTGAGTTGATCTCAATGATGAGGATGTAGCTGAATGAAATATACTAGGTACTGTAGCTCATATATAACATGGCAGATTGGTAAAAGAATTCATATTTTTGCTGACTGTAAGTTGATAGTACTCTCTGATTACTGCTGGCTATCTGGATACATGATTTTAAGCTTTTTTAAAAAGTAAATTTATATGTGATAAGCTTATCTGAAGAGAGGTGTGCAAATTTTGCTGGGAAGTAGAACCTTAAAAAAAAATTGGATGATAACATACTTATACAGCATTCTCCTCCATTGCAGCAGACCAATTCCAATCTAAATTTTATCCCAGCTCAATTTCCTCTCCACTAATATCCCTGTTCACAACACACACTTTCAGACTACATCGGTAGCAAGTGAGCTCTTTGCAGAAGCAGAGGTACACATAAGAGTTGGGCAAAGCATTCACAACAAGCCACATAGCTACTTGTACAGGACCTGGGATTTAGGGACCATTGTGTTTGAACCTCAGATGATCATAAATCTAGTTTGAGCTTCCTAAGGTTTGTTCTCAAATGGCCCTGTAACAGGATAGCCTGCCCCTAAAAGAGCCAGGTGTCTTGGGCCAGCCAGTCTGGTTTATTGATCAAACCCAGCTTGGAAATAGTATTTTCTATAAAGGATTAAGAGAGCTAAGTTCAATGGGACATGCATGGTGCAGGCGGAAAGGGACTAGCTCCTGCAGTTAACTCTAACCAAAGAAACTGAAAGGAAGGGCATATCTCCTTTCAGCCCTCATTGAGACCAGAGGAAGGGCCTCTTGGAATTGTAGTCCAGGGTAAGCAGTGGAACTGTTTTTTATGTTTTGATGTTTTGCTTAAGTTTTATACTTGAAGAATAAAACTGTATGAGAAAAGGACTTGGGCATGGCAGTAGGAAGGTCAGGAAATCCAACCTGAATAAAAAGAAACTAAGAAAGCAGCTAGTCTGAAACCAGATCAGTTAAAGTAGTGCAGCTACAGTCCCTGAAGACCTATCCTCGCTGAAATCTTTGCCCATGATAGAAACTGATAATGCTTGTCAAGAGATGTTCCAGGCCTTACATGTTAGCATTTACCAGTGTCCTGACAGTTACCTATGTTTTAAGTTTTGGTTGATCTCAAAACATTATATAAATCATGTTATAAAAATGACTATGGGCAAGGAATGACTTCACAAAAACAAAGCTCCCTGTTCAAGCCCTTCTGACAGGCATGTTTGTGTTTCCTTTACAAGAGGCAACCTCTTCCATACCTGTTGTTTGTTTTTTTTCATTAAGCCTATCAATAAATTGCTCTGAATGGTGAAAAAAAAAATAAACTTTAGGATTTTATTTACCACTTACAGAATAAGGATCAAGAGAAGGCCCCACATGGTCAGTTTGACTAACCGTCCTTATTAGGTGATTACACTGGAGTTATTCTAGCTTTGTCCACTGTGAGAGAGTAGAATCAGATCCATCATGTATTTCTAGGCCATCAAGAGAGCAGCTACACAGTATTCTCTAGGGAGATCTTATCTCATTGCCCTGCTCATGGACCCCAGGTTTTCCACCCATGTGGGCAAAAGCTGAGCCCTGATTTTCCCCTCCTCCCAGTGATTAAGAGAAAATCGTAGAACCAAAGCGTAGCTTTCTTTTCTTCCTTGGAGTTATTTACAATAATATTTGCATTAGGATTATGATAGACCTGAAAGAGTAGTCATAGGTTCAAAGTAACTGTTAGCTCTTAAAGAACTAAAATCAAGATTATCAAGTGGAAGGCAAGATTTAATTTGGTAGATACTGTATTTAATTAAAAATGCAGTACTGGTGGGAATTGACCTCTTCATGCATTCTGACACAAATGGGATTGATTTGGAAATAAATTAGTAGATAAGAAAGAAGGGCCATCTTATCCAGTGAAATGAGACTGACATTTTTTTTGGCAATCAAAGATCTCTGATATTCAGGGGAAGCTGATTTTGAAAGAGAATGAGGTTGGTGACCCCAAGAAGACTATTTAAGATGTAATATCTCTCCTATAGGCAATCACATTTATGGTAACACCTGTTGAAGAAAAGAAAAGAAATGTCCGAGGGAAACAGTTGTTTAATCTTTTTCTTATCAGCTGTGAACAGTAGTATGTAAAAGAAAAGCATTGTTATTTAGTCAATAGCTTAATTCATCCCTTTTTTGTTTCTGCTTTAATAGTGAATACCTGTAGAAAAAGCAGTCCAATATATAAATGGCTATTCTATTCAACGTATAACAGCAAATGAAACAAGCTCATGGTTAAAGACAGTCTTCTGACAGCTAACATTAATTAGCTAAGGCACAGTTTCCAGAAGAGCAGAAAGAAAATGTGAATGCTCATACTCAGATCAGAGCATTCACTGGACTTTTTTCTATCTTCACTGGAGTCTGTTCATCCAGTTAGACTCAGAGCAAACACACCCTACTCAGTAAAGTCTACCTCTTTCCTTATAGCTATTCAGTTGCTGACACATTAGCTATATCTCCCATTTCATTAACTTAACTGACTAAGGCACTGAGATCTTGGTCTATATATTTGTTTTATAACGCTCTTTTCCCCTCTGGGTAGAGATCTAGAATAAGGGACTTCAGCACTGCTCCTAGGCAGTTTTACTGGTGCAGCTCCTATGGAGACCAAACTATGTTTCTGATGGCAGGGGAAGGACTGCGTTGAAATAAGTAGTTTCCTCGTATGTGGGTTGTTTCTGCGTAGCACAGAATGGAGCTCCAAGATACCTCCTAAAATGCCACTTCCTCCTCTTTTACCCTCTCACCAAAATCTGGCTCAGTGTATGATGGAGAATGTTAACATGGAACTGAAACCTCACCATTCATGTGTCCAGTGAACAGGTATTAGCCAGCTATTCTTCCATCTGTATCATTGAACTTTCTCGGGAGCAAAATGTTCTATTCTTCTGTATAGGAAATTAAATTCTCACATGATGAAGCCTCCATCGTGGCCAGATGAAGGCTGCTGATCCATTTACCCATTAGCACTTGGACTGGCAAATCTCCTGACAGAGGTCAGTTCAGTTCTATTGATCTATTTTCTCTTCCCCAGCCCATTACCATAGTATCTGAGAGCCAAGCAATCTTGAATGTGTTTATTCTCACAAAACCCCTGTGAAGTAGGACAATGTTGTGACCCACACTTTACAGATGGAGAAATGGGGCACACAGAGAGGCTCAGAGACTTGCCCAAAGTACTACAAGAAGTCAGTGGCAGATCAGGGAATTAAATCCAGATCTCCTAAGTACTACGCTGTTGCCCTAACGGCAGAACTATCCTTCCTCTCTGGGGTTTATGAACAGAGCTAATGGAAACTGCAGGGACAAATCCAATATTTTTTAAAATCTCTATCCTGCTCTACACCCCCACAACACCAGAGAAACCAACCAAACAAAAAAACCTAACCTTTGTCTATGTGCACTTGAGAACTTAAACTGTAGGCTTCTTAACACCAAGATGGTAGACCAGATTCTCAGCCTTGCTATAGTCTCTTTATGCTGATTAAGTGATGCAAAGAGTAAACTTTGAGTGAATTTAACCATCTACTTAATATTTCCCTATGAGTCTCTGAATAGTTGGTGTAAAGCCAGTAAAACAGTCAAATCAGCCCCTGACATACGCCAGAGGTTTGCAGAAGTGTACGGAAGCCAGCTTTGATCCACTCAAAAATCCTGCACTGATCATGTCGGAATAGTGCCATATTATGGTGAACCTTTTGCCAGGGAAATGGGCTCCAAATGCATTAATTTTTCAATCCCTTAGCATTATTCAGTCTTGTGCTCATGCCACGTACTTGGCCAAATTGACCAAGCTTCTTTTCAGCTGAGTTGTACCAATAGTCCCTGGAAACATAGCTCTTGTAGAAACCATGTTTCTTGCTGGTGATGTGGATAGCAGCTTTAGAGTAGAATTTGGCCCATTATTATCAGTTATCACTATACTAATTTCAGGTTGGGATTAGGAGTAGGAGCAATTGATGCTATTTCTGTACATTTACAGGCCACATTTTATATTAAGTACCATTTAAAAAGTTTATTAAATAGTTAATCAGTTGCTATAGGTTGTTACAGATGTCAGTAAATCTAAAGTTATTTTTATAACCATATGTAACACTTCTTAGTGATGTGCGTATAATCATTTGGCAGTTTATCAGATGGAGCACTGGGTTGAGCTGTATCAATAATCATGTGTTTGAACAGGTTCCATTTTTCTGTTGGGTTGCCAGTTATTAGTGGGCATAAAAAAAGCTTGTCATCAAGTGACTGCTGAAAAGACACCTGATAGTTGGTGTGCTTGACCTTTGCTATGTTGAAGGCTATTCTATTGAGTGTGGGGCGCTTGCACTATGAAAGGACTACAGGTCTTTATTCATTGCCTTCGTCCAAAAGGGTGTGGACATTCCATGCTCCTAGAATGAGTCTTTTATTCTTTATTATTTATCAACCATTGTAGAAATCTACCAGCCACAGTAGTCTGGCCAGAAATTATGGGGAAGGCAATGTTCAGGGCACCTTTTCTAGCCCCTTCCCTTAAAAAGGACAAGCAGGTTGAAAGGCATTATACAAATATAAACTATTATTTCTTCAGCCTCAACAAAAGTTTAGAGAAGAGTCTTTAAAAGGCTGAGCTGATAATATTTATGGCCCCATTTACTGTAAAATGAAAAATTCTGGGAGGCAATGTAAAACTCATGACAACTTGTTTTATGAAAACAAAAGGGGTATATATCCCTGGTTAATACAGTTTTTCAACCAGTTATTAGGGCAAGAGGAACCTGGCAATAGTTTTGCCTTATCGCAGTTTTCCAGGAAAATAAAATGTTTGAAGGTCACATTGTGATGTCTGATCATTTTTAGAACGTGTTGCCTAATAGTTCTGTAAGATGATGATGGTAATAATAAAATCCTTGCTACTGGGGCCTGTGATTGTAAATGTCTTGACAGTTATTAAAAAGTGAATGAAACTTATGACTCAAGCTGACATCAAAGTAAAGGATATATCCTAAAATAAATTCATCACTCATCAAGAGGGCATACATGGTGAGAAGTTTTCTATGCTTCCTGAAGAAATATCACACATGCCTGTAGATCTAAATACATTGTCACTTATTTAGACAAATAGTTCAAAAATATGCTTCATTATGTAATTTAATGTTCATATGTGGTAGGAAAAACATTCCTGAATTTGATAATTTATAAAATAGGAATATTAAGGCCTGGAACTTTGGCATCTTGAGGAGTAAGGGATACTAAAGTCACTTTCTCTCTGTGCCATGATTGTTTTCACTGATCCTTGGGTTATTGTGTGCTAGGCAAGTCCACTGCAGGTTACAGTAGCTGGAAGGAAGAATTAGACAAAGCAACGGACTGGGGACTAGAGCTGGTCATCAAATTTTAGACACTTTTTTTTTCCTGTCAAAGCTGAAAAATTTCATGTGAACCTATCTGTTGTGACAAAAATATTTCTCTGACCCAGGATTTATGGGGTGGGGATAGGACACAAAAGAAACACACAAATGTTAGGATGCTCACCTGGGATGTGGTAGTCCAAGCTTCTAGTTCCTGGTCTGCCTGATTCAAAGCAGGGACTTGAACCTGAGACTTCTGCATCCCAGGTGTATGCCCCAACTATCAGTGTTAGTCTCTCTCACACCTATTTCTTAAATACTTTCTTAAAATTAAAATACTGTATATGCTTTTCATCTCAAGGACTCTGACTATATGTATGTCCTAATTAGACTCTTTGAATGCTACTGAAAAATAATAATCTTGCTATATATTGGTGCAACTTACTCCAGCTCAGATCTGTGGAGTTACACCACTGAGGTCAGAATTGGGGCATACACTGTGTGTTTACACCTGTTGCCTGTGTGTGTTTGTATGTTGTATTCTCCTCATCATCAGGACCATGTCACCCTCTTTTCTTGTAGAGTCTAGAAATGAACAATTTCCGATAACAACAACAAAATACTTAGGAAATTCCTTCAGAGACAATTCGCTAGGCATTCCATAATTGTACTGCTTTTTTTCTTCACAAGTTTCAAGTGATTTTATTTATCTAAATGGATAGGAAAAAACGTTTAATAAAGTCTCTTCATTATGAGTTACATTTAAAGCAAAAGAAACGTCAGATTAGGAAAATAAACAAACAAAATCTTTGCTTCATACAGCTAATCCTTTAGGTGTTACATAAGAAATATCTACCATCCCATTCACAGAGTGAGTCACCACATGATTTAAGTGACATATAAAAGCAATAGATTTTCAGAACTAGTTTAACACGCACAAAATACTTATGTTGTTGTAAAGAGATTTGAAATTAGCCAATACATTAGTACCTTCTTAACTAGCTAGGTGCAATTTAATGTCAAACTTTTGAGTAGAGCATTTAAATTTAAATGTAATCCATGAAGCAATAAATACATCACTAATTAGCATTAATGTAACATGATTACAAAATAAACATTTGATTAGTACATTTAAATTTCAATGTAATAAGTAACTGCTGAACTAATTAGTAAATAAAGTGCCTTTAATGTAAACTTTCAGCTGAGGTGATTACATGTTGGGTAGAGGGGAAATGGTTATGCCTGTGGGATAGGTTTTTTTCTGCATTTTGCCTGGGGAACAGACACACAAAAAACGTAATAAAGAAGTAAACCCTTGTGAATTAATGATGCAAACCTGGCTTGTGGGATTTCTTTATCTTGAGGTGATCTGTAGATATAGAACATTGTGTGTTTTATAAGTCTTATAAAAAGGTACTTTGCAAGCCTCAGCCATGAAGGATTAATCAGACCCTGACCTGTTGCATGTATGTGGAGGGAAATAACAGTAGAGGGGAAGTGGCTGTAGTGGTTCTGGTTACCTGTCCTCCCTCCACAGCAAGCTAAGTGGCTGGGAAGGTCTCTGGCAATTGGGACCTGCTGTTGTGTGTTTTTGTGTTAGAATCCTTTGTTTATGAATGACTAAAAGAAAAACCTGAGGAAAAGGACTCAAACTCTGCTGCTGTTGAGACCATTATTCATTTTCCCAGCTTTTAGTTCTGCCCACCAGCCTATGAACACCTTGCTGGGGAAGAAACAATCAAAAGGATGAAAGGCCTAACTGAGCTGGCTGGCTTAGGGTCCTGGAATTTTCATAAATCTCTCAAGAGTTATTCACCCAGTTCCCACTGAAAATCGATGGAAGTTGGGTGCGTGCATAACTCCTTTGGGCATTTCCGAAAGTCCAACCCATTAAGGTTTTAATCCAGAGAGTCACCAATTTAAATTATGCCCAGGTTGGTGGTGACAAAAGGTTTTCACCTTTTTACGACCCTTTTTTGGTCTAGTGGACAGCTGTCTTCATTGCAAAACCAGCAGTTTGTTAGCAAGTTACCGAAAAGGCCAAGGATTGAATGGGCATTGAACCTGAACTACTGTTCTGCCTCTTACTTGAGGGTGGAGCACGTGATAGGTGCCAAAAATGTTTTCTACCCAGCCAATAAAATAGCTACAGCCTCTCCTGTCTTCTGCTACAACTGTTCTAGTGTTTTCTTTTGTGCCACTCCTGGTAGATAGAGTGCCCTGTATGATCACGCCTGTAAGGCCACTATCCTCCCATCTTTCAGACCCCCTTCACAAAACCCACCTCAAAACTTGTAGCAACATGAAATCAGACAGCAGTTGATGGCATTTTTAAGGGAAAAAAATACTTCTCTCTTCTCCTCCCCACCCTTACACCTATCCCTGAAACTTCTACATGATGTCCAGTCATCAACAAGCCTTGATCCTCATCCCACTGACGTTAAAGGAGGATTTGCCATAGATTTTGTTGGGAGCTGTATTATGTCTACAGCTAGCCTGCATAGATATGTGAACTTATTACTGTTACTCTCATGTTCCCACTCCTTTCCTCCTATTGTTTGCTGACTCATTTGTCCTTATATTAGACTGAAAAGTTTTTGGGGAGTCTAGGGGTGAGAGTGGGCAGGGACCATATCTGTGCAGTTGTAGAATAACTAACACAATGGAACCCTGATCCTGATTTGGCACTAACAGCACAAATAATAATTCTTTCGTTTCTAGGCTCATCGTCTTTTGCTGTATTGGATGGGTAGGTTAATAAAGCACTTTTAAGTTGGCATTGTGGGCATTGGCTTGTGATTGAAATATTTCAGCTGTAGGCATGTGTCACAGAGTCTGTGCCCCCTGTGGTCTTTCTGGGCTCAACAAAGGCCTCTACACAGTCTTAGTGCTGCCCCACATGGCTTTTATTTACAACAGTGTCCTTGTGAAACCAGCTGTGCACCCCATAAACCCCCACAACAGTGACCCCACAGTTCTGGGCTGTTGGCCCCTCAGCCCCCTAAGGTGCCTATCTCACAGCCTGGAGACAGCAACTCAGCCTTCCTCTCCCTGCCGAGGCCCTTATTCTCCCCCACTGCTGACCATGAGTCAGCGGTTTTTATCCTGCCTCCTGATCCCAGCTACAGCTGGGGCCTTTTAACCCAGCTGAGCTCCCTGCAGTAACCCTCTGCTAGGGCTTTTAGCTCTGCATTCTCATGGCTGGGGCCAGCCCCTGCCCTGGAGCCTCCTGCCTGCAAGCAGGGTTTACTGTGCAGAGGCAGCGCACTCCAGGGGTTTTTACCCCTGCCCTGCCGCAGCATGTTATCTTAGTGTTCAGAGAGGTGCACTGAACACAGAGCCTGTTTTCTTTGTGGCTGTAGATAAGAAAAAAGCAAATCAGCTGGCACTGCAGTGATTTTCCTGGATGTTCCACTTTTGTTCACAGTTTAAGGCCAACAGGGGCCATGAGAGCATCTACTCTGACTTCCTGAATATCATACTGTTAAATTTCAACCAGATATCCCCATAGTGAGCAAACAGTTTGTTTGAACCTTTTAGTGGTGCAATATCTTGGAATAATGTCTCAATGACAATGAAAAGTTCCTACGGATAGGTCAGCATGACTCAGGTTTTTACCTTCAGGTATACTTAGCTGATACTTTGCCAAAAGAATCAAAGAAAATGTCAGAATTCACTGAAGGGAGGGCAGCGACAAGAGGGGAAAAGTGAAGAATTCCAAACAACACTTGTGAAATATTTTTATTATTCTGTTGTGTCTTAAGAAATATGTGTTACTGTATTTGAAAAGAAGCAAAGTTTTAATTTATTTTTTTTCCTGACCTACAGAGCCAGGGATGGCTGAAGGAATCTTGGTATGACTGCTAGAGCTATGTTCCCTCTTTCTTGTGGATCAGGCAGGAACAAAGATGAACTGTTGTTCCTAGCGTGAAATGGTCCTGTCTCTGCCTTCTCTCTCTTCTGTCCCCACATCCAAATTTTTCTGCTGGGTGAAATACCAACACTATTAGTAGTACATATTGTTCCAATTTACCATTCCCATGGGAATGATGTCAACTTTTTTATGAGCTGTCTAACATAAGAAATCCTTTGTGCTGCACATTTTTATGGAAACATTTTTAATACAAATGTTGGACAAAATATTCCCATCATTTGTAGGAATAACTCCCACTAGAATGGCTGCCACTTAATGGTCAGACCCCTTTTATGTGATGGTTGATGCTAAATTAGCACCACATTTTATGAAGAAGACAACATCCGAAATCCTGGTATTTCAGTGATCCAGATCAACTTCTTGAATTCATTCCTAAACAGCTGTTTTTTTAAAAAAAGTTAATGACGGTAAATAAGAGGTCCGAGTCTCCATGCAATTGTTTGGAAGTGAGTATCGGGGAGATGTAGAGGCATAATTAATGGCAGAGTTTTTCCCATAAAGATTAATTCCAATATTATAGAATTACAGGACATATGATATGTAATTTTATGAATATAAAATATATCTCTATGCTACTTTGGTTTGTGTTTGGGTTATGCCATTGAGGTCCAGGCAGTGACACTTGTGTAACTGAGAGAAATATAATATACATGGGCATGTAATATACACTGCTTATAAAAGAACAGATTGGGTAATCCAGATACAAGATAAAATATGGGAAACACTCACAAGAAAGGGTAACTTTGTAAATGATAGTAAGCAAGCTAGATTCTGACCCATGCCCAGGTCTGTTTGTTGAGCAAAGGGACCTTAGAGAAGTATTAAACAGGCAGCTGAGGATTTTCCTGGCATGGAGAAATGCTCCTCTGGTATAAAGCCGATTGTTGTCAGACCCCCCTTTATGATGTCCTCTTTCTCTGGTATAGAAGCATGATGGAGGAGGCTGTAGTAGCTGGAACAAAGTAAAGCAGACTAAAAGATGCTCTAATTTGCCTCTGGAGCTGGTTGGGCCATCAGCCTACCCAGTTTATAGCAGTCTTTGCTGTCCTGCATCTCAGTCACACCAACCCCTGCTCCAAAGCATCTGAGGATTTATCCCAATAGTTAGAAATCAAGACCCTGATTATGATGTCTATACATGGGCAAAATTCCCATTGAAATCAACAGGGTATCATCTTTGTAAGAACTGAAGATGTAGGTACCAAATAAGTGAATAATAATTAAATATCTTAGAGACTAACTCTTGTATATATCTTAATATTATGCAAGGTTTATTGTTTTTTGCAAAGTTCTCTGAGGAAGTCAAATGTATGAAAAACACTTGCTCTTCCTGTGCAGTCTTCCCATGCAATTTACATTTTTCATTAAAGACTTCTTTTACAGTATTTGAGGGCGTTTCTAATATTGTGAAGCGGGGAGAAATATCTTCTGTATCCAAAACAGTTTTTGATTTGAATTGGTAAGAGATTGCATTCATTCAGAGTTTGTGTTGCAATGGTTGGAAATACAACTCTATCTAGAGGAACTACTTCAAATGAATTTAAATTTGCATTTTAAAATATGGATGCTTTCTTATGCAAAAAACTATTAAAGAACTTTGGGGAAAGAAGGAAAGAGATGTGGTAGAATAAATGTATACAGTAGAGTTTACTGATTTATATTCACAGTATGAGGCTTCTCATTCTGATTCCAACTTACTGAAAAACATGCATATGCTCATTACCAAATGTGTTCAGTATTAAAATATCCTTTTTAGTGGCATGCTTGCAATATAAATTTTTAAAACAGCTTTATGGGTTTAGGAAAATGCATACTGCATGTCATCTAAAAATATAAAATGCTGAGACTGATTAATTATAAAGCTGTATTTCATCTACGGGTTAGAGATGCCTTGACAGCTTAGTATCATGTAGTTTTATTCAAAAATCAGGTACCAAATAAATGCAGCAACATATACAGAAAACCTATAACAGGAACCAAATGGAGGATTCCTAGTAACTTTGCAATTACATTTGTGAAGCGGAAAAAGAAAGGAAAGGCTATTGTCAGTTATCTAAGTAGGGGAAGTAATATAAAATACCTATAGTTTTATACAGAGATCCATGCTTTATTGTGAACACATTTTGTCAAGCAAGTTAAATAAAGAATTACAAAAATATTTTCTTATATATGCAGCAGTTTCACTGCCTGTTTTTTGATAGTGAAATATTTCTAGGTCCTTAAGAAAAGCCATGTATATATGTGCTTAAAAAGCCTAGGATTTCACATAAGGATTGCAGTCAACCAGGTATATCATATAAACTAATGATTATCAGATAATGACCTGCCAGGAAGCACAGATAGTTTTATCATGTTTGTTTAAGCCGATTTTACTCAGATATCATTCCAATGTATCTTTATAGGATCAAATCCTGAAATCCTCATCAGTTTTTCTTCAGGTAACTCTAACTTAAGTGAAGGATTGAGTAAAACAGAAGACCCAGGTAATGCCAGCTAGTGAGGAAAATTCATAGATGGTTACCCTGGCTGCCTAAGGATTCAAGTAAGCTGCTTTGGAAGGAGTCTTCCCCTAGTTACCCTCGAGAGAACAAGGTGGAAAGACCTTCTGCCTTTGGTAGAGAAGCAGGGTACAGCCCCCAGCCATGCAGCTGTCATGATCCAGAGAGATCTCCACTTTTTGAACACTGACACAGCTTCCCCCTTCTTCCCAGTCCTTTACAGTACAGGATCCCACTTTAAGGAAGACTTCCCCTGTGTATGTGCAGCGGGCAGAGGTCAAGGAAGACATCTTAATACAGCCTGAAACTTTATTTAGTTTTGGTGACTAATCCCTGGGGGGCAAAAGTGTGTCTCCACCTGGCTCCGTTCTTCACCCTGCCCATCCTGCCCTTGATTTGCTGCCTCACCACTGTAAATCCCTGGATCTGCAGAGATCACTCCATCTGCCTGACAACAGGAGAATGGATGGTACCCAAGAGGCAAATGTTTTGCCTCCCCCCACATCTGTGTGTTCAGAGGAATATCATGTGAGGAAGTCTTCCTACAGATCTGCAGGATCTGAAAGGACCCTGAATAAGTACCTCAGGAGTAGCAATGATACAGCAGCATAAAACTGTAAAGTTGGATTTTGGTTGCTTTGTGTATTTTTTTCCTTTTAATATTTGAGATGTGGTATACACGCCACACAAGTGATGAAAGAGCTAAGTGGAGCTGAAAAGTAAGGTAAATTGGGTAGTTGCCCAATTAAATGTGAGTCACATCTGGAGAAGGAGCTGAGTCGTTAGTATAAAGAGAGGAAGCTAGAGTAGGAAGTGGGCTATAGGAAGAAAGAGAAGGAATTCTAAAGTTCCTCTCTTGATACTAGACTGTGCTGGTCTTTCCAGTCTCAAGGAGGAAGTCCAGGGAGAGAGCTGGTCTTGGGATTCTCTCCTGAACAGAGAAGGCTGGCAAGAGGCCAAGGAGAAAACAAAGCAGCTATCAGGGTAGAGCAAGCTCTGGTGGTGAGCCCGATAAAAGGGCAGGATCTGGACTTCCAGGTAGAGAGTCTTGGGAAATGTTCAGCTGAGGAACAGAGCAGGGGAAGCTAACGAGTGATGAAAGGTCAAGACTGAGGAGGGCAGAATTTGTTTTGTTAGTACTTTTGGTTTGGTACTACTTAGGTGATTCCAGCAGAAAGTCTTGTGAGTCCTGGCCATGAAAGAAGGGTGAACCTATAGAGGCTGTGGGAGGGGCCTACTGATAGGCTGAGATAAGAAGAAGCCTAGGGGGAGATATCAGGCATTGGGTCCAAAGAGACGGATCTCGCTTGCTCACGAGAGAGTCCCTGAGCTAGAACCCAGAGGAGTGGGAAGGCCTGGGTTCTCCTACAAACCACCAGGGAAGGTAATGTGAAGCCATCCCCTGATACAAGAGATAAAAGACTTTTGAAAGCCTTAAGGTGTTGGGATATAAGGATCACAGGGTCCAGAATTGGGGCCAAAGATTTTTTTGTAAGGACATTGAACTTCTATTTCTTGGACACTGCTACCCTTGAAGAGGATTAAGGGAGCAGAGGACTGAGTCACAAGAAGAGGCAAACCACCACAGGGTAGTTGATAATTGATTAGTAATTGATTATTGGTAGAGGTTACTAAATTATCAAAGCCTGCTACACCAGGCCCATCCATAAGGGGGCATGCCAGCAGTAAGTTTGCTATCCTACAGTAGCTTTCCACTGTGTATTACATCGAGGTTTGACTCCCTATGAAGTTTTTGGCAGTAACTTAACTCTTCTCATGTACAGGATAGTAAGATATGTTCTGAAAATAAAAGAAACTCATAAAAAAGTTTCAAACATTACAACAGAAAAGCAAATAGGATAGAAACGTATAAACTTTGAACCATATTATGACATTGGCTTTTATAAAAATGCTTCTTTGTGCAGAATTGATGGCACTGGACTCATATATGAGAATACACATCAGATAAAAGAAATTCAGCATACACAATTTTGGGAGGAGTATACTCAAAGAACCAAAAGCTAAGAGAGAATTATAGGTGCAGGGGGTGCTACGATTTTAGTAACATGGTGCTGAAAATCCCTCTGAGTCTATGCACCACCCTAAGTGTGGAAGCTTGCATGAGTGAAAACAGAGAGGATTTGGCAGATGATTTGGAGAGAATATAAAAGAGCCAATCTGGCTGATAAGCTCCTTTCCTTTGAATATTTATTCATCCCGAATTAGCTGAAAGCCTGAGTCCCATCCATTCTAAAAATCTACAGAGTGTATTTTGATTCAAAAGAGAACTTTGAAGGCTGAAGTGGAGAACGGTTCCATGTGAACAGCAGTTGAACAGAGTATATGAGGTAAATGATCAAAGTTGAGGAGAATTTTGCAGTATTGCTTTAGTACCTTCTGGGTGAGGGCAAGTCCTTATATATTTTAAGGAGTTGTAAAAAAAAAATTGAGTTTTTGGGCAATAGGAATAATCTGTTTTAAAATCAGTTGGCATTGTTTGCGGTGAGGAGGGACTACTATGTGACTTAGAAACAGAGAAAATTAAATTCTCTTTTTAAAAAATCAAGTACGTTAGTGATTGGAAGCACAGAGCTTGATTCATTATTTACAGGTTCAGAGGGTGAAATCCTGACCCCATTGATACCTCCGTTGACTTCAAAGGGGCTGTGATTTCACTCATCATATACATTATCCATGAGTACTCAGATACCCACCCAGTTTCCTTTCAGTTTTTCCAGTAGCATGCATTGCAGTTGAGAAGCGAGCAAGGCTTCCTGCACTCTTACAATATTAGAATGCCTGCAGCTACCATGTATTAGTTGCAGTTTGACAAAAAATATTGGGGCTGATTGCTGCTCAAGGACATAACACAGTTAGGTCTTATCATGTAGGCTATCCATTTCTAATTTATCCAATTTATCTGCTGCTGATCCTGCAGTGTCAAATCATTTTGAAAATATATTAAATTCATATCTACCCTTGCTACGGTAGTTCAGATGTTTAATTAACATTTCCTTCTTAAGACAGTCACTCAGTCTAGACTTTCAAAAGCTCTCCCCTTGGGTGGAATCTTTTATATTAAAACCACTGCATTTATTAATTTGCATATTCGCTTCTGGGCTGATGTTTTAAATTGCTTGTCCTTTGTCATATTTAAAGTAGTCACCACTAAATATAATGTCTACTGGAGCTGACAAGTTAAGGACAAAGACAAAGATTGGCAGTTGGTTATATCCTCAGTGAAAGGACACTAGTTTGTACTGTATATTTGCCATGATGCTTGGTGAAATGTATTTAATCAGACAGGCTGTAAGAAGATTCTTGCATGTGCCAAATCCTTGTATGAAAATGTTTGAGACAGTGTAACATTCCCTATTCTCTGGCGATGAGGCTCAATGCATTACTCAAAGCTCTTACAAAATATAAGAGCCTTCCTAACTTGTCTTCAGAGCCAAATATTGGTAATAGAACTGAGTTCCAGTGTGCAAAAAATGTTGGATTGCACAAAAAAAGTAATGATCAGTTTTTTGGGAAATAAAAAAAACATACCCAGATCTGAAAATTCATCATAACTAAATTTCATTGTACTGAAATTTCATAAATTTGTATCTGCGGGGATGTGTACATCTTTTAATCTGTAGCAGGAGGGTGGGCAGGAGGGACAGAGGAAGGTTGAAAGCAGTTCTACAATAAAGCTGAAAGAGATTGAATAGTTTCTAAAATGACTTTTCCTTACAAAGTTCCTTGTTCAGCATTAGAAAAAAAGTGATTCATTCTGTTCTGTACTATTGTCACATGACAGTAAGCATTTGCACAGCTTATTCAATTTAAGCACAGAGTTATATTTTTATATTGCACATGAAGAAATACAACTTATTTTGTATAGTATCCTTCATGTGAATCATTGCCAAATATTGTATTGTGATAAATGGAATATTGGAGGTGTTTTACATAGCTTATTTCAGTGAATTTATGCAGATAGAGGGAATGTACAAAGATGGACTAGACTACAGAAAAGAGAGCTGAAATTTTAAGATAGTGGTTCAAGTATTCTTGCAGTGAAGAGAATGAAAAGATGGTAAAAGATGGATTTAGACTCGACATTAAACTAGCTCAATTTGAAGGGAAGTTAGTATAGACAGAAAAGCCAGTAGTGTCTCAGTAAAGCAAAATGTACTGCTGAGTATATGTATCATTGCCCACAGAGGGGATGATAATCTAGTATACAGTGCAATCCATCTAAAGATTCCTAGGTGCTTTATAAACCTTAGTGAATTTGGCCATCAACACTATAGTGAGGTAGGCAAGTGTTATCTCAATTTTACTGAGGAGGAAATTGCTTCCAAGAACACTTAACATCTGAAGTCTCATAAGCTTGCACAGGCACAAATACCCAGTTTGCTGACCACTGGAAGTGCAAACAGGCCAAGAGATTTTCAAAACTTGTGTCTGGGAGTAGTGAAGCTTTCTAAGCAGTTTGACTGCCAGGCCTGATGTGTTCTTGCACAAACATGGGCAACCATCTGTGACCACAGTATAGACCACAGCATGGTACATGCATGAAGAATTTATGTAGCACTGCCTTTCTGACTGTCATTGCAGCTGCTTAACTAAAAGACAGAGGGACAGTGTGAAGAGTGGTCATGGAAAGTGAGTTTTATGGGTCATCTTTTTTCAACAGGCTGATTGCAGAGGGTGGTAACTGTGGAGTGCATCTGTATGAAGGGGATGTGAGCTTTGGGAAATGGTGTATTGTCTTGGCGGGTTACATATACAATCTTATGAAATGGTTCAAGTGCACTTATTTGGTCCTTGGCTCCCCAGCTATGTGGTGTCCAGGTTCTCCACTCCTGTGGTATGAGGGATTCATCTCAGGATCCTTTCTCTGATTGTGTGGAGTAAGATCAGAGGCTCCATTTTGCTGGAGTCCCTTCCAAGAGAGTGAGCCTGGTGACATTTGTGAGCAGCAGGGAGATCCCTCCAATTGCGTAATTATCCTCTACCATCCCAATGTGGCCCCCCCAAAGCATTTAGAGGAGTCATGAACTACACCCACAGCTACTTTTAAACTGCCCACTACTAGCTGCCCAGTGTCCATGGTATATATTAATTACTAATTAAAGTATGTAAATATGCTACTTGGGGTGCTTTCGTCATCCTGAGAGTCTAGGAAGCATGCAGGTATCTGTGTAGATTTTAATAATCTTGTTGTTCATTGGACACTCAAGTACTTCTGACTCCATCCCTCATCACAATGTGCATGCCTGAATGCACAGAATAGTAATTGGACACCCCGGTGCTTGGCAACCCCAGTTTGCATGAAGCAAATCACAATCACCTGTATTTCTGTCATAAATCTTTCCGCTGTTCTTGCTCTGCTGCTATTCAGTAAACTTTGTGGCTAGCAAGTAGGGAATGTGCAGGTTCGCTGTGCTGATTAAGCCCTGAAGCAGCAAAGAGGTGAAAGTTGGAGCTGTTCACATGGACATGGTTAAGGGAACATGCAAGAAAGGGCTGAATGATTTTTTGTCATACTTCTGTTTCTTTTCACGTGATCTTGGTTCTGATATTTCTCAAACGCATTCATTCTGGGCAGCTGCAGAAAAGTAATGTGCAAAGCTGCCATGGCCACTAATTGATATGACTCTGCAGACAAAGCCAAACCACCAGTGGGGCTGACCCCAAACATCTCCCCTTGAGTTGAGCCTTGTGTGAATAGGACCATCATCAGTGCTTTGGGTCACTTTACTTCAGCTGAGCCACTACAGAGTGGTCACAAAAGAGACATAAGCACTGGACACCCAGGGAATACTCTGTGTAGGTTGCATTGTGCTCTAGCCCCACATGAGACCCCATGCATGCCCTACAATGCAAACAATTTTTCAGGTAACAAGGGTGGTCTAAAACCTATTTTCTGAGAACCTAGGCTTGGCTGGCCAAACACACCATTGGTGAACCAAAGAGAAGATCCTCTGACAATTCACCTTTAAGCTAACTGCCATACAGGAGATCTATGACAGAGTAAGGAATAGAACCTGGGTGTGAGGAACTGTACCTTTTAACAGGATCATGTTATATAATACAGACACTGCGGGAGAGTTAGGTACTGAATGAAAAGATCTGTCAAGCACCTTGTCTGCATGATTCCTGCACACCACACAAAGGATGAGATGCTACCTTCATTTGCACGTATGCAATTCCACTAAAGTCAGTTAGGGCCCGAACTTGGTCCCAGATATCTTGAGTGATTATCTCATGCCTTAACAACAAGAGCATCCCTGTCTCCTAATGAATAAGCTACTTCTTGTGCCTGAAACATTAGAGGATAATAAGAGTACAGACCACAAGGGAGAGAGGCAATTAAGGAGCCACACGCTGCGTGTTTGTATGGCACAGCCCACCATATGTGGGCATAGCACGTTCAAAAATATGCAGCTAAAACTAACCCCCAAAGTTAGTCTCCTTAGGAAACGGAAACATAATATATGGGGTGTTGGGACCTCAGGTGTTGTTCAGATGCTAATTAGAAGTTTCCCACAAGACAACATTTGTATTTATTGGTGCGAATATAATGACTATGTAACTTCAATTAGCTTTTACCATCTCAAACTTTGCCTGAAACTGTTTGAAATGAAAGGCCAAAATTTACTAACAGCCCATTTACATTAGTTATGGCAGAGAGACACATTGCAGCACTTACTCCAGTTCAGACAGCAGGAGATTATTAAAAGTTGTGTATGTTTGTACAATTAAGTGTTGTGGATCATAATTATCCACCTTGACTGAATCAGAGGTTAGTGAACTGGAGCACTGCACTGAATTTGTTAGGTCTGATGTTAACTAATAAACAGTTTACTTCTTTACAAACTGTTTCTTCTGCCTCTGCTTGTGAGGTTCCTCTGGGGTATATTCCAGCCATCTACACTTTACAATGTATATTTTGCTGTTGGCACAAATAATTTGTAAATTCGGGCTTTGTGTTTTTTTGATATCCAGATTTTAGATCACTTGAGTCAAGTATTGATTCTGCCATCTCTTTATTTTCAGAGCTTATGTTTGTGGAGACGAAACTTTGGATACCACACAATTTCCTGTAGTTAAAGGCAGACTAAATAAAAGCTCTCAGTGGCAGAATTCCTTGGCTTTTAGGAGTAATTTATGTAATGGAGCATTAATAGCTGCATTTTAGTGCCTATGAAATTATCAGAAAATTGGCTCGATATATTAAATATCTGAGGATCTACTTTGATTTTATTTTCCAGTAAATGTGTAAATTTATGTTTATACAAACAGTGAGAAAGAATTATCATAATAAAATTATGACTTATCTTAAAAGAATTGCGTGAGTTTTAATAACTCCGAGGATTTGGTTTATTTACATTGTAATGTCTTCAAAGGTGGAATCATTTAATTAAATTTGGAATTTGGTAGTGTTTCTCAAAATATTAAACCATTTGTAAACATAAGCTCCATATTGTGACTTATGCTGCTTTTCCTGAGTGATGGGAAATGAGATTCTTTTTGACATACATTTAAAAAAGAAGAAACTAAGAATAATGTAAGAAACACTCATGAATTTGTAGTCCATTATCTCCTCTTTGCAAGGAAAAAATAGAAAACATTCCCATGCGTTGCATATTTACAAGAAGTTTCAGAGCTTTAGTGCTCATGCTGAGAAGCACTCCGCAACTTTGCTGCAAGTGGGGCAGCAAATAGAAAATGAAGCCATTTTATAGTAATTCAGGGATGGACTATTTTTTATAAAATATCAGGCAAAATAAATAGGATTTAAAGTAGAGGATCTTAACAAAGCTTGGCTTTGATAACATCGAAAAATGATAACCAAATCCTCACTTATTTTTATGCCAAACCTTTCCTTTAACTCTCAGAATCTAGCTTTCATCCTTCATAATTCATCACTTTCCTTGCTATGAGCATCGACTACTCTAATTCAGTTTTGTTGGCCCACCTGCTAATCTTCTGCTTTAATGTTCCTCCATACAAGAAGATAGCAGTTGCTCAGATACTGAGATTTTTTTTTAAAAAAAAAAATCAACCACATTAATAGCATTGTTTCTGTAGCTACCAGTCCATTAAACAATTGATTTTATTTCCTTACTTCTGAGCAAACCTAATCGGCTCAAAAGTAGTTCCTGTCAAATCCAGGTTCTTGTTCCAGAAATCAAATCATGACAGTAAGACCAGAAGTTGTGCATCTAATACTGTCCACTGTCTTACCTTCACACTTTAAATAACAAATTAGAAAGAGTGCGCTTTCATAGATCTGATTTAAGGATCTCTGCTGGTTATTCTGCACCCGTGGAGCATGCAATATCAATGGGAGTTCTGCAGGAGAGGCTGAGATTAGCATATTCAATAGAGATCGGCAGTGTGGTGGAGCTGAGAATATTTGTCCTAACTGCAGCATCGAAAAGAAAGCATAGGCAGGAGTACCGATGAAACTGAATGTTCCTGGAATAATAACCATTCTAGGTAATATTAGAAGTTAAACAAGACAGCAGACCCATAAGGTAAAGCTACTCCAGGGAACACCTCACAAAGGGTAACATGCATAAAATGTAGCAGCAACAAAATGTAGCCTTCATCCAGGTTTTAAAGCAATCAGGAGCATGAAGAATGCATCTCCCCATCCTCCCCCACTCTCTGCCTGGGAAACCTCGGCTCCCCATCTTCTGCCTAATGAGGACTCTCCAAGGATGGGGGAAGTTGAGGTAGGAGCAGCAGTTGGAGCTATCTTCTGGCTGAGGAGTTTTGAAGGTTTCTAGCCATGCTACAGATGAGGGGCAGCATCTGACTGGAGAAGAGGTGTCTCAGCCATAAGTTCCCTGTTTGCTTTCCCTAAAGGAAGATCTATTCTTTTGCTGTTGTCTTCTTCCTTTTGTCTCACCACTTCTCTTCTCCCCTCTTCCAGACAGGACAGGCAAATCATCTACTTTTGCATATAACCTCTTATTTTTCAAATGTCTTTAATTCTTCAGAATTCCTATTAAAACATTCTAAGTGCAGAAGGGACTATTATGATCATACAGGTCAGGAATAGGCAACCTATGGCATGCGAACTGATTTTCAGTGGCACTCGCACTGGTCGGGTCCTGGTTACTGGTCTGGGGGATTCTGCATTTTAATTTAATTTTAAATGAAGCTTCTTTAACATTTTAAAAATCTTATTTACTTTACATACAACAATAGGTTAGTTCTATATTACAGACTTATAGAAAGAGACCTTCTAAAAACATTAAAATATATTACTGGCTCGTGATACCTTAAATTAGAGTGAATAAATGCAGACTTGGTACACCACTCCTGAAAGGTTGCCGACCCCTGATGTAGGTTGACCTGTATATAACAGGCTATAGGACTTCCCTAATAAATTCCTCCTTGAACTGGAACATATCTTTTAGCAAAACATCCAATCTTGATTTAAAGGTGAAGAGTCCACCAGGATCCTTGGTTAATTGTTCCAATAGTTAATTATGATCACTAAAAAAATCTGTACCCTGTTTCCAGTCTGAATTTGTCTAGCTTCAACTTCCACTTCTTGGATCTTATTATATCTTTTGTCTGCTAGACTGAAGTCAGGTTTTCTAATCCTTTAATCATTCTTGTGGCTCTTCTCTGAATCCTCTTCCAGGTATCAACATCCATCTTTAACTGTGGTCAATAAAACTGAATACAGTATTCAAGCAGTGGTTGCATTACTGCCAAATACAGAGGTAATCGAACCTCCTACTCTGAGATTCCTTCATTTGTACATCCCAGGACAGTGTTGATCCTTTTGACCGCAGCATCATATTAGGTTCAGGTGATCATTCACCTTGATTCTCCAGTCTCTTTAGATTCACTGCTTCCCTGGATAGAGTCTCCCTATCTTGTAAGCATAGTCTACGTTCTTTCATCCTAAATGAGACTTGCATTTGGCTATGTTGTGTTGAGCATGTTGTGCTGCTGTGTTGTACAACCAGCGTACCAAGTTCTGTGTCATCTGTCATCTTCATTGTTTATCACTCCCCCAATTTTCATGTCATCTGAAAACTTTCAGTGATGATTTTGTTTTCTTCCAAGTCATGGGTGAAAATATTAAATAGCATAGGACCAGGAACTGATCCCTGCAGGATACCACTAGAAGCACGCCCCCTTGATTCCCTGCTCACAATTATATTTTAAGACCTATCAGTTAGCCAATTTTTAATCCATTTCATGATGACTTTGAATTATTCTAGTTTCATCTGACATCTCAGTTTCTCCTGATCTCCCAATTTTTTGTTTGTTTTAACATTGAAAATATAGTCTGTATCTTGGTACAGTCTAAATAACAGTATTTCTAAAAATGGGGATGGAAACACCACCTTGTATAGCTCTATGCATTCATTTTCTTATAGCATTCTGTCACCACAAGATGATGTAATGCAGCATCACTATGTATCAGAGACACAAGATAATAGCCTCCAAAATTGGAGAGCCCCCCTCCTATTTTAACATCCATCAACTACTGTCATCATCCTTGTGAGCCGTAAAAGGAGCATCTCCCAGTTAAGATGTTTTGTGGTATTAGCAAAAGACATTACAGCGCATCATGTTTAAGGATGGGCTAATATTTATTACTGTAAACTCTGAACATTTTTAAAGGTGTGCCAATATTTAATTACCTTCTACATTCTAAAATTCTTCCTGTTCTGAACATATTAATCAATAAAAGTTGAATCAAAAATTCACAAAAGCATGAGAAAATTAGAGTGTTTTGTTTATGTATTTAACATAGATTATGCAATTGTTACTGACCACAAAATGAAATTAGTTAATGTCAAAATATTAAGGTTTCTCTCTGTGAACAACACCTTGGAGACAGTTCCTAAACCCATATAACAAGACGACAATGTGGACACAGGAAAAAAAAAACTGTTTTCCTTAGCAATAAAAAGAGATACTTTGAAAAGTAAAAACAATTGCATTACTTTGTGTCAATTTAATATAACCTAGTGTGACTATGTTAGAGTGAATTTAAACTATGAAATATTGGGTCTTAAATGCTTGAGACTGGGTAGCCAAGATCTTCAATTAAGGTCATTGTAAGCATGCGGCAACTCACCCCTGCGGCACCTCCTGCTGGTCATCCAGGGAATTAGTTCTTTCCAATGTCCAGAGTGCCCTCTGCAGGCTGATGTCCCGCTTGCACTGGCCCCGTGTCCCTCCCTGGATCCTGGTGCCCTCTTCCCTAGGGTGCTGCACCACTGCAGTACCCCCACAGATCTCAGGGTCTCCCCTCCCCAAGGAACCCCCACTCCCTATCCTCACCTTGCCTCAGTCTAGGCAACTGCTTACAACAGTCTAGGCAACCCTGTTCTCTGGAGCAGACTGTAATATCAATGTCATTCATGACCAGCAAGGAGGGTTGGCCTGCTGCTTCTACAACTACCCATGGGCTACCCCCTGCAACTCCAGTACCCCTTGTTGGGTCATCCCCTAGGCCCTGCAGTTGGGGGGTTCCAGGCCAGAGCTCCCGCAGCTCCTCTTACCTATCCCCAGCCCAGCTCTACTCCGGATACCGTAAGCTTCCCAGCAGCCAGGCCTGTCTGCCTCTGCAGCTAGAGGAGACTGTCTCTCCCTGGCCTTTATATGGCCAGCTGGGTCTGTATGGGGCATGGCCCCCAGCTAAGCCTGCCTTCCAATCAGCCCAGCTTTTTCCTACTCAGCCTAGGAGCTGCTTGCTCCCAGCCACAACCCTTTCCTGGGCTATTTTAAGCCTCCTTTTCCTGGAGTGGGGCAACCACCCCACTACAATCATATTAAGTGTTGCTATTCTTCTATCATTTGGTATCTTAGATGTTCATCAGTTTGTGTGAAATAAAACTTTTACAGGGAAAGAGATTGTGCCTACAGAGATCAAAGTGTCAAGTTCTTTTGTTGCTGAATCCCACTCTGTAGGTTTCATAAGCCCCAATGTTAGAAGCCAGTGTATGAAGGGACTTTTTAAATTATATCAACTTCATACATACAGGAAAGAAGTTGTAGAAGAAGGGTCAAGGTGATGGTGACCTCAACACCACTTGTGATCAGTTCATCTTGTCATGGGCATTTGTTGATTTAGATTGTTCACGTCCCAAAGCAAATTATGGAGAAGGCAATTAGTTTTAGATAACTTATTTTTGCATCCTATTATTGATTAACTTGTCTATTTTATTTTCAGTATATGAACTGTGCTTCACACAACAAATGACTAATAAAGAACTGAGGGGGGTTAAATATAATTGATCAGACTGGAGCAGCAAAGGAGACCTTAGCTTGTGCGTGTGTGTGTGTGTGCCTGCATTTTTATTCTCATTTGCAATAGTGTGTCTTAGTTTTGCTAGAGCTGCCTACGTGCCTGGTGATGGTAGTTTTGAGTACAGACTGGCACACTGTGCATTTTTATGATATCCAGTAAAGTGAAAGGACCAAGAGGGGAAGTTCCTATCAATGTGACATTATTAAGGAGGTGCGTTATTTTTAACCTGCCTTAAGAGCACACAACTTTTTTTTGAGCTGATATGTCAGTAGGTTGCCTTTTGTTTTTATTTTATCTTAAGAATGCTCCAAATGGGAAAAAAACTCCCTCTTGCTATTCATTCTACATGGTCAAACTGAGCAGCCTTACCTCTGAGACAGTTATTGGCAGCAGTACAAATTATCTGGCTCACGTAATGATCTGTTAGAGTATGAGAAACCAGTGCAAATTAGCAATAAGAAATGCTAAAGCTATATATCACTGGCAACAGTTTAGGAATAATATCTCTCTGCCTGAAGCAGATTCTTGTGATTCACTGGTAATTTGCTAGAAGCCTTTCAGCTCGATTCTTATTTGTGGAGTTAATGGTAGGTTATTTTGCATTGTGATTGAAAGACCTGACATCTTAGCTATTATTTAAGGGTGTTGATTCCCTTCCACATGGAAACTTATCCCATTTTAAAGCTTTTCTTTCTCTCATGACAAGAACATCTTATTTATATTTTAAAATAATATGCTAACATAATGAACTATCTTTGTATATTTTCAGTCTTGCCCTCGGGTAGTCGGACTACAGAGAGATTAAGGAATCTGCTGCTGCTACTGCTCAGCTAAGGATATATACCACTGGCACAAGTGGTAGGTACCAGTGTTTTGAGAGATAAGGTCTCTGAGTTCTAGCTCTGGATACCCAAGGGTTTATGTAGTTTTTATAGCTATTGTCTAGCACTGCTATAAATAAAGCCTGAGTCTACATAGGAAGGTTGATATACCAAAGGATCATAATCAGGCATACTTTGAGAAGATGGAGCCAAACTTCTTCCTTATTCCATGATGACATAATGCGTCTAGAAGATCATGCCATTTTGTACCATATGCAGGAGGGAGTGGGGGAAAACGTTCCTGATTTTCACAGATCACCTTACACCATATTGCATTGGTTACAGGAGTCATGTGATCTGTGATTTTTTTGGAGTATGTAATTAAAAATAAGTACTGTATCTTATGAATTAAATATAACCATCTTAGGGAAAGTCCTATGGAATGTTAATAAGTGAAAATGCATCCTATAAAAATTCTGAATAAAAATCTATAGAATTTAATAGCGAATTGAGATCCTTGGCACCATCCTCCAATGCTTATGGCAGGGATATTAATGTCTACACTATTTTATAAAATACCTTTATCATTTTTACCCACTAAATTCTTTAGGACACTTCTGTAAGAATATATTTTCTCCCTGACTTTTATCTGATACTTCGTCATTGGGTGGGTGGAGGTGATGGGGCACACAGATGCTCCATATCCATGGACAACCTTAGGAGCTGCCAAGTTTAATGTTGGGCTTTATGATCTGCAAAGAGGAAACAGAGATTTAATAAACAAAACTGCAGTGACACTCAGGATCACACCAGTGAACTCTCTGAGAATTTTAATGTCTTCAGTGGAGGTGCATTTTCTTCTCCACAGAGTTTAAAAAAATAAATGGTTGTCTCTTTCTTTAAGAGACTGAGTTAGAAGGGCAGTTTTGTTATGCCAGCTGCTATGTTTCAATTTATTCGTTTATCATAGAATAAACACAGTTCTAATTATTTGCACTACAATGGCATAATGAAGTTTTTGTGGGAGAAAAACCGGTTGTAATACCTTACGCTTTCAAAAATGTATTTTCATGACTTTTGTCCTTTAATACCCTGATTCAGCTTTGCTGAGAAAGGTTTACAAGAATGAACTCTTAGAGGCCATGGAATTATTCATTCCTTTTTTTAAAAAAAAAATATGCAAACCTATCATTTGGGGCTAATATAGACAACCCAGAAATGCCAAACATCAATACTAAAATTCTCTTTCTGAAGCCTTTTTTTAAAATATACAAAAAAAGCTATTAAGCTCAATTCTTGTTCTTTGGTATAATGCTATTTAAATGGCTATAGAAGAATAATCCTATTTAGTAGAGGATTATATAATAGAAACTTTTTTGTAATATTGGGCCAAATTCTCCTTTGTTACATTGATGTAGATTCAGAGAAATTTCACTGACTTCAGTGAAGTTTCTCTGGATTTACCCCAGTTTAAGTGATAGCAGAATTTGCCTCAGTGGCTTTTTCACCCAGTTAGGAGGCAAATGGCAGGCTTTACCAATCACTTAATAACTTTATAATCTTTATTTTTTATATATTTAATCTTGCTAGTGGAGGTGCTACATGTCTTTCACTCTGCGTGTTGGGGCTGGGGGGGGGCAGTAAGTGCTCTCTTTGCCATTAGGAACAGATATCTGGATTTCAGATGGTGTTCTTATTCTGAAAGGAAGTATATATGTGCATTGGTGGGAGATATTTATTCATTGTGGTGCCCTGCACCTTTTGAGTCATATTGCGATATGCATTCATTTTACACCTACTTTGCACTGACTGTGAAAGGCACTGGGAAATCTGGCCTCTTTTTTTTCTGCAACATTTCTCCCCCTGTTTATTAGGGGGGAACTCTTTAAATCTTTACTCAAGCAAGATTCCTGTTCTCTTCAAATAGGAGAGGCTTCCCTGAATAGGAGCTGAGGGCTGTTGCCCTCCACATGGGTTGCTCCCATGTAGGTGACTTTTAGTACTGACAGTGTAACAATGAAAAAAAACCCTGATACATTCAAAGAGACTGTATCACTGGTACACTAACTAAACAAAGTGATTATGGCAAAAAATTCCTCAGACCCAAAAGGACTGGGAGGCGTTCATGTGCGTAATGCCACAGTGCAGAAAGATAGCATTACACCCTCTCATTGTGAGACAACTCATCAATTGTTAAGAGGTGTTCCTTTACATGTACATTTGGATAACTTCATTTTAAAAACAAAGACAGTAAAATTTCTCTCCTTTTAAAAATAGATCCAAAGAGTTGAACATAATTTTCTTTCATAATTTGTTTCTACAGTACAAAATTTCAACAGGGAAAATTAATGCCATCTGGTGTAGGGATAGTTATGCAGGGTACAAGCGGAATTATCAAGACTGTTGGGTACTGATCTGGAACTCAGCCAATCCTGGTTCTAATTATGACTTTATTAACCTTTTGTGTGACTGTGCAAATTACTTCACCTCTTATCTCAGCTGGGACCTGGAACTGTTACAAATAACATGCATAGGTGTGCGCAGCACATTTCATTACAATCTGCACCCAGGGAGCCCTGCCGCTGCTCCGCCCCATCCACTCCCTCCCACTTCCCGCCCTCAACTTCCCCCCTCAAAACCTCCAATCCCCCCTGCTCCTTGTCCCTTGACTGCCCCCTCCTGGGACCCCTGCCCCAAACCCCAGAACCCCACCCACTACCTAATCCTCCCTGCTCCTTGTCCCCTGACTGCACCCTCCTGAGACCCTCACCCTAACTGTCCCCACAGGACCTTACTCCCTAGCTGTCCCCTGACTGCCCTGACCCTTATCTATACCTTGATCCCCAGACAGATCCCTGGGACTCCCACACCTATCCAACTGCTCCCCGCCCTTGACAGGACCCCCAGAACTCCCAACCCATCCAACTCCCCCTGCTCTCTGCCTGCCCCAATCCCTCTCCACACTCCTGCCCCCTGACAGGCCCCCCGCAGAACCCCCGACCCATCCAACCTCCCCGCTCCCTGTCCCCTGACTGCCCCGACCCCTTTACACCTCCACCCCCTAACAGCCCCCCATTCCCTGTCCCCTGACTATCCCGACCCCTCTACACCCCCACCTCCGGAAAGCTCCTCCCAGAACTCCCGACCCATCCACCCCACCCGACTTTGTCCTCTGACTGCCCCTTCCAGAGATCCCTCACTCCTAACCACCCCCTAGGACCCCACCCCCTATTCAACTCCCCTGCTCCCTTTCCCCTGACTGACCCAACCCCTATTCATCCCCCTATTCCCTGCCAGACCCCCAGGACTCCCACACCCCATTCAACCCCCTGCTCCCAGACCGCCCCCCCAGAGACCTCCTGCTCCTAACCACTACCCTGGAACCCCACCCCCTATCCAACCCACTCTGCTCCCTGTCCCCTGACTGCCCCCGCCCCTTACCATGAGGCTCCTAGCAGTGTTTGGCTCAGCGCGGAGCCAGACACGCTGCCCTGTGAGAACGCGCGGCCCTGCACAACCCCAGAGCGCCGCCCTTGCGGTGGTATGGCTCCGGGGAGGGGGGAGCGTGTCAGGATCTGTGCAAAGCCAAACACGCGGCCCCACGGGAGCGTGCAGCTCCCCCTCCCCCCCAGAGCTCTACCCTGCATTAGGGTGTCCCTGGGAACACCTGGCACACCCCATGTGCACCCCTATGATAACATGATTTTGAAGTATAATGGCTTTAATGAACTTAAAAGTGTTAACAAGTGCAATTAATTATCCATCCCTTCTACATTAAATACATCTTACAGGTACATGGATGAAATTGTGACAGTTTTATAATATGGAATAAAGGAAAGATTTGTATGCCTGAGCCTGTCATGTGTGACCAGTGACGTTGGCACTTCATATTTTGTGGCAAAGCAGGGCATCAGTGATTAGCTGCTCTCTGTTGGCAGCTGGAATCACTCCAGCATCTTTTAGGTTCCAAACTATCCATTTGAGGAGTTGCATTCCAATGCATATGATTTCAGCAGATCTCAATGAAAATAAATCTAATCTGAAAAGAAAAGTCATTTATTTAGTTTTCTTAAGAGAACTGGTCTGTGAAAGGTGATGGACAGACAGCCTTGGAGACTGACAAGACCGATATTCTTTTGATTGTCCACAGAATCAGTATAACATTGTCACGCTGCCGCTCCTGTGTGCCTGAACGTTAGCCTGGAGTACTTCTAGAGATAGGGGTGGGAATGTGAGTAATTCTTCTGGCTTGATTGTTGGCCTCTACTTCTCCCAGAAAGGTTACCGGTTAGTGCCATGTGAGTAGTAGCTTTCATAATATGAACAATAGTGCAAGTGATATAGTGCAAGTGATGTAAACTCTGAACAGTTATCATACAGTACTAACTATATTTTGTTCACTACTGACCTGACCGGGTTTCAGATTGGCATCTGGTGACGGGTTCCATGCTCCACTAATAAATCCTGAGTAGTCAATGTTTCGTAGTCATGAAATTGTAGTGCACGTGTATCTAGTTGTATCAGAGTATGTACAAAAACAGTTTTGAGTATTTTTTCCCTCCCTCCCCAAAGCACACTTTAGAGTGGCAGATTCATACTGTTCCTTTACTTTTTATATATCTTATTTGACTATATAAAATAATGAATGTCCAGTGTTCTTTACTAATTAAAGAAAATACTTGCTACAATGCAGCTTATATCCTTAGGTGGTCTCTTTACACGATCCACCTTATCAATCCGTCTTTGTTTTCACAATTAGAAACGCTTTACCAGAATCTGATAGTACCAGTCATCTCTAAAAGGCTTTGTAGTAAACCAGACTAATCCATGCAGGAAAGTAAAAATGTTAGGAGTTTCAACTTGCAGAGTTTATTGGGAATTCTTCCCTTGGGATGGTGAGGTTTGCCATCCATTCCCACCCCTTCTGGAAAAGGCCTAGGGTTTTGTCCCTAAATTTGGTGGGCATTGCAAAATCCATGCCATTCTTAGGAGCCAGTATAAGCAGTGATCCTACATTTGCCAAGATTTGAACTTGCCTTTCCCGTAGTTTGGGGGTAGAGAGGAGACTCAGCAGAGACAAACACCTCAGTGGAGGAAGTGTGGGGCTCCATGCTGGAAATCTCTATGACCCTGATACCGTAATGACTTAAGGCGGTAATTAAAATGAAGTGCTTGAGTCATCCCACTGTGCGTTCTTCTGTGACTACTCACACTTGCACACTTCTTCCCTCTTCTTCCCCACCCCCCATATTTAACAGTTTAGCTGTTAACCTCATGACCAGGATCATAACTTATTATGCCAATGGAAGCTTTCATCTCTTGTTCCTCAAATATTGTTTCAAAATTAGCTGATTAAATTAGGTCCTTCTCTTTTATATTCAATAAGCTTTAAGTTTAAACAAACAGATTTTTTATCACACTGAACTACTTTTAAAGGCACATCTATTTTACATGATAGCTGTTAGAAGACAAATGGTTCAGTCACTGAAGAGGGGACACGACTAAAGATAGTTGTTAAAACTAAAATGACTTATTTCATAACATTTTGAGTTAGCAGGGTTCTAGTTCAGGTATAGCAGCTTTTCAGTGTCTTTCTCCCAATTTACACAAATAATTGACAGCTCATTAACAGCTCAGTGGGAGCACAGAAAGCCAAATGAGAAAAACAACTTGAGTACAACAGAGGGAACAAAGTCTCTGCTTGACAATTGTGCTGAAAGCTTCCAACCAGATTTAAAATTAGAGGCTAGAAAGCAACCTGAGTACTACATTATATGGGAAAAGAAGATTAAATTCTTTTCAGGCAGATCTAGCAATCTCTAGTCAGGCAGTGTGTGCTTTCCCTCACGTGAAGCCACGTTAGCTGAACTGTGTGGATATGGGCCAGCTTCTGTCTTTTTCTGCTTGCACACTTTGTGAGCTTCAGTACCAGTGTAGGCCTATGCGTGAGTCTTCCACTCCCTAGATCTATTCCCAGCCCAGAAATGCAGGGAAAGTCTCCTTGCACTACCCCAATAAAGCAACAATTTTTATTTTTCACCAACATCTTGTAGTACCAATCATCTTTCTTATTCTCAGCTTGATAGTCAGAGTCTCAAACTTGGTGCTTCAGTTTGAGTGCTCCCTCTGATGTCAAATGAGGCAGCATTGCACACCTGGAGAGTAACCAAATAACCACATCCAAACCATTTACATGGGATATTGCAAGAAGTTACCCCCACAAATCAAGCACTAGATCCTCCTTCAGAATATCCTGGTAACTGTTCCTTTGTGCAGGAAGGGTGGGAAGTTTTCCTCCCTTGCATAAGAGGCCAAAATTTCTGTCCCAAATCTCACAAGATTTCCCACCAACTCATCCAAGACTTGTGCAGATTTCAGGGTCCAGTGGAAACAATATCTTGATCTACTGTCTGCAATAACTGGCATTCAATAGCTTCCCCAATGGCAGGGGAATCCTTAGCAGGAATGGGTAGGTTTGTCTGTCTTGGTTTGTATCCTCCTCTTTGTCACATGCTTAACATACATTTTTAATGGTAGAGGTCATTAACCATTGGAACAACATTCCAAGGCTTGTGGGTATATTCTCCATCCCTAGCATTTAAAAACAAACAACACTGGATATTTTTCTTAGATATGTTCTCGTTCAAATAGGAATTAATTCAGGGAGTCCTATGGCCTTTCTTATAAAGGAGGCCAGACTTAAATGATCACAACAGTCCTTTTTGGCCTTAGCTATGTATTGCTGTATGAGGTAACATACACACTCTGAATAAATGGACTTAACTATCTTGGATAAAGTTCAGAGAATTTTATTCACGATAAGGATATTGTGGTAGATCTAGCAACAAATCTTCAACCTTGTGTTGAGATAAAATTATTTCTTCATATCAATGTTCTGTGTACTGAGAATGAGGACTCCATGCTTATAAAACGAAACTGGCTCTTCATTAAGATAATTACTTACAAAGGTGCAGTAACTACTACTAGCATTCAAAAAATGTGTGTACAGGCTAACTTCTTAGTGCCTCCTCCAAAGAGTGTGCCTTCTCTTTTGCAACCTGTTCTCCTCCCTCCAAGTTTCATGGAATACTTTCTCTGTGCTGATGAGGGCAATGCCACTTTAATTGTCTTGGAGCGGGAGAGGTAAGATTGATAATATCAGTATGAAGAAAATATTCCACATGTGACTTGTATCAAGGACAACAGACCTCTTTCAAAACTCATGCATGGACTCAGAAGTACTGAGTAACTGCAGCTCCAGTTGAAGTCAGTGCAGTTTCATTGAGTTGGCACTTTGAAATGTAAGGCCAGGTCTGCTACCAGCCTGATCGGCAGGTAGAGATTGATCTTTCAGGGATCTATTTATTGTGTCTAGTCTAGCACTCTCCCATCAACTCCGGAACTCCACTGCGGCGAGAAGCGCAGGGAGAGTCGACGGGAGAGCGACCCAACGCCGTGAAGATGCCAAGGTAAGTCGACCTGAATATGTCAACTCAGCTACACTATTCGCCTAGCTGAAGTTGTGTATGTTAGGTGGATTCCCATCCCCTCTCCTCCAGTGTAGACCAAGGCTCAGACTCCTAGTTCCAAGGGGCATAGGCTGGTGAGACAAATGGAAAGCTAAAAAGATGTTCCTTTTCTTTTGTGAAACTGGTGAAGATGCATTTTTTAAGAGTGCTAGCCTTAATTTATGCGGTTGCAATATTTCTTTTCCCTGCCATTAAAATCAAGATTGGTCCAGCATGTGTCCAGAGCTGTGGTGATCTAAAAATGTAGTCAAGTATTCTATCAGTATTTTATTTCCTCATTCTTTAATGTGTGATATGTGATCCACAAGGCCCCAAGTAAAATCATTCCTTTTAAGTATTTTGATAAATCGTAAAGGAAATGATGTATGTGGAATGAGGAAAAAATAAAACCTGTTCCCCATTTGTAAATCCTATCCAGTGCTGTTATTTCTTTTTGACCAGTATCCAAAGGTTCATCTGTGCTTAACAGTGACCACATTCTTGCCATCTGTTCAAACGTCTCATAGTTTGACACAGTGCTTCATATATTGTATTCATGAAAACAAGCTGTTCAAACTGAAGTTAAATTATTTGGTTTGAGAAAAGGCATCAATACTTGAGATTATTTAGGATGAGCTATGTTTTGAAAGCAAGATAAATCAGAATATTATTCCAGACTCTGTGCTAGGATGATGAGGGAGATAATTAAGACACTACATAAAATAATAGTAGTTGTGGGGTTTGCAGGCTGGCTGCATTTCTCACGCAATTCATTGATGAATACAGAGACGTTCTTTTCTAGTTCATAGGTTCAATTCCAGCCCAAGCTGTAATTTCCAAAGTTGTTTACCATCTGGTAGTAAACAAGTTATATATATGTAACACTGACAGACCCTGGTCATCTGTGGGCAGGATCGAACCTGGGTCTTCTGGACATGGGGGTGGCAGCTCTGGGAGGTGAAGAGGATGGGTGGGAGAGCGCTGTAAGGGAACAGGGCTGGGATGGATAGGTGTGAGGAGTGGCATGGAATGGGGCAGGGGAAAGATGCCTGAGGGGGTTGGGATTGCAGAATACAGTGATGGGGGCGGGGGGGTGGATTGTGTGGGTGGGTATATATTTATACATATATAAAATGCTGAAGAGCCCTCTGAGGGTAAACAGCTTCTGGTGATCTCAGCTCGCTTCCCAGAGAAATGATCTCCACATCAAAACGACATCACCAAATGTCAGCTCACCACATTTAATACTAAACAGCAGAGTCAGCAAAGAAACTAAATGAGCCCAGACACAGAATTATCTTCTTACCTCTATAGGTAGTCCCAGGAGGCCAGGGTTGAAGATACACTGGCAAAGCTGTGTAGAGAGGCTTACACTGCTGTCTTTACTGTTCCTGATCTGTGGATAAACAGAGGATTTCAGTCTCCTGGGCTGACAATCCAGCAGCTTTCTTAAGTTCTATGTTCAGACTTTTATAAAAAGAAAGTAGATTTCTACAGGATTTGTGCTTAATGGAGAAGTCAGGGTTTGGCTTCGTTTTCTTTACCTCTGTAATCTGAATGGGACCTAAGAGTACAACATTCCTCGATTTACTGTTCACTGGACAAAGGTTTTCACTACTTGCATTATTCACAGATTTCTGCTTTGAATCTCAAAAGGGAGATAAATGCATCAGAGATTCAAATTAACACACAGCTTGAAAGAATATCCAGTGGTCATGAGCACCAGTGGCAGCTTTCACAAGATAATGCAACATTAGCTATGCACGTAACTAAGAGGTATCGTGACCAGGAATTATCATTTTCAATAAAAACACTGACTTGGAGTCATGATTTTTTTATCTCGCTTTGGGGCCATAAAGAACTCACGTTGCTAAAATATATATTCTGCTTCTTTATTTCTTAGAGAAAATTGTTGGTGGGAATATGATGTGAAGGAGGGGGGAGGGAACCTTCTTTCTTCCACTCTTTCCATGTCTTAACTTATTGGCAGACAGTGAAATGGCAGAGGAATCGTATAGGAATGAGCCAGTAAAGAAGAACAAATATTGAAACTCAGCCAGAATGATGAGGCAAAGAAACAGAATCATAAATATTTAAAAGGTCATTTATTCATTCCCCGTATCCTATAACCCCTACCAATAGTAAAGTGGATTCATGGAGGCTTTGACACTCCTCTTTTTGCAGGGTAAATATGCTGTTTGAGGTAGCACTGATTATTTAGATTTCCTTTTTTTCTGTTTCTTTTTTAATGGTTAACCTTTATTTTTTAAAATATTTTTACTATAAATTAATTTTTGTTAACAGAATAATTTCAGATTGCAAAACAAATGTCACTTTGAAAATGATGTTGAGGTTGGACAACCTCAAAATTAAAAACAAAACAGTGGAAATTCATCAAGTGAGCCTTTCTTACAAAAAGTTTTGTTTCACTGAATCAGCATTTTCTGATAGAAAAATTCCCAACCAGCTCTGTTGTAATTGTTGCTGAGTAGTAAGCAACCAATCTCTCTGAGCTACCAATGAGATTCAAGGAGCTTCATACCCCCCTCCCTCTTCCTTCTCTTCTCCGCTGTAAGCTTTTGGCATCTCTGTACATGAAAAGTGTAAGTTATTTCCTACCTCCTGCTTATCTGCAATCAGTTTGAACTGCCATTGTGTTGCCCAATTTCTAATAATTTGTGAGTAAAGTTATACGCTGTATAGGTTACTGAAGTAATAGATCTCTATGAACTGAAGGAAGCAAGAATAAAAGAGCAGCTGACTTTTCAAGATAAAGTCTCCTGTTTGGTATCCTTATCAGTATTCCACCAGATATTAGAATAATCAGGCTCCCTGCAGAAGTAGCTGCTATTTTTGTGGAATTTCTTGTTGGTCATCATCAAGGTCTATAATACTGTGAACTGTATGGAGCATATTGAACTTGTATTAAAATAAGGTATGGATTAAAATATAGCCTCCTGCAAGCTTTGACAATCCCTTGATTGACTTTGATCCACACAATCGAGGAATAACATGCAAGTGAACAGTTAATTCCACAAATGTTCCTGTGAGGTTGCACTCTTTATGATTTTAGGAAAATATGCTAATGAGTGAATATAATGTAACTAGAATATGCTTCACGCAAAAGGTCTCTTGTAAGGTATCATTACAAAGCTTATAATCTACTGAGTGTGGTCATCCTATTTGTATGTATATATCATTCTTATAGCTGAAATTAGAAATATGAAATATATCTCTGAGAGCCTATTGTAATTATGCAAAGTGTGGGCCATTCATGGTGGTCTGGAATCTTGATGGCTCCCATCAGCCAGGACAATTGACTGTGAATGGCTCTGTTTGCTTGTAGGCTTTCCTGTAAGTCAGGCTGGGATAAATGAAGGCTTGGGGTCTCACAGGACATATGACCATGTCACTTGGTACTGGAATCCATCTTAAACCTGGGGCTTTTCCATTTAGAAGAAGAGGTGGGGACCCAGAGAGACAAAAGATTCCCGACTTGTGCCAAAGCTATATAAGTGGGTGAAACAGAACAAAGGGGGCTGCAGTCATAAGAAATCCCCTAGCTACCCCACCTGAGCTGGAACAAAGGCTGTACCAGGGAAAAGGATTGTGCCCAGACTAGAAAGGTATCTGGTTTGTGATAGAAGCTTATTGAAAAATCTGAGGGTGAGATTTTATCAGTATTCAGTTTTCTTACTGTACTAGGCTTAGACTTGCATGTTTTATTTTATTTTGCTTGGTAATTCACTTTGTTCTGTCTATTATTACTTGGAACCACTTAAAATCCTACTTTTAGTATTTGATAAAATCACTTTTTACTTATTAATTTACCTAGAGTATCTATTAATACCTGGGGGTGGGATCAAACAGCTGTGCATATCTCTCTATCAGTGTTATAGAAGGTGAACAATTTAAAATGGATTTATTTAGGATTTGGACCCCATTGGGATCTGGGCATCTGAATGTTTAAGACAGGAAAGCTTCTTAAGCTGTCTTCAATTAAGCCTGCAGCTGTTGGGGGACTTGATTTCAACCTGGGTCTGGGTTTGTAGCAGGCAAGCATGTCTGGCTCAAACCAAGTAGTGTCCTGAAGTCCCAAGCTGGCAGAGAAAGTGGGGGCAGAAGTTGTCTTGGCATATCAGTTGGCATCCCCAAGGGGGTTTCTGTGATCCATCACAATTCCATGTTTTACATTATAAGTAGAGCTAAAAGTTCAAATACATCATGCCTTTTGAAACAAATTAAAATCATACTTATATTTTAAAAGTTCCCTGCAAAGTTTATAAGCATAGGGGCAGATTAATTAAAATCTTTAAGATAAATTAAAATTGCCAAAATTTAGAGCCATGGGAAAATAAATAATATCTAGAAAATTTGAGTCAATGGAAACCAAAAGGAAAGTCATAAGAAAATAAATGAAAAACATTGCTTCTTGGTTGTACCTTTGATTGTTTGAAGTGCTTACCTTGCACTGTAAAACTACATTGCCTTGCCAATACATCAGTGTCTTAATTTACCTGAAAATAAAGTACCGAAGGAATGTCCTGTAAGTAGGGTAACCAGACATCAAATGTGAAAAATTGGGACGGGGGTGGGGAGGGGGGACAATAGGAGCCTATATAAGAAAAAGACCCAAAAATCAGGACCTGAACTAAATGAAACATGCAAACGCTTCATTTTGCTAACAGCATGGCGTGCCATTGACAAAGGTCCCACTGGACTTCCCAGTTGCTTTCTGTGCTCCTCTCCTGCTGTTGCCCGGCCCTCTTCTCGTGCAGCTGGGCTCTAGCTGCGGCACGTGCCTTGTGGCATACCGTGGCTGTACCTCCATCCCTCTCACTGAATGTCTCCCTGTCCCACCCTCCCCCACACACATACCCCTATCTGCCCATCATTACCTCCCTCCCCATTCCAACCCCCCTTCAATCCTATCTCCCTGTCATTGCATTGCTCCCAAACCTAACTCTCCCTCACACCTCCATCTCCCTGGTTCTTGCATCCGTCCCCATCCCAACCTCCCACACCACATCCCCCTGTCATTGCATCCCTCCTTGTCCCAGCCTTCTCCACCCCCATCGTCTGTCATTGCATCCCTCCTTGTCCCAACCTTCTCCACCCCCATCGCCTGTCATTGCATCCCTCCTTGTCCCAACC
>ML677363.1:17328133-17578272 GCA_007922305.1 Dermatemys mawii
CTTCTCCACCCCCATCGCCTGTCATTGCATCCCTCCTTGTCCCAACCCCTTTGCACCCTCAACCCCGTCGTATCCTGCAACCCCATCCCCCTGCCTCATCCCATGCTTCCTACCCATCCCAGCCCTGTACCCCTTATAGTGCTCTCCCACCCATCCTTTTCACCTCCCAGAGCTGCCCACCCCCATGTCCCTCACCCCCGCACCCAGTTCATCTGCATACACTGCTGCACTCCCATTATGTCCCTATACACCCCTGTGCCCCCCACATCCTCATGCACCTGTACCCATCTGCCTCCCCCTGCATTCCCATCCACCCCATGTACTCCCCGCCACCTCCATTTCCTCCTCTCCTCTTCACTTCCCGCTCTCACCTCCACCCTGTTCTCATCCTTGGCCTCTTTCCTTCCCCATCATGTCTCCGCCACCCCCACCTTTTACCCTCCAGCCCAGCCTCCTCCCTACCCGGCTAGGTGATTTAGGCAGCTCCTGGAAAAGTGTATGAAAAAGTGTCTCTGTGTAGGCACATGTGTGCATGCATGCATTGTATGTGTGTAAGAGACTGTGTGCCTTTGTGTAGGGAGGTGCATGTATTCCATGTATGTGTGTGAATAAAATTTGCAGCCTAACTCTTTGACTTTTATTCCTTTTGCTGGGTTGCGAACAGAAAATTGATGATATAAAATGTATGTGTATTCATTTCATAACAAGTTTTTAAGAGAGAAGGGAACTCTAAAAGAAATGTTTTAGTTCTTAAAAAGTGAATGTTGTTGACTAGTAATTGCAGAAGAGCCAATGTATAATACATTTCTCCCCTGCTTAGTCTAGCTACAGTATAAACTCTTTGTTGCAGACTCTCTCTTTTTATGTGTATGTCCAGCACCTACTACCCTGGAGTCTTATGTGGTGTCTCTAGGCACTAAGCAACAATTGTAATCATAAATAATGTGGAAGTATATGTGTTAGTGCATGTTAGATGTGTACACATGAATACACATATGTACCTGCATGCAGATGTGGGCATCAGTTTCTACAGATTTAATTCTATAGGTCTCTGGAAAGATGTGCATTTTTGTGGTTGTGCCCTATGGATTTGTATTTGGGTTTCAGGAGTGGGCCTTTAATGGGCCCATTGCAGCTGTGATAAGGTGCGCTTCTAATTCCACACATAAAATTACAACTTTAGTGAATAAAAAACATGAAGATAGTTACAAAAAAATATGGGAAGAGTGTATGGAAAAAAACATATGAAATTTCATTTTTTTTAAAAAAATTACCCTTTTTTGACTATTTTGCTGCCAGCTCTAGTGTCCTGTAACAAATAAAACCTGAATTTAGCATAATATATCTGTCAAAACAATAAATATTCCTGCAGTGAAAATGAGCATTTGAATGAGGGCTGGGGAGAGCAAGCAACGGAGGGAGGAAGGATGGAGTGTGCAGAGGTCTCGGGAAGGAGCAGGGCAAGGGTGTTCGGTTTTCTGGAATTAGAAAGTTGTCAGCCCTAGGCAACATCCAGGTTATAGCCAGAGCTAACTCTACAGTGAAGAGAACCATAGATGCCTGCTATATCTATGGTCTCTAACAGATTTTCTCTAGCGGAGCTGACACCAATTTGTCCCATCTATATTAGGGATCACTGCATTGTTGACCACTATTTGTCTTCCTAGTGCAGATGGGACCAGAGATTTTTCTAGCTTTCACAGCTCTGGAGATGAGGATTTTAATTATCATTATCTGACCTCGTATGATCCTTTCATACAATATACCTCTTCAAATTACACTGAAAAAAAAATGTGTTCATCCCCTTTGCAAGTAGGTATTATATGAGCAAATTGAGTAGTTGCATGGTTTTTGTTTTTTTAACTAGACCAAAGCATTGCACTGAATCTGTTCTATATTAGAGATCATCTATAATGTTGTTTCTCTGCTGACATGTTGCCTAAATTAGATTTTGGACCTGAATGAAAAATGGTTGACTTGCTCTCAGTTCAGCTAAGCATGGGTGAGTATTAGTTAGTTTTTAGCTCTGATCTCTCCGACAATTGAAGGTATCTGCTTTCCAGAGGTCTATGTAGTCTCATAGTCCCGTTGAACCTATCACTGTTCCTGGATGCTCCCATTGCAACTGTGGCTAGAACATTCTCCTTTCCTCTTAAACTAGGCAGATGACTGAACTTTTTCACCTCAGATTGAGCCCTAACCAACTGAGATTTATGCATCCATCAGTTATGCTTTAAACTATTTTTTATAACATATTGTGCCTGGAGCTACCTTAATGGTCCCTGAAAAGCTAGAGTTGGTACAGATCTAACTTGTGTGTGAGCAGAGCAATGAGAAAACATTCCTTCAGTGTCCCATAATGGCTCCAAACACAGTTCAGGGTTAAGTGCCATGTCCTGCTTCTAATCTTTAAGCTGGAAATCAGCTAGGGCCTAACCTCTCTACTCCTCATCAGGAGGAGAAGTGGAGAAAGAGGCAGGGGTGAAAGTAAAATTTTTCTCTTACTGGTACGGGGGCAGCTTTGCCTCCTCCCTCCCCCCCGAAGGGGTGGGGCTGGAGGGGTCAGCATCCCCGTGTCAGCCCACCCATGAACCCCGAGGCTCCAGCCCTGGAGAAGCTGCTCCTTTTGCCACGCCCCATCATCAGCGGCCTGGAGGAGTGGGGGGTGGGAGCGGAGGACAAAAACTTCAGGGATGTTAAAGCACTGCCGCAGCAGTGTTTTAAGTAGGGTCGTTTTGCCGGGCAGCGCTTTAATGTCACTGCTTTTTTTGTGTGTCCCCCTCCCCCAATCGGCAGCCCTGCCAGGTCCCTACTGCTGCAGCAGCACTTTAAAGTAAGGCGGTAGGGGCTGGTACAGGCAGCCCCTTTTTACTGGTATGCCGTACCGGGCTGTACCACTTTATTTTCACCCCTGGAGAGAGGGATACCTGAATCATTGTTTCCTCTTGAAAGAAGGTGGGGAGGGGGCAAAAGATGTTGTAATGAAGAGCGAAGTTTAAAGTTAGTGAGTGACTATGAAGAGCAAGATTTCTTTTCTTGAGGTACTGGGGTTCACGATATTTGGTGGTTTAAAAGACAAGCAGTTAATTACTACACCAGTGTTTCAAGGGAGATAAGAATTTAGACATTATAGTTATTTTAGCTTATCAGGACCACATACAGGAGTTGGAAAGATAATTTTATCTTGGTATCTGATTTCATCTTCAATTTTATGGCCAACAAGCAGCAGTTCAGCAAAACAGTATGATCACTTTCTAATGAAATGAAAATCCAAACAATGACAAATCTAGCTACATTGCACCATGGGGTAAGATTTGTTCAAAGTTCAGACTCCTGAAGGTCTGAAAAAACATAATATCAGATGATAGACTGCAATCCATTGTTGAATTAGTGCTTCTGAGTTAACACCTTAGAATTACTTTTGTATCAGCTACACTTATATTACAGAAACTATTTATTATGTTTTCAATCCCATCTTTAAAAAAAGGCAACCAACCACCTGCTGCAGCTTATGGGAACACTATATGCAATAACAGATTAATATTGTGTGAGAAAATCTTTCAAACATAACTCATTAATCAGACACTGCTGAGAATGTAATTA
The DNA here is from genome assembly GCA_007922305.1 of Dermatemys mawii. Lineage (NCBI taxonomy): Eukaryota > Metazoa > Chordata > Testudines > Dermatemydidae > Dermatemys > Dermatemys mawii. Next base: position 17,331,737 of record ML677363.1, read on the forward strand.
TGTGTTTCCACCTATTCTTTCTGCTTTTTTGATTGTTCTTTTCTGCTTGTTGCAAGAAATGAGAGGTTAGTCTCCCCCCTTTCCCAGGAACAACTGCCTTTTTCTTAAATATCAACATCAGAGGAAAACATACATGTTTGTTTATTTTCATAAAACAGTGACGTATGCTATGCAGTACAGACAGACCAACTGCTGCATGGTTCATGCAGGACCAGCCTGTTCTTGTTTTAGGTCACCTGGCACTAGTTAGTAGTAGCAATGAATATTTAAAAGGAAATTCTCATCTGTAAGCCTTAAAGCAGGTCACGCAGATGGGCCATTGACTCCATTTTTACAAGTGGGGAAACTGGGACATAAGGATAAGTGATTTGTCTAAGTGAGTTAGAAACAAAACTGGGAATAGAACTTAGAGGTGATATTTTCAAATCTCCACTATAGCTTCTGTTTGTGGCCACAGTGATGTGCAGTGTCTATGAGAGCCCCTTTGCTTCCCAAGGCAGAACTCCCCCAATAGAGGTGTTGCACAAGATAACCATAATGTGCCCTATATTGTTGTATGCTATTTGTACTATAGTGCCTAAGAGCCTTTGTCAAGGATCAGGACCCTGTTGCTCTAGGCAAACACAGAATTAAAAAGATTAGTTTAAGTAAGACCCTCTCACAAGTCTCAGTGCAATAGGGGCAGAGCAAGGGGCTGGAAGGGAAGTGGGGGTGTCCAGGGCCATGTTGTGGGGATTCTGAATAGCACTGCCTTTCATAGAACTATCCCCCCAAACACTGCCTAAATTATGCTTGAAGTAGTTTGGTCCTCTGTAGCACCCCAGAATTGGAAGGGTGCAAAGGTGGCTTAAACCACCTTAGCTTCCCCTCTGCACCCCGTAGGCTGTGAGTTCTGTGTTGCGCCTCCTAGAGGTACTGCATAGAATCTCCTTCTAGGTCTCTTCTGTCTTCTAATCACTTAACCACCCCTGACAGGTGCATTTGTTATAGTGTTACTATTTCTTTTCCCAAGGAAGTATTTTACGTTTATTTTTATTCCTTCCTCACTTTGCTGCTCTTACAAGCATTTTTCCTTCCTAAGTGAATTTACAGGCCAGGGACCGAATTATTCTATTTCTCCACAGGACAGGTATTTCCTAAGGAGAGGCAATACAACATATGTATAATGCTTCCCCTCTCCCCGCCATCAGTATGCCTCATACCTAAAGTGGAGGGGGCCCACCTTGTAGATGAAAGTAGGTCAGTCTCCTTGTCTATTTTGCTAATATTCTCAGTAAAGATGCAATTTATGACCTGAGTTTTCTTGTATGTAATATATATTCACTAGTTAATAGTATTTTTTTAATTAACAAAGGCTCTGCAGGCATATTATAGTTAGACGAGTGCATGGAAGTATATATTTTTGGGGTTTAATACTTCTATCTTACATTGGGGGAATTTCTGAAAATGAAGGGTTGTGATGGGAAACTAATAGATTTGTGTATTTTTTAAGAGATGATGCAAGTTTCACTTGGTATGCACAGGGAACTTCTGAAGAATTAATGCACTGCACAGCCTCAAGGCCAATTGTTTGATCATCTCTCTACATTCCATCAATCTTCTAACTTGCTAGGATTTGGACACATTATGATACCACATGCACATTGCTTTGAAAATGTACCTGATATTCTAATAAGATAGGGAATTTGGTACTTTCCCTTTCAAACAAATGTTCAATATGTGTGTTAATTTTGTGTGTGTGTGTGTGTGTGTGTGTGTGTGTGTGTGCGTGCGTGTGTGCAAAGATAGAAGTGTCCATAACTGCTGACTGTAAATCGCTGTCTCTCATCATGTCTGGTAGCTAATTGAGTCAGGGTGATGTCAGAGATATTAATAAGCTTTTATACCCTACATTTCTGGAAACCAGAATTTGCTTCCCCTCATTGCCATCTGCACAGCAGGTTCAATCAAAATGCTTATGTGGTGAGAGCACAATTCATATCTCTGAAGTTGATTGATTTATATGAAACTATAAGCAACTTGTCTCAGAAATGGAGTTTGTGTCTAGATTGCTTCCAGGAAAGCTGTCTCTTTTCCACAGCTCTGACAATTAAAACAGAACAACAATTTATTTGTTTTACAATATAAAATAACAAAAAAGCTTTGCCTATGATATGAGATAAAAGTAGCAAGCTCACTGAAGCTGGGCTTTGTGTCCTTGTATCCTGTGATTGTTTTGCTTTTTATTATTATTTTTAGTTTTGTTTTAACAAAACTGGACCAAGTATTGCTCTCATTTACACCAGGATAAATCTGGACTCATGCCACAGACTTGAACATTAACAGATAATGTTAATATAAGAGCAGAACAAACTAACAAACAAAAACCTACAATAACAACCAACCAACCAAGTAACCACTAAGGCCTTAATTTTCTGTAAGGCTGGAAGGGAAAAAAAGCTGTTTCACTTGTTAAATTGTCCTTTTGGTTTTAGTTTGAACTCTTCTTCATGCTTTAAATTGATTTATTCTCCTCAGTAAGTATCTATCCATGGTCCGTATATGGCTCCCGTCACTTTAGTACCTGAGAACCTCACGAGCTTTAATGCATTTTTTCTTACAGCACTCTGTGAAGTAGGGCCATGCTATCATCCCCATTTTATAGGTGGGGGATGAAGGCACAAAGACTAAATGACCTGCCCAAGATCACACAAAAAGTCTGTGGTGGAGTAGGCTAGCACCCAAACCTGGAGCAGAAAAAGTGTTTATTTTTCACCTGTACATATGTGACATTGTGTCCGAGCTACTGGGCTTCAAGAAGGTCCCCATAACAACAGGAATAATTAAACAGAGCCTCCATCAGATGACTTTTTATCTGAAATGAAATGCATTGAATGTTTGACTAGTGAATATGTTCATTGAGCTCCCAGCCTCACTGGGTGAATAATTCAAAGAAATATTTAGTGAATAATTTATTTTAAAATATTGCAGAAATTTATCAAGTAAACTTATTCTATGAATATTTTTCAGTCATCTCTAATCTCATTTCCTTTGGGGAGGATTACCCTTATTTGGTGAGGCTTCAGAGCCAGGCCTCCACCTAGATGGAGAAATGCAGTTTGGCCCATTACAGCATATAGCCACACTAGAAGGAGTAGAAATAATATGAGAGACTGGGCAAAAGACTCTCTCAGGTCTGTCAGTGTTACAGAGTGCACTGTCAATGCTATTCTTTTTCATCTGTGTTTTTCAGATGTCTATTGCTTGGAAATGTATAGATGTGAGTGGAAAGATGTTCATAAATTGATGCTTTGCATCTTAGTGGGGAATGTTTGATTGGACTGGCAGAGGAATGTCCATCCTATGAAGTCTTTTTAGCTATACCTTGCCAAGAATGCACATGAGGACTGTGCATGGGCAAAGGCTAGGGGTTGGGGAGAGTGGACTGGATAACTACCTCCCTAGCCACCTCCTGCCTGTTTAAGAATAGGGATGAGGAAACTCATTAGCTCCAGCAAACCATGCTCTTCCCCTTACCCAGGTTATTAACATTCCAGAGTGCACACAAACCATTCTTGCTGTTGAAAGCTGCCCTGCTTATCCTGCCCTATAGGTGATTAGTTGTGAGAACTGAGTTTCCAGACCTGCAGTGCTGCGAGACTAATCCAATGACTTATATTGGGGTTAGGAGGGAAATATTCCCTCAGAACAGGAATGAGATGTTGTCTGGTGGGTTTTATTGCCTTCCTCACAGCAACTTAAAGACTTGTAATCTGGGATAAGAAGTAGGAAGTGAGGTATATCATGAATAAAGGAGAGGAAATGGATAAATGTTCATGTGTAGGTCTTTTAGAAATCAAAAGATACAATCTAGACCTGCACTGGGGTTCAAGAGGTGGAACAAATTCTAGGAACCCTAGAAGGGACTCGAGGGAGAACACAAGCCAGCATTTCTTCCATACTGCTCATGGGAAATGTTGGTGAGTGTACACTACACCGTGTTAAAGGATAAACAGTAGTAGTTAACACTGGCAGGTGTCCTCGCCGTCAGAAATTTAAAGGGCCTGGGGCTTCACTGCGGTAGTGGCAGCTAGAGCCCTGGACCCTTTAAATTGCCCTCAAACCACAGGGCTCCCAGCTGCAGAGGCAGCTGGGAGCTCAGGCAGTAATTTAAAGAGCCTGGGGCTCCCAGCTGCTGCTACCACAGGCCTAGCCCCAGGCCCTTTAAATCTTGATTTGAAGGGCCTGGGGATTTAAAACCCCACTCTTCTGGTAGAGGCCACGTGTCTTCCAGTTGAGGCCCTGCCCCATCCTCAGGACTCCACGGTAAGTCCTTTAAGTTACTCTGCCTATATCAGATACAATAGTGCTTATCCCTCTTATTGCCTGGGCTGAGGTTTAAAATCACAATCTACCCATACTGTGTTTAATAAGAATGAACTGGATATAGTACTTCTACAGAAATATTGAAACAGGTATACCAGTTTTTCACTGCAGCTCAGGCCATGATGATGCAGTCTGATCCACATGGAGCAACAATGAAGTCAGTGAGCTTCCAGCGCTGACTATATTTAAATCAAGATGGGATTTTTTCTAAAAGAACAGCTTTAACAATTATTATGGTCTGTATTATAGAGGAGGTCAGACTAAATGATCATAGAGGTCCCTTCTGGCCTTGGCATCTAAGAATCAAGGACTCTAAAGAACTTATATAAGGATCTACCCATCTGGATCAGATTTCAGGGGCCTGAGAACAGAAACCTTGAATAAGTGGTATGAAATAAAAATAAAACTCTGCTCTGGTAAATAGAGTACTGTATTCCATTATTTGCTAATGCAGAGATTGCTTAAATATGCTTCAAAACGATCAACTATTGCTCAATTCTCTGTTCCATATAGTACAGTAATAGAAAATCATAATATTGCTATTAGAATATGCCTGTGCTGCCATTTCTCTTTCCTCCACCCATACAAAACAAAGCAAATGAACAATCTGAAACTGCAGTGGTGGTGGTTTTTTATGTCTTTGTTTGTTTCATTTTGGTACATTTAGTATTTTTCTCCCACAGAATAATTGTATTATGCTGGACAAAAGAAAACTGGATTTTGTTCCTAGCAGTCAGTTTCTCTGAACAAACCCTTTGGATAGTAATAGTTCAGGTGATTCTTTGTACTGGCAGAGATTATCTTTCAAAATTCAGTTTTAAAAGTCTTTTAAAAATGTACATAATGTGCTTAGCATGACTTGACACCACATCTCAGGAAGGAAAATACAAAAGTCTTTCATGGTTGTTCTTTTTCCAAAGATGGTATTGTGTCTTCTCCTGAATCTAGTCTGTCTATTCTTGGTATCTCTTAAAAGAACACTCTTCACACATCTTGTTTGAAAAGACAGCAAACATTTAGCTGTGAGCTAGCATCAATATTTTTTCCTCAAAAAAATTGATACTGTTTTTTGTTTTAGTACATGTCTAAGCAAAGCAAACAAAAAGGTACCTATTGACAACATCTCAGGCTATTTATATAAGTATTTAAAAAATCAACTCTAAAGGTGCTTGTTGTAAAAGAGCCAGTCACTTGGGTTGATGCTCCCATATCTGGGGACCTCACATAGTCCTACAGCTGTAGAGAGGAAGGATGAACTTGTATTTAGGAGATTGGAGTTCATTTCCTCCTGACCTTGGGCAAGTCTCTTAGGCTATGTCTCCGCATAAACAGAAGAGATGACTACAGCTTGTGCAAACATATCTGAGTTAGATTTAAATTAGTTAGCATGGGCCAGAGAGGAGTGAAGCCACAGTACATGTCTGCTCAGAAACCTAGCTAATTATTTGGGTGGCTAGCCCACCCCAAAGCCCATGATACAATAGCTTCACTGCTCTGGTACCTAAACTAGCTGGGTGTATCTACATGAGCTGCAATCAGACCACTGGATTGCAGTGTAGCTATAATGTCTCTCTGTACTTCAGTTCCCTGTCTGTAAAACTGAGACAATACTTCATTTCTGAACACTCTTTTTCTGTTTTGTCTATTTGGACTATAAACTCTTCGGCAGTAGAGATTGTTTTTATTATCTGCTTGTACAGTACCTCGTATAACTGGGTCCTCGTCTCATTTGAGGCCTTTAGGTGCTTCTATAATACAAATTCTAATTAGGCAGCTGCTCTTCATTCCCTTTAGGGCAGACTGGGCATCCAATTCTATCTTCATCTAATACAAGGAAAATAGAAGTCACATCTCTGTATGTTTGTCAGTACTATTTTGTAATTTCATATGCAATAATGGTGTCTGCCTTATTCATTCCAGTTGGGAAAATCTAACCAGACTTACAACTGCAGGCATTTGGCATATATTTAAATTGAGCTGCATCCAGTAGACAAGAATGGAAAGCAATTCCGTATCTCACAGTCACACACGGGTTCCTGCTTTTTTGTTTTTGTTTTTCGATTCAAAAGCCCCAATTCTTAGAGCCAATTTCAGAGTCTCAGAAAGGGGTCAGTGAGCCCCCTCCTCTACCATAGCCCAGTGGGACACTGAGTTGGGAGGCCTATGTTCAAGTCTCTATTCCTCTCATACACACTGGGTATTTGGATAAGTGCTGGGCTGTATAAGGGCACCAGTGGCAGCACCACCTGTACTTTTTTTGCAAGAGACAGCTGACCTGGCTAGGCACTTAATTCCAGTAGACTGTAGAGGGTTCATGACTGTGACTCCTAAGAGCAGACACGTGCCTCCTTCCAGCACAGATTTAGGCACTACCGTCCACGTGAGGGGCTTAGGCCACACCCATCTCCTCAGCATATCTTCCCAGTAATTTAGGCACTTAAATTTTCTGGTTTTTGAAGATCCTGTTCTTTGGCGTCTAACTCTCCCCATATAGGGAGCATGGGCACCTAACTCAGGGTTGTGAATTGTATTAGGTGGCAGGATGCCTGAAGTTAGGTGTTGTCATGCTGAGCCTAAATCCTCTTGCACAATTAAAATCTGTGTACTGTATGTATAAGAATTGGTTCATTCACAAAATACATCTACTTCTCAATTGGGGTAGTCAGCTGTTATAATAGTAAGAGATAACATTAGGCTTTAGGAAAGAATACAAAGTATCATAAGAAACTGTCGGTACTGGAATGGCAGCTAGACTATAATTAATAGAGTTGATGACAATGCCAGCTTTAACATGCATAGTTTTGCAAAAAGATTCAGGGCTTTTTATTGACTAGTAATGCCCAGAAACTTGCTTTGTATTTAATCTGAAATACAGCACCTACAAGGACAGCATCCATCTAATGAAAAACAGACATCACTTGTCTTATGCTGAAATAAACTGGTTAGTCTCTAAGGTGCCACAAGTCTCCATCGTCTTATTTACGGATACAGACTAACATGGCTGCTAATCTTAAAAAAGACATCACTTGCTTCATCATGTTAGTAATGAGATCCAGACCTGCTTAGTGTGTAAGAGCTCATGAAATCACAGACCACTGAGTCTGTCAGCACAGCAAAGGGAACCCATGGCTTGTCTGTGTCAGTCAACCAGGGCCAGCTTTAGCTTTTTTTTGCCACCCAACACAAAGAGCACAGCTGCCCTCCCTCTGCACCCCCACCCCCTAAAAAAAAAAAGAGCATCCAGAATGCCGCCCAAGCAAAAAAAAGAAGAAAAAAAGAAAAAGGGCGGCTGGAATGTGCCGCCCCAAGATTGTCCGGAATTCCGCCCCTTATAATGTGCCACCCCAAGCACTTGTGCTTCCTCTGCTGGTGACTGGAGCTGGCCCTGCAGTCGACTCAGGCTTCAGGGCAGAGGCTTCAGGCTTGTTTCACTGCTGTGTAGACGTCTGGGTCGGGCTGGAGATTGGGCTGTAAGATCCTGGGAGGTGGAAGGATCCCAGAGCTCAGGGTCCAGCCCAGGTCCAGAAGGTCCAATGAAACATCCCGCAGCCTGAGCCCTGCGAGCCTGAGTCAGCTGGCATGGGCCAGCCGTGGGTTTTTCTTTGCTGTATAAACATACCCACAGGAACCTGGCTGCAGAGTTCTAAGATTTAAGCCCCACTCCTAGTAGCTGTTCTATACGGATGAATATTATTGGGTGTAGAGGAGTGAATTCCACATTTGTGTCCATAAATTCCATTTTGATGATTGAGAGATCTTATTGTTTGCATTGCACTGGGAGTCCCAGATTCTGGAAAATAATTATGAATGTTTAACTGAAATATGTTTTCCCCTTTTTGCTTATTCTAGGATAAGTTTAGGATTTGGAGAGTTTAATGTTAAAATTTGTTTTTGGTCTTTAACTTTGTTAGTGTTCCAGTTAAGAAAAAGAGAGAGAGAGAGAGAGACGGTAAAAGGGCACCAAAATGTAGTCCATAAAACTAAACTCACTTGGAAAGGGGGTCTGAGCACACAAGAAATGAGTAGAACACTCTGGTAATTCTAAATCTGGGTTAGCACTCGGTTAATTTACTGCAACTGCTTAAATATTAACCCTTTCCTGTCCTCTGAAAATACTGACTAGAAATAAAGGTCAAATAGTCACTCTTATTTCATTCTCCCTCACATAACATTACTTTTCCAACAATCAGTTTTTTAAAAATAAGCATAAAAGTGATAAGGGCAAACTTATTATTGAAGTGAATTCACAGTTATGTTGGCAAGACAAGAGTTTTCTGGAATGGACATTTTTGCATGAAAGTTATGAGCTGGACTTTCCCAATATAATATCAAAGGGAAGCGTCTTGTCAAATAAAGCAAGTTAGTGATGTAAATTATTTCAGCAAGAATCAGAGAGGTAGCTGTGTTAGTCTGGATCTGCAGAAGTGGCAAAGAGTCCTGTGGCACCTTAACTAACTTTTGTTTGTCTTTAGGTGCCACAGGACTCTTTGTCTCTATTTCAGCAAGTTAGTGAAGTAAATAAGTGTCTTGTAGCTAAGTTTAGGTACATAAACACTGTTGATGGGTCTGGAAAAAGAAACTCTGTGGAATAGAATTATGTTCAAGTATACTATAACCCACCACATATTTGCAAGGTAGATAATAGGTGAATTTTTCCCTGGGATAGCTTGGCAAGGGACTAGAACTGGGCAGGAAGTGGTTCTCCACGTTAGACTTAAAAAGTGTTCCTGTTTGGCATCAAGACAAAACCAAGAACTTTTAAGGTTGACCACCAGGCTACTGACTATGTTGGAGTGGTTCTCATTGAATACATCCTGTTGGAGTTGCTCCACTTGTATAAATAAATAACTATTCGTCTTTTTGCCCGGGGGAGTGACTGGCTGGATCACTCACCTGGAAGACTCAAGCCTGAGTCCCTGCTTTGTCATTCTGCCACATCGCAATTGAGCAAACTAAGCACCAGGCCATGGTCTGTTCTGGAGTGAGTGTTTGCCATGCTCTTTTTTTGGTCTGTTTGTTTTATTTATTATTTATTTTACCAGAAATTCTATTGTGGAGCTGTGAATCATTCCCCGGTGAAAGTTTTGTCAAAACTTGTCTGTTCCCACATTCAACAAACTGCCATTTTCTGACACAAAACTGTTTTGTTAGGAAATTCCCATCCAGCTCCATTGGGAAGTACCTGCCTTCTGTAGAGGACAGCTGAACTATTCAATCTGGTTGTGGCTCCATAGGCTGCCTTTGAAAGTTACTGAATCAGTGCACTGCCAGGCTTTCAACCCTTCCCAGACCACTTTGGGGCTGCATGAGCTAAATCCATTATACCTGCCAGGGTACAAGTTGCCAATGGCTTCCACTGCTGTGCCTTTTCTCCAGGTTAACTTAAGTCATCTTTAATACCACTTCCTGCTCAACCTGTCTGGTTACAGTAGCGAGCACCCCAGAGCCACTGGGTGGCTGCTGCCAGTGCTGGTGAAAAATGGCAGGGATCTCCTTAAAAGGGGCAGACCCTGGAACTGTACAAGAGAGGATATCTGGCAGATCTGTGCTGGTGCCTTTCACAGCTGGTGGTTGTGGTGATGGGGGATGGTTACGCAGCCTAGTGCCCGTATATGTGACCTAACACTGGATTGAATTTAAATTCACCAGGAGTCATTCACAACCTAGGTTGCACTGCTGGTTTCATGTGCTAGGAATAAGCCTAGCCATTAGGTGGCTGCTGAGTACATTTTTCTTTCTGGATATTTATTGATGTAATTTAGATGTCTTTATGATTCCATTACATTTTAGTCACGAGCTGGCTGCAACCTCTCAGGGCTGCTCTGCTCATCTCTATATTAAAATCCTGATTCACAAACCTTTAAAGCTGATAGATCAGTTTCTTTTATATTGCATGAAAAGGGCTGTAAGGAACACCCAGTGATAATATATTCAGAAGACAATTAACATTGGAGTTAATGATGATGATACATCTGAGTCGTGATTCACCCTGGTAAAATAACTTGCAGCATTAGAAGCCACAGCATTATATTTCTTGTTTAACAGTAAAATAAAATGTGTAATGGTTTGCATGCAATCACTTGGATTCATGTCTTTCCCCAGCCCTTATACTTGAGGTCGTTCTAAAATTTGACTTCCATTTCATTCATTCACCATTTACTTCTATATTTGAGTAGGATTTCTGTTTCAATGTTAAACCATAAGCATGCAGAATGCCAATATACCTTGGTCCTTTGTGTCTATACAGGGGGGTAAAATACCAGTCCTCACCCCATGAGGGGCAACATAGGACCGTCCTAAACTTTGCAGTCAGGCACAAAGGGCAAAACAAGGGTACGCACCTGACACCTGCTTCCCTTTCCTCATCCCTCTCCCAGATTTCCCTGCAGTGGTACAGCTACATGCTTCCCTTACCCAAGGCTGAATGTTTGATCTGCTTCTTTTTGATTGGTTCCACCCTGCATAGTTAATGTACAATTAATGTCTGGAATGTTCTTTTTCGCCATTTCTTCTTCCCACACATACTACTATTTTCTTCATTCATGGCAGAGGCAGAACTGTTCCTAGGCAGAACTCCACTACGGGGAATACTGCTGGATTTTGTAATTTTGTAACACAAATGTCAGCAATATTCCTGTGTGAACCAAAGCCTCTGAATTAACACAAAGCTGCTTCCTTTATAAATTGTCTGATGCCATCTAAAAGAATTTTTCCCTACTCTGTCTTCACATTGTCATTTTCCCCCATTATGTCTGCCTTATAGTCTTGATTATACCTATTAAGTTGCTTTTTTATTATTTATTTTAAAGCAAGCTTCTGGAAAGAGTAGTTCCATTATATACAAAGAATGTTTTTTTGTTAAGAGCCAATTGTTAGGGGAAAAAAACTAGTGATTTTTCATTATTATTCAAATATGTTCTTCATTTATTTTTGCTCTGCATGTATGTGAAGCACAGGCTATTAATTGTGAATGCTCTGTATGGTGTACCTATCATGCTTGCTCACTTAGCCTTAAACAAAAGGGAAAAACAAAACCTGTGCTGTTAATCAGAATAATCTAAATTGCATTATTTATTCTCTACTGTGTATTTCTGTGGAGCTTTACAGCTTGTTGTCAGAATGATTGTGCTATGCAGCTATTATAATATAAACCTTAATCTGATCTTGATTGATGGTTGCATAATCACAGTGAAGTGTGATAAGAAATATGGTTCACTTAGATTCATTTTCTGGAAGAAAATACATGTAATGTTTCTATAATTTTGACATTAATGATTTTTTATGAACTTGGGAGATAAAGGTGAGTACAGTTTTATGACTAGAAGAATCAAGGGCCAGATCCACAGCTGCTGTATATTGGTGGTGTGCCATTTAAATCTTCTGTTCTTGTTAGCTAGAGGATCTGCCTCCAGGATTCCTACTATTGCTGAGATTACTTTTAAAAGGCTACTCTGTGTAAAAGCAGATGTTAGACAGTTTGTCTAGGAGAAATAATGAGGATTGAAATAGCTGTAACTATTAAGCATCACTGACGGTCCTCCTTACTGTTTGCAAACAATGAATGATTGTATTAAACCCATACCTGATGATTTTCCCTTCAGTGCAGAGGAGGATACCATCAAACTATATTGAGAAGAACATTTTACATAATGTCCATAACATGGCAATTTTCTATTTGTTTTCCTTCAGAGTGAGTGTATAACAGTGTGCAAAGTGCATACACTATCATGATTGTTTCCCCTACGGAGATTTACCGTAAAATAATTCTATTTCCTTGTCTAAAAATATGAATATTTTAAAGAACTGAATAGCCTTCTTCCCTACAGAGTACATGCCTTAAAACTTCTTCCATGTGTTCCTTTACTCCTGATTAGTGGGGGAAATCCTTTCTTATTGTACTCAGTTGTACTCATTTCAGGAGACCTCACTCATTAGTCCCTAATTTACCTATATTCCACGCAAATGTGGGATCTCATCACTTCCAGTGTTTAAAATTACCCACATCAGAAATAAAGATTCAGGAAACTGAAGTAGGTTACACATAGTTATTTACAGTAAAATGCTATGGAATTCATTCTCATGGATAAGTTCTCTCTCATTTTGAGTCTTTATCACATACGGCATCCCACATCTGGCAGAGCTAATTGAGAAATATTTTTATCTTGTTGTCACTGAAATGTTTCTAGGAAATGATTTGGGGTTTTGGCAATTATAGACAGTAACAACAAAAGGCAGTAACAACAAAAACCCTCAATTTTAGTTGCAAAATAATAATTTGGGGTGGGGGGTTGGTGATAAACTGGACATTTTAGATGACTAGTATAATTTGTTTATTACTGCCTAGATATGGTTACTTTAATTGAAGAACTTGTGAGGGGAAGAAAAATAGAAACATGGAATAGAATTTTAAAAAAGCAGATTTCTTTGTCTTAGAACAAAAGAAGAAAGTAAAACTGTATCTGCTAGCACGGGTTTTTTCTTTTGATTCCTTTGCTACCTTCAAAGGAAAGTATATAATTTTTTCATGTATTTTTTGCATGTTTAGTGGCTCAGTGCCTATGGGTATGATCTTCTTATGCTGGCACTGCTTTTTTTGTTTGGTTTTTCCAGTTTACATCTTAGAGTTAATAGGAAAATGTCCAATATCCAACAATAAATGCACAGATTAATAAAACAACACAATCCCAAATGTCTACAGAAAGCAGAGAAAGCTTTCTCCCATTCTTGTGCGCTTAATGAAAATAAAGAAAATTGCAACAGCAAATAATGAAGTAAATAAAATGCTCAAATTCCTTTTTCTTTAGCCCATCATGTGCATTTCCCTCTTTTATAATATGCAATGTTCACTTTCTTTTTATTCAAGAGGATACTTATCAGTTTTATATGATACAGTGCTGTGTTTGTCTTGTTAAATACTGTTAACGTTGACAGTAACTGAAGTTGCATTAATGTATTTTCATCTTTTCTTGTGAGACACTGAATGTGAGTGAGCAAAAGAAACAGTCCTACTGAGAATCAAGGATGATTTAGTAAACATCTGCAGTACTTATGTTCCAGAGACATGTAATTTACTAAAAACACTTAATTTATCTCAAGAATCAGAGAGGTAGCCATGTTAGTCTGGAATTGCAGAAGTGACAAAGAGTCCTGTGGCACTTTAAAGACTAACTAAAGTATTGAAGCATAAGCTTTCGTGGGCTAATACCCACTTTGTCAGATGCAAGCAGTGGAAGTATCTAGGGGCAGGTGTAAATAGGTAGGCAAGAACCAAGTTAGAGATAACAGGGTTAGTCCAATGAGGCTGAACCAGCTTGTTAACTCTAATCAGGGAGGGTGAGGTATTCCTCTGGCAGCTGAACTGGAGGTGTGAACAGCGAGAGAAGAGAAACTGCTTTTGTAGTTAGCTAGCCACTCATAATCCCTATTCAGCCCTGAGCTGATTGTGTCAAATTTGCAAATGAATTGCAGCTCTGCAGTCTCTCTTTGCAGTCTGGTCTTGAAGTTTTTTTGCTGCAATATGGTGACTTTTAAATCTGTAATCGTGTGTGCAGGGAGACTGAAGTGTTCTCCTACAGGTTTTTGTATATTGCCATTCCTAATATCTGATTTGCGTCCATTTATCCTTTTTCGTAGGGTCTGTCCAGTTTGACCGATGTACATAGCAGAGGGGCATCACTGGCACATAATGGCATATATTAGATTGGTAGATGTGCAGGTGAATGAACCAGTGATGGTGTGGCTGATCTGGTTAGGTCCTGAGATGGTGTTGCTGGTGTAGATATGTGGTCAGAGTTGGCATCAAGGTTTGTTGCATGGATTGGTTCCTGAGTTAGAGTTATTATGGCGCGGTGTGCTGTTGCTGGTGAGAATATGCTTGAGGTTGGTGGGCTGTCTGTGGGCCAGGACTGGCCTGCTTCCCAAGGCCTGTGAAAGTGAGGGATTGTTGTCCAGGATGGGTTGTAGATCACTGATGATGCATTAGAGGATCTGTAGGTGATGGCCAGTGGTGTTCTGTTTTCTTTCTTGGGCTTGTCTTGCAGCAGCAGGCTTCTGGGTACACGTCTGGCTCTGCTGATCTGTGTCCTTATTTCCTTGTGTGGGTATTGTAGTTTTGAGAAAGCTTAGTGAAGATCTTGTAGGTGTTGGTCTCTGTCTGAGGGGTTGGAGCAAATACGATTGTACCTCAGTGCTTGGCTATAGACAATGGATCGTGTGGTGTGTCCAGGATGGAAGCTGGTGGCATGAAGGTAGGCATGGCTGTCGGTGGGTTTTCGGTATAGGGTGGTGTTGATGTGGCCGTCATTAATTTGCACCATGATGTCTAGGAAGTGGACCTCCCACATAGACTGGTCCAGGCTGAGGTGGATGGTGGGGTGGAAGCTGTTGAAATCATGGTGGAATTCTTCCAGAGTTTCTTTCCTATGGGTCCAGATGATGAAGATGTCATCAATGTAGCGTAGACAGAGAAGGGGCGTGAGTGGACGAGAGTTGAGGAAGCGTTGTTCCAGGTCAGCCATAAAGATGTTGGCATACTGTGGGGCCATGTGGGTGCCCATAGCGGTGCCACTGGTCTGGAGGTATATATTGTCTCCAAATTTGAAATAATTGTGTGTGAGGATAAAGTCACAGAGCTCAGCAACCACTTGTGCTGTGTCATCATCAGGGATACTATTCCTGACAGCTTGTATTCCATCTCTGTGTGGGATGTTTGTGTAGAGAGCCTCTACATCCATGGTGGCTAGGATGGTGTTTTCTGGAAGATCACCAATGCATTGTAGTTTTCTCAGGAAGTCGGTGGTGTCACGGAGATAGCTGGGAGTGCTGGTGGCGTAGGGTCTGAGTAGAGAGTCCACATATCCAGACAGTCCTTCAGTGAGAGTTCCAGTGCCTGAGATGATGAGGCATCCAGGATTTCCAGGTTTGTGGATCTTGGGTAATAGATAGAATAACCCCAGTTGGGGCTCTATGGGTATGTTAGCCTCATTGGACTAACCCTGTTATCTCTAACCTGGTTCTTGCCTACCTACTTATACCTTCCCCTGGATACTTTCACTGCTTGCATCTGACAAAGTGGGTATTAGCCCACAAAAGCTTATGCTTCAATACTTTAGCTGGTCTTTAGGGTGCCACAGCACTAATTTACCTCAGATCTTCATATATGAGAAAATAATTTAAAATGTGTTGAGTGTAAATTGTGTGAATAAGAAAATATTTTCTTCTGTGTATTCTTTATTAATTGATTTTTTTTAAAAAAAGGAGGTAACCGACAAGGTAGCCCAGGTGGGATGGGGGAGGAGGGAAGGACAAGGCCACATTGCTTATTGTTGCAACACTACAAATCAAAACTTATTGAATGCCAGCCCTCTATTGCATGGGCCATCCTCTGGAGTGGAGTGGATGGGTGCCTGGAGCCTCCCCGCCTGCGTTCTTGGGTATCTGGGTGAGGAGGATATGGAACTTGGGGAGGAAGGCAGGTGATTATACAGTGGATGCAGCGGCAATCTGTGCTCTTGCTGCCTTTCCTGCAGCTCCACCAGGTGCCTGAGCATGTCCGTTTGCTCCACCATTAGCTTCAGCATCGCACCCTGCCTCTTCTCCTCATGCCCACTCAATGCTTTCCTGGACTCTGCCACTGTATGCCTCCATGCATTCAGCTGTTCTCTTATCACTGTGGGAGGACTGCATGAGCTTGGAAAATGTTTCATCGTGAGTGTGTTTTTTTCACCTTCTAATCTGCGATAACCTCTGGGACAGAGATAATAGGGGGAGTGTAGAAACATTTGCACCTGGGGGAGGGAAAAAATGGAGAGTAGAATTTAAGAAGATACACATCTGACAACAAAAGGGAGACTCTTTCACAGTGAATCAAGCAATTCACAACAGACAGCACATGTGCTTTAGGGACAAGGTCACATTTTGCCTTTTATATTGGGTGCATGCTGATATGGTGTGAGACATCACACATGGCCGGGCAACAGAATTCAGTTTCCAGGCAACCATGGTAATCCAAAGGATACACAGGATTGGCTTCTTCCTCCTTCAAAACATGTGGGAATGGTTTCAGACTCCAGCACCCTCCTTTCTCATAGCAAGCAATGCAGGTTTGGTTGACCATTTAAAAGGCGGGGCTGCAGTTTTCAGGTGGATGTGCAGCACAATCCTCCCCTCACCCCACCGTGTGGCAATTCTCTGGGATGATCCCTTCACCCTTCCCCCTCGCACTGCATGGCTCTTATCAGGGATGATCCCTTTTAGCCAAATGCAAACAGCCCCGCATGAATGGACTTCTTTGACTGTTCCCTTACAAAAACTCCCCTACTTCAACCAGGTGACCATGAATGATATCACTCTCCTGAGGCTAACAGAAAGAGAGACCGAATGTTGCTTGAATGTGACCAAAACCCAGGACCATTCGCTGCCATGCTTTGTGCTAAATGATTCCAGACTACTTGCTCCTGGCTTGGCGTGGTAAAGCGTCCTACCATGGAGAATGGAATAAGGCAGCCCTCCCCAGAAACCTTCTGTAAAGGCTTTCAGAGTACCTCCAGAGAGCTTCATGAGGATCCCCTGGAGGATTCCCGCTCCATCCCTGACACATTAACTGACTTTTCCAGTAGCTGTACTGGCCGCAAATGCATCCCAAGTCTTCAGGGCAAATCAAACATTAAACACAATTGCTTTTAAACCCTGTAGTGTATTTGAAAAGGTGCACTCACCAGAGGTGCCTTCTCTGGCTTCAGTGTTCGGAACCCTCCTTGGGAGGATATTGGTTCCAGGGTGATGAAAAGCTCATGGCTGCCAGGGAGAACAGATTCTCTGCTTGCCTGCTGTGCATTCTCCTCCTCTTCCTCATCCACAAAATTCTCCTCCCTGTTGCGTGAGACTCTCCCCTTGCAGGTGTCCACGGACAGTGGTGGAGTAGTGGTAGGGTCGTTGTCCCGCCCCAGAATTCCATGCAGCTAATCATAATAGTGGCATGTATGGGGTTCTGACCAGGAGTGACCATTTGCTTCCTCTGTCTTTTGGTAGGCTTACCTGAGCTCCTTAATTTTCACATGACACTGCTGTGTGTCCCTCGTGTAGCCTCTGTGTAACATGCCGGGGCAATTTTGGCATTTCTTCTTTTTGAACGGAGTTCTGCCTGCACAGATTCTTTTCCCAATACAGCAATCGGATCCAGTGTCTTCTGTTCAGTCCATGCTGGAGCTCGTTTGCAATTCTAGAACTGCATGGTCACCTGTGCTGCTGAGCTCACCATGCTGACCAAACAAGAAATGAAATTCAAAAGTTCCTGGGGCTTTTCCTGTGTACCTGGCTAGTGCATCTGAGTTGAAAGTGCTGTCCAGAGTGGTCACATTATCCCAGAGCATCCAGTCCCGGAGGCCAATACTGTCGAATTGTGTCTACGCTACCTCAAATTCGACCCAATGTGGTTGATTTTTAGCACTGATCCCCTCGCTGAGGAAGAGTACAGCAGTCATTTTTAAGAGCCCTTTAAATTGACGGGTTTGATTGTGTAGATGCATTGTGTATAAAATCGACTTAATGCAACTAAATTCAATCTAACCTCATAGTGTAGACCAGGGCTAAGGGTCTGATTCTACCAGGTACTGAGCTTGAAATGTGTTATGTACCCCCAACTTCTAGTATGAATCTAAGTGACTTTTGAAAGCGGCGCAGCACACCTTCACTCCAAATGCTGCCAGGTTTCAGAAACCCTTAGGATTGTTTCCTAATGTCTTAATTCTGCAAAGTACAGGCAACACTTGAAGGTTGCTCAACTGAGTGGGAACTAAAGGTGCCTGATATCAGACCATAACGCCTCAATCCACCAAAGCACTCCTATGTGTGCTTATCTGTGGGCATGTGAGTTGTCCATTGAGTGGTGTCATACTGCCTGAGCAACAAAAGAACCTGGGTTTTCAGAAGAGCTCAGCACACAACAGCTCTCATGCAGGCTTCCAAAAAAACTGGCCAGGTTTTCAAAAGAGCTGTTTCCATTTAGACTTTACTGCAGTGGACAAACTTGCAGAGTGGTCACCCCGTATGACTCTCATTGTTGTCAATGGGAACTGAGCACTTTCTAAAAATCTTGCCCCAATTCTAGGTGCAATTTTTTTTATTTTTTTATTTTTATTTTTATTTTTTTGAAAAATTAGCCCAGACCAAAGAAACACCATTAGGATGTTAATCGGGGAGGATCATAGGTAATGACAGAATTCAGCCCAGATAAATTGTCACCAATTTACAGTCAATATATGTGGTGGTTTCTTCTTTAACTGCCAAAAGCTCAGACTGACCTTGGCATTTGAGAGCTGATCTGGATTCTTTCACTCCAGCTGGTCATCATCAGGGAGATGTTCAGATGTTGTTTAGATCATAATCTGGCCCAGAAAAGATCTGCTATGAAAAAGGCCCAGCTTGACTGTGAACACTTTGCAGGGCTGACACTTAAAGAAAAATACCTTTTTAAATTGCAAATAAGTTATTTAGAAGTCAGTGGGATAAAGTGAATGTGGAACCCTATGATATTTTTCAGTCATTCACAGGGTAGTGTTACATTATAAAAAGAAGGAAAACTTAAATAACTCAAAGGATCAGATTTTGATTTTGCTGTGATATAACCCCCATCTGGAAGATGTGAAGTAGCAAAGTAAAGCAAAGTCATGCTGGGAAAAGATCTGTCTCTGAAGTATCCATGCTGCAAGCTGAAAACTAGAAAGGAGAAGTTCCAAGATAATTGGCACATCCTCCAGCGTTGTTCTTCCTGTCTTTGAGTGTATCACTACTTATCAAAAACAAGAGTTCTCAATAATAGTTCAAATCACAGATGGTAGATTGGCAGAAATTTGGAAAATAATGCATTTCTTGGCAATTAAACATTATGTTCCATATATCAGTAGGGTTACATTAGTTTGATCCCATAGAGAGGGAGAGAGGCCAATCACATAGTCATTAGGGATTCTCAGTGTCCAGTCTCTAAAAGGGAAAGGTTACTAACTAACAAGATTTGTATGTTTGGGACAATGTAACATTGTGATGATTGCTTCATAGTGTATGTTTTGGGGGAGGGGGTGTTGGTTGGTTTTGGTTTTCTTACGCTTAAGACTGGTTGCTTCAATTCACAGGAAAGAGATGTATGTAGTGGTCGTGTAGCTATGTTGGTCTCAGGATATTAGATAAACAAGGTGGGTGAGGTAATATCTTTCATTGGATAAACTTCTGTTGGTAAGAGAAATAAGCTTTCAAGTCACACAGACCTAACTATGGATAAACATAAGACAAAATACATAATGTTTTATAGCATTTAAATTGTGTTCTTTTAAAGTCAGTTGCACTTAGAGCTATTCTAGCTTCACCAGTGCATTCATACCATTTTTTGTCTGAAAGGAAAATCTTCGTACGTTCCAGGTTAATTTCAGTCCAAGGAAAATCTTTTGGACCTTGAATACGCGTAAGCAGGTTATATTCCTACTGTCTATTTGTTAAGGTTATGTATCCTTGAAAAGTACTAAGCAGTGAAAATGGAATTCAAGTCCAGTACATAAAACTTTTAAATCAGCAACAAAAATATATTTTGCTCTTTGTTAACAAGATGTATTGGCCTAGCTGAATCACTGCAGCAAGTGCTGAATCATTTATGTGGTGAAGCTCCCTGCTCAGCACACGGAGAACTCTGTTTGTGCGGGGAAAGCTACATATATTGTACAAAATATTCACCTCTGATTCTACCCTGACATGTCTTTCCAGCATAAAAAAATAATAGGCTATGAGTTGTTTAGCATCAAGTATGCTTTCAGTCTTTATGATATGGAAAGGCTGTAACTCTGGATAAAGTCCAATTTATAGCCAGTACAATTGTTCTGAGGCCTTAGTTCAAGGAGCAGATTTCTCATAAGGGAATTAGGTGTGCAAGTCCCATTGACCTTTAATGGGACTTCGGAAAATCTTGTGCTCCTAATTGCCTAAGGGATTTAAGAAAATCTCCCCCTAATAGTAACATAATATTATAGTTTGTGTAAACCAGTATCTGTCTAAGTCTTCCATATGGGAAGATTGTATGTTATGATTCTATTTCAATACTCAATGGAACCCACTTACTTCAGTGGGTTTTGGATCCAGTCCTACATGCTCATTTCTGTTTTGAGGTGGTACAGCACCTCTCCAGCCCAGGAGAACACAAGGAGGCATATAGCCAATCAGTAATAGACATGTGGGAGGTAAATGGAGGACAAGTGACGTCAAAGATAGGGGACTTTTGTATATGTTAGACTCAACAGTTGGAATAGTCACACAACCTATTGTATAGATCCTACAGAGAATCCAAAGACACAGCATCAATACACTTGACCTTATAGTGAGCCTTTCACAATCTGCCTGGTTTTAGGGGAATTCTTTCCTTAAAAAAACAATTCATTTCAAAAGTAGAGAAGTATATTTAGTTCATTGTGTTCTGAAATGATATTAGGGAATATGGAAAAGAAATTTCAGGGTTAATTTCTAAAGGTATACTTGCACTTGTTCTACTATGAATGCCTTACATTTAAGCTATTAAAGTGAACTAATATTCAAACATCACTTTATACTAGCTTTAGTAAGGACAAAAATAATATAATAGCAGAGTAATTTGACAAATGGATTTGATTTTATAATGCAATCTAATGAACTAAAGGAATTGGAGGGCCAAAATATAATTGATTCTGCTGTGTGAGTTGTGTATTGAAGAGGAATATATAATTCTTCTAAGGTTAAGTCAAAAATTCTCCAGTATTTGAAAAGAACTAATTCTTTCTTAAATTAAGAAATTTTTATCTCAATGAGAAACCAAAACCCCAAAAGATCAATTGATACAAAGCTGTGAGATAAAATTAATATAGAATGGAAGTGGTTGAAAAGTTGCTTGTTATATAGGCTTACAGTAATGTGCACAAAATTAATATTATATGCCATTTGGATAGGTAGATTCCCAAAATCAGTTAGTCTGAGTGCAGAATATGTCATGAACTGACACTACCTTTGTTTGCTTTAGTAAACTTTTTGGTTTGGGATGTTCAGTCATTGCATGGTTGAAAAGGGGGAAAGAACCTCCATAGCTAGAAAGATATTTTCTATTAAGACTCTCTTCACAAGAGGTTTGCTTAAACTATCTGCAGTCTCAGCCCAGAACTTGGGCTATATTCGTGCTTTTGCAAAACTCCAAAAGTTGGAAAATTCTGCTGGAAATCTTCATGGAGTTACTTGGTAAGTGGGACATGGGTTGTGCCTCTCCCTCAGAGAATGGACACCATATCGTATTCTATCCCTACGGATCTGTGTAGACCCACTGCCATATATTTCCCCAAGGCCAGTTGCAACACAACTCCCTTAGGATCCCCCATTGATTGATGGATACCTCAAAAACTCAGAGTAATGAATTTAAGCTTAAGTTCCCAGGCCTGAAGAAGAGCTCTGAATGGCTAAAGAGCTTGTCTCTCTCACCAGTAGAAGTTGATCCAATAAAATATATTCCCTAAACCAGCTGAGACTCTAATATCCTAGGACTAATATGGCTACACCATCACACCATACAGCATGTGTTTGTCAGAAGAAGGTATAAGTACAGACATAAGGAAAAATTCTTCATCTCTGGACTGTTTGGATTCTAACAGGGCAGAATAACTGAACAAGAACACAGAGATCTCCAGAGTTATTTTGGATAGCCCTGAAAAATTTGGGGAAACTATCCAATTACTACATCTCTGCTACCATTTGGAATTATAGACTGTTAGTCATCTGCACATGCATTTTTACCTGCTTTAACCTTTCAGTAACTCTCTTCCTTTTTCTTAGCTAATAAATCTTTATTTTACAACAGTATTGGCTACCAGTATTGTCTTTGGTATGAGATCTAGAATGCAAATTGACCTGAATGGCTGGTCTCTTAGGACTGGATGTAACCTGGAATATTTTATGATTCTTTTCTTTTCTTTTCTTTTTTTTACCACATAGTTGAGCTGGCCCGGGTGACAAGATAGACTGGAGTTGGGGGCTGTCTGTGATTCCATTAGAAGACTACCGTAGTGCTTTGGGAGATCACATATTATTTG
This sequence comes from Dermatemys mawii, assembly GCA_007922305.1. Classification (NCBI taxonomy): domain Eukaryota; kingdom Metazoa; phylum Chordata; order Testudines; family Dermatemydidae; genus Dermatemys; species Dermatemys mawii. The sequence continues at coordinate 17,354,188 of ML677363.1, forward strand.
GACTAGTGAAATCTAATTATGGAACATGCCACGAGTTTTGATTGTCTGCCCTGCTTTTGACAATCTGCCCTGAAGTAGGTACTCACAGTTGTGAACCATTCCAGGCAGCATGACGGGGAATCCCAACAGACAACAGCCATTCTCCTAGCAGCAATTTCTAAAAAGAAATTAAAGTAGGGTAATTTTGTAGAGTATGTGTAATGAGTAGGGACAAAGCATGTCAGATGTAAATAGTGGAGTCAAATATTGTAAATCTATTTCAGCAAACATTGGATGACTACATGGAATTTAATAAGTTAAAGAGTATTTGATTTTGAGCTTGGAAATAGTTGGGCGCTCTTTAAAGATCAGCTAAATATGATTTTGGGGTTTCCCCCAAATGATTTTTTTCTTGGGCAAATTTTGTCAGCCATTGATTCAAAAGGTATATTTTAAAAATATATGTAGGTCTCTATGTATGATGACATACTACAGGTGAATAAAACAAACAAATGGGAGAAGAAGTTGAATAAACAGTAATGATTTGTATAATAAGTAATCTCAGCACACTAACAGTTTACATATCCCATTCTTTAAGGCTGCAACCAGGAAATACTGAGGTATGCGTAATACAAATGAATGGAAAAGAAAAATTACCTCTGTTTTATTTGCATCTCAACCAAATATGATTGTGATGCTCTACACAGAAGTCAACAGGAGACTAGGATTTGTCGAAATAAAGTGCATGGATAAAAATTGGACAGGGACTGTTTTAAAATATGGCTGATTTTCTAAGCAAGGGTCCCAGACCACTGGCACAGGGAAGACAACCAGGCTAACGTGGCAGAATGGGCTGTTGGTGACTACTCAGCTCCCATTGGCTGGGAACTGTGGCCAATAGGAGATGTGGGGGCGGTGCCTGCGGGCGGTGGTGACTGGATGCCCCCTAGGTCATCTGCCTAGGAGCCACTGCCAGAGGGATGTGTCGGTCACTTTCGGGAGCTGCCCAAGGAAGCGCCGACCCCCGCACCTAAATATCCTCCCAGAGCCTGCACCCCACACTCCCTACTGCACCCAAACTCCCTCCCAGAGTCCCATCCCTCAACCCATCCTGCACCCAAACTCCCTCCCATAGCTCACACCCCGCGCTCCCTACCATACCCAAACTCCCTCCCAGAGCCTGCACCCCACACTCCTTCCCCATCCCAATCCCCTTCCCAAAGCCTGGTGAAAGTGAGTGACGGAGGGGGGATGGAATGAGCAAGGGTGGGGCATTGGAGCAGGGGCATGTGGAATCCTTGGCCATGCTGGAAGAGTACACCTAGCAGCACAGCTGGCACCTCGCTGGGCACTAGCCAGCACTGGCGCAGCACTGCCCAAATGTCAGGAGGACCACATCCATGGCTTGTGCATGCTTGGGGGTTCACTGACTAGTCTGCCCCGGGGCTCGGAAATGCTTTCAGTGGGCTGGCTCGGGGGTGGGGAGATAGAGCTTGCACTGAGAACTTTTAGATATGTTTTCAGATGTTTAACTCTCTCTAGTATGTTTAGGAATAAAATTCATGGTTAAGAAATTCCTTTGCTAAGCCTGTGTTACTTGCTTTTCTGCCACATTGTCGCTGAAGGGATTAGCTAAAAAATCAGAACTCCTGCAGCCCAGAGAACTCTGAGGGAATATGTCTGGTAAAGTTGAGCATAAGAATGACCATAATGGGCCAGACCAGTGGTCTATCTAATCCGGTATCATGTCTTCCAGCAGTGACCAATGCCAGGTGCTTTAGAGCGAATGAAAAAGACAAAGCAATTTTGAATGATTCATCCCTTATCATCCAGCCCTAGCTTCTGGCAGTTGGAGGTTTAGGGACACCATGAGTATGGGATTGCATCCCTGGCTATTTTGGCTAATAGGCATTGATGGATCTGTCCTCCTTGGACTTACCTAATTCTTTTTTTGAGCCCAATCATACTTCTGGCCTTTACAAAACCCTTGGCAAAGAGTTCTACACACGACACACAGTCATCCTGTGAAAGTTCTTCCTTTTGTTTGTTTTAACCTACTGCCTATTAATTTCATTTGGGTGACCCCAGTTCTTGTGTTCTGTGAAGGGGAAAATAACTCTTCCCTTTTCATTTTCTGCACACCAGTCATGATTGTATAGACCTCTATTTGAATAATGGAATTTTTGGTTTAGTGGCCAAACTGAAGGGGTGGGGGAAAGCGAGAGGAATTTTTTTTTTTTTTGTTATGAACTGAAACTGAATTTTTTTTGCCCATCAGAAGCAAAAAACCCCCCAAAAGTATGGATCAAACAAAATGTTTTGAATGTCGCTATGAAAATGTCAGTTTCAAACAACACAATTCATTTCAAAATAAAATGTCACAAGATTCTTGATACTCTTTCAGAAAATATTCCTCACTCTTTATTTGGCCAAAACTACTTGCCGAATTCAACTCAGGTTTGTGGATAGTTTTAGTCACCCTGAAACTGCATTTTTCAGTGAATTTATTATACAACCAAAAATTTTCACCCAGATCTAGTTTCTAAGTGACCACGGGCATGAGAGCGCTATGGTACTGGTTTCAGGATATAAATTGGTGAGACTGGGGGGTCCCAGTGCCCAAAGAATTCAGTGGCATAGTATTAAAAAAAAATGGGTAAACCAATCTAAACTAAACTCCGTATTCCCCAAATGGGAAGTAGGTAAATTCCTTTTACCCTCAACTTATATAAACTACACTAAAGAAAGAAGGGTGTTGGACATGGAGGCTGCACCTGAGAGTGTGCCTGAGAGAACCAGAACTAGGAACAGTGACCCATCTCTTCCCACTTCAAGGGGACTTAGAACCATATTGGATCAAGCCCTTGGTGTCAGTCCAGAGTAGGAGTGGAAAGGTTATGGTAATTGCACCAGAGTCCTCCTTTTTTCCCCTTTCAGAAAAAGTTATTATTGTTTTAAAAATCGTAGAAAAGCCATTCTGACATGAAATGTATTTGTTGAATATAATATACTTTACTGTTCTCACTAGATATTAAACAAATTTTGTTTAATTTATATAAATTAAAATGAAGTGGGGTATAATTCTTACCTCAAAACTCCCTCATGACTAAATACGTGATAAAGTATAGAACATTTGTGAACTCACTAAAACCTAAAAAAAAAAACACAAAAAACCCTCCAATTAAATCTTATATCACTTCAAAGAGGAGAAATCCAGAATACTCCAAGCTTTTGAGAGTAATACAAAGAACTAATGATAATTGCTTTAAATAAGATATTAGCAAAAGACTGAAACTGAATGTTCACTATCAAATCACAAGCACAAGTTTGTATTGTGGAAAACAATTACTTTATTCCTTTTTGTTTTGTAGTATATAGTAAAAAAATATATCTTACAATTCGAAAAGTCTCCCAAAATATCTGTCTCCCTCTGTAATGAATCTGATAAGAAGATGGAAAATGATGTGTTAAAATGAATAAATCAACCTCATTCTCCCATCAGACCATTAGTTTGCAAGCTGTAGGGACATGGCTTTGAATTTCCTATCTTGGTAATGATTCATAGTAGTGCTATGTTTTCTTTGTGCTTCAATACTTAGAAGGCATATATTTTGTAAGATTTTTTTTTTTTCAGATTTCTTACCAGATCATAATCTTCTTTCTCCCATCTCATTCCTCATGTACTGGAGCTTAAAAATGTCCCATGTGTGTTTTTCATTTAGGTCTGCACATTCACATGGGAAGTGCAGAATCTCTCAATTTCTAACAGATTAGGAATCTAGACTGATGAAATTAGAAAGCAGAGTGATGATAAACTATTTGATGTCAAAACCTTTGATTCTCTTTTGATACTGATCATTCTTAAGTTCAATCTCTAGTTCCTATTTTGTGCAGTGTATTTTTCTTGAAATAAGGATACTTTCTTGTCACTGTAAAGCAGATACCAAGAAGTAGAATATAACTTGTTTATCTTTCTCTGAAAGTCACTAGGCTGTTGGGGGTTTGTTGATTTTTTGTTTTGGTTTGGTTTTTATTTAAAGAATTTTGGAATTTGTAATTTCTCAAAGGCCTTTAATTTTTTTTTAACAGAGTCTGCTCCATTTCTAATTTCTATTATTATTTCCCATAGGTGATTCTTCTACAGACTTTGAACTGGAGAGAATTGAAGGAAAGAAACTGCCAAAAATGTAGCTAAAGACGACCTCTAAGGTCTTTAGAAAAATAAGCAATTAAAAGAACTCATGTTTAGATATTTTATAAAAAGTTTCAAATCATTTGAGAGTAAAAACAAGCAGATTGTCTCAAATATAAGCTGTTCAGACTCTATTGGAAGCAGTCCATGTGTCATTAAAGGAGATATGTCCAATTCTCTACCGTAAGTTACTTAATAAACTGTGAGCTTAGGGGTATGAGGTGAGTCTATGATGCTTATATTGTGCTGTCACCACTGGAAAGTTAGGCTGAAATAGTTTACAAGCAAAGCATGTGTTGGTCCTTTCTTGTCTCAAGTGAACATTTATTACTGACAAAAACTCACTATGGATTTTGGCATGATTTGCACCCTCTGTACGAGAATGTCCCAAGACTGAAATTGGAGAGATGCAGATTTCGGTACAAAGTTACATTCACAGTTGGCATGTGGGATAAAATTTTAGTGTGGATTTTTTTTTATTATCCTTGGCTGTAGGCTGGATACAACCCTTTCGATTTATTATTCCTGCTACAATGACTGTTTCAGAATCTACAATATCTAAGGTTTAATCTTAAGTGAAAAAGAAAAGGTTCCAAGCCTTGTGGTTGGGTGGTAACCTTTGGAATCCAAAAGACATGAAAGTCCTGCCCACATTGTTAAATGGTGATATATTTTTTTTTGCTGTTTAAGGTGCACAGCTTTCCAAATGTTGCAGATAAATAACACAGCACAAATAGTGTCCGCACAATAGCTTTTCTGCCATCTCAATCTCCTTTGCGCTTCTGTACTTACCACACCGACTGACCATTTTTCTGTCAGTGCATTATGGGGAAAAACTGAACAGTTACCTCTTCGTGCCTTACCAGGGAGTAGCGTTTGGAGGACATATGTGATAACAAAGAGCAAATAGTCAAAGTGAAGTGTTTGTAAGCAACCCATAGTCTAAAACTTTTTCAGCAAGATAGTTATAAATAAATGGCCCAGGGTCAGTGCTCAGACAACTTGATGAGGCACAGTCCTTCCTGGCGTGTATCATAATTGAGCCAGTGCCTAGATGTTACACTTTTACCTAGAACAATACAATATGGGCTTGTGTAATTCACCCAAACTCTTCTAAACATATCTGCCAGTTACAGATCATCATCTATCCCTTGGTTCTGCAAGAAACTTAGTGTGGGATGATTACAGTTTCTGGTGGCTCCCACTGTTTAAATTACAGTGCCATAGTTTTTCCTCTCCTTTCCTCGTTGTTCTTCATAGCTACATACATATTTTTCTCTTGGTATAAGTCACCTCTTCTATGCAGTAGGATTCTGTTAAGTCACTGTGGGAGAAATTCATTCCTGTCCAGAAGGCCAGCACAAAGCTTATGCAGCAATTAAGCTACATTTTGATTGTTTGAGCTCTTAATACCACTTGAGTCTACAAAGTAGGGCTTCATTGTGGCTGATGTGGTGCATAGTTCTTTTGTTGCTCTTCTGCACAAGAGTGAATTTCACCCTATATTAATTTATTTTTATGCGCTTGATTGAATGTTTGCTTTTTCCAGTAGCCACGGAGCAATACATCATCTTCTGAATATACTCCATTAGATTTAGCAATAGATTTATTTTTTGATATATGGTCCAAAATGCTGCCTCAATTCACCTATCCCCCTTCTTTACAGACTTTTAAAATGGTGGTGGGGAGAAGATTGGGAAGGTGTGTGTGTTTTCTAATTTCCCACAGAGGGAAATATATATTTTTACAAGTGAGATACATATTTTAAAGGTAACTTGGCTAAGGCTACATGATGAGTGAATTAACATATCCTGAAAAGTCACACAACAGGTTAGAACCAACTGTTCAATAAATGCAAGATTTCAGTTTAGGTAAGTTCAATAGTCTATAAGGGTTTTTTATGTCTAATTTTGTTTTTGTGGGTTTTTCACATTACTGGGTAGGCCGTTAAAAATTGCGGGGAGGGAGAAGTGAGCCAGATTTTAATGTGATTAATAATTAAATGTCAGTGACATCAGTGTAATCAATATATCCAGACACTTCCATTGCATGGGTTAGGGTATGGAGAATTGGTGCCATGTCTCTGCCTTCTGCCCCTCTCACACTGCACCCCATGGACATTAGAGTCCTTGCTCTTGCATACTTCTCTGTACAGTCAGTGGAGTGTCTAAGCCCTTAACTGCTGTGTGGTTCTTGGATCCAGTCTGGACAGAAAGCAAAATTGGCAATGCCAGTTCCCACATGTATTGTTACAATTTACAAAACTGATCTGAAAAGCATGTGAGAACCAAGTGGTTCAAATAGTTTGGCCAGGGTTGAGCTAAGCATCCAAATATCTGGGTACCTATCAATACCTGAATGGGATTTATCTGTCATTAGTTTTTTCTAGTTCCCTGGTAATAGTACAAACTGTTTTTGTTATGGTTTTTAAAGGCCCAGAAATTCAGAATGGCATTATTCTGAGGGGTCTGGAGTGACTACTTTCAGAGGAATTTTACATTTACATTTTAATAATAGCTGGCCTAAATAACTTTATATACAATGAAGACAAAAACCTTTCAACTGAACTTTGTTTACACATTTGACTGGATTAATTTTTAAATGTATTGTCTGCCATTTATAACTTGCACTCATTCTAATTAAGATACAAATTGTCAGCTCTCTTGGTTTTTAGCATATCCCTCTCCAGTGAAGAGAAAGTGACTATTTTATAACTTTCAAAGACTAAGGTCTTTGACAGATTGTCAGGAAAGTTATCAAATGTAGGATATTTAATATTGAAAGGAAAATATAATGTGATTTCTTTCCTCTTCTTATTCCAAAAAGACACATGAAATGTCTTGAAATTAAGAATCTTACATTATGCTATGTTGCAATATTCATGGAGAGAAAAGGGGAAAAGTTCCTTCTTTATTAAAATATCAGAAAAACCATTTATTTCATAGCAAATTATTACTCTCATCTCTCAAGTACTGATAAATATTTAAAGAAGGAAAAGTAATTTCATTATGTTACTTTTGTGTCCTGATATATGTTTAATTTTGTGTCAGTTCTGTCACTTGTGTAAGAAGAATATTACTAAAATATAAAAATGGCTGCTTATTGAAATATTATATTGTACATTGGCAAATTCTACTGTCACACCAAGGTGAATCTAAAATTGCTGTCTTTATTTCAGTTATGGTACTCTGAATTTACCAATGTAAGTGAGAACAGAATTTGGCCCACTCTCAAGGAATTTTTCCCTTCAAATAATATTAGAGATGAAATACAACTGGATTCAAGATTGGACCTGATCTACCCCCTAACCCCAAGTTATAGGGTTTTGGCAAGAGGCCTTGAAGTTTAGATCCAGATTTGACTTTACCCAAAATTTCTGATACAGCAGTTTGGATTTAGGTTTTCAGTTTAAGATTATCTCTAAAAAGATAATCTTATCTCTAATAAGATTATATTTTGTTTAAACAAATAGGTAGAAATGGGGCCTCTTTCTTTACAAAGCTCTATGGATGGGTTGAATCCACTTGGTAACTATTTGATATCAAATAGTTGCTGCACTGGTTGCCATTATAATGTTAACATGAAGTTTCCATGCACTGGCTTCTGAAATACCACAGTCTGTCCCCTATATTTGAAATGAGAGGTTGTTATTGTGGTAACTTGAATCCTGTGTCTGTTGGCAAATGCTGATCTTTTATTAATGATAATTGCTGCATCAGCATTTGTTGCATACTGAATACAACTGTAAATAATATCCTGTGGATGCAGTACCAGTGAGATTTGGAGTCAGCTAGAGAAATCCATTAGTAAATAGGGCTGTTAGAGAATGGAATCAGTTTATAACCTGTGCACATGTCTATGGCATGCAGGAGAGCTCGCAGTTGACAAAATGGAGACTTAGTGTTTGATTGTCCACTGCTTTTCAGTCATTTACAGCTGTGTAGGGGTTTGCAAGATGCTACCAAATAAGAATAATAGTATTTTAGCACCCAACTTTTATTCACTGTGCACAAATGTGAAGGTGAAGGACAGAGAAGCTGAACCTAAGATTCTATAGATTCATGGGAAGTTGCAAAACTAGACAAGATGAGTAAAGGAAGGTGAAGTAATTCATCATGGCTCTCTGCTCACATGGAGAAGACTAGGATGTGATAGCCAATGAATACAATCTACATTATTTATTTTGGATGTGGCTAGGCCTTCCCTAATTATCTACCTAATCTCTAACAGAGATTTGTTTTCAAATAAGTTTATATAAAAAGGGTATGTCTACACTGCAGTCAAACACCTACGACCAGCCCATGTCAGCTGACTTGGGCTCACAGGGCTTGGGCTATGAGGTATTTAATTGCTCTCAGAGCCCAAACATCTGCACCACAATTAAACAGCTCTGTAGCCTGAGCCCTGTCAGCCCTAGTCAGCTAACACAGGCCAGCTGCAGGTGTTTAATTATAGCGTAGAACTACCCCAAAAGTGTCCTCGTTTAACTAACATTATTTTCTTTGTAGATTAGTTTAAAGGGTGAGTTATCAAATCAAATTGAATCTATATGAACCAGTTGTAAATCAGCAGAAATATGTATACACACACACACAGAGGATTGAATGTATTGAGCTAAATTGATTTAAAAGCCAGTACTGATTAATCTGGGGTAGCCTAAATTCTCCTTGTGATTAGTCTCCTGCCTGTATCATTTTATTTATACTGTGCCAAATTCTGTAGTACAGAGACAAAACCCAATGGTAAGGTTTGTTTTTTTAAAAAATAAGTGTTGACCGTTTGTTCCTTCAATATATTCTACAACAGCAACATGTCAAACAGCAATGTATATTACCAAAACTATGATACAGAATTTCATTTTAATTTCAGTGCTACTGTATTTTCCAGTCCAGTGACTCAAACAAGTTTTAAATCAGATGTTCAGTACCTATTCAGTAAAGTATTTGATCTGTTAATTAGAAAAGGAAAATTAAAATGAGGAAAATGTCTTCATTTTGAAATGTTGAATGTAAAAAAAAATGAAAGTTCCCTTTAGTTATTATCTTAGATAATTTAATTCCTTCCAGATGGTTATCTGTGATGAACATGTCATCTTCAATATGGAATAACCATAGAGCCCAGTTTGTTTATTATTTGAATGTAATAATATTCACGGCTGTGGTAGCAGCACTAAATATATAACTTAATCATCTGAGATTAGAGAGAATAGACCACAATTCATAGTGTTTTTAAATGTAATTTTAAATCAGATACTGTTAGAATGGTCAATGAATGGTGGAAATACTGAGTAATAGGGTATTGTTTGAGTTCCAGAATTAAAAATAGCAATTATAGGAGATATGATCATCTGGATTTTGGCCTCATTCTTTAAGCCTTTAAGAAGGAAGGATTTTTCAGATGTGGTGATCTCCCTTTCTGATAGCAATGATATTCAAACTGGCTCCGGTAATGAGAAAAATAGACTTGAGCTTTACTCCCTAGGCTCTCCTAGGAGTCTCAAAAGAGAGAATACTCTCCCAACTGTGGTCAAAGATACAGTTTTATGCATCACAAACTGTGGTTCTTGATGCAAAATTCCATATGTTTCCTATGGGCTGCTAAGTGCCCTCCGTTCCCATACAGCACCTTGAAAGTATGGGATGCTAGCTGTTGTTATTGAATGTGACCTTCAATAAATGGAAGACTTAAATCATAACTGATCTGCTAGGGAACCCTTGATCCCAATGTCATGCCCATTAAATTCACTTCTCTTATTTTGAACTGACATTGGAGCCATATGCTACATTTCTCTTGGGGCATTCAAGAGGTAAATTTCATAAGTATCTTAAAGACAATGAAAAGATTAATCTGTTAGGATTGTGGATTTATATTGAATAAAAAATATTTTGTAGAAGAAGTGTAATGTTACCAAAACTCATTCAAATACAGTTAAGTTTACTCACATATTGATAAGAAAACACCACAAGCCTTTAGTTCTCCCAAATTATGGGAGAACTAATTATTAGCACAAAGCTAATTTAACATGTGGAACTATATATGTAATAATATAAGCATAAAAAAGAAGATTCATACCTATCTAACACTAACTCATCCTGCAATCAATGCCATGTTTATAGCTTTTTTCAACAATGAACCTGCTTTCATAAAAACAGACATTTCAGGTACCAATATAGTCAAGTAATAGGTAGAAACCAGAGGAAGTGATAGATAGTAACAGAAATTTGCAATTTGTCAAGTAGATATTTCCACATGATCTTGCATTTGACATTTGCATCTTTGTATAATTAATAAAGTGTACTTGCACAGCACTTTTATCTTTATACTAAGCCAGATAATATTACCCTAATGCAATTAGAAAATTTGGTTTTTATTCTCTGTTCACTGAAACAACCGATCTCTTGTGTTGCTGCAAACACTAAAAGATACATACTTTCTTCACAGCATACAGAAAGCCTGGTATCATAACAATCTTATATTTATATACCTTTCATAATTAAAGACATCAAATACCTTTAACTATGGGCTAAAATCTTCTCGTTTACAGCAGAAGGGCCACTGAAATCTCTAAAACATAAAATCAATAAAGGTTGTAACTGAAGATTTATTTTGATCTTATAGCTGTTCACACAAAAATCATTTCACCTATCAGTGACAAGCAGCCAAGTCTTTTGTGGAGCAAGGGAATTGTTAAACAAGTTAAAATAATGTTATATAACAGTTTAGCTCTGATCATTGAAACAGAAGAGGAAATTTAGGTAAACAGTAACCCACACTGGAATTTGGCTAAGATATCATGGTTAACAATGTGCCTCTTCCTACTTGTCTGTATTTGTGTTTTATTGCATTTCCCTCCCACCTTCTCCATTTTATAAAGCCGGTGTTGCCCACACAACCATGCTAGGGTACTAGGTTCATCTAATGAATTGCCAACATCACTTTTTAAAATATCTTGGGTTTTCCTGAGAGGTTTCATGTCAAAATATTGCATCTCCCTGACTCTGTTTTATTCAAGAAATAAATAACACTCAAAAGCAGCATGTCTACAGGCCCGAGCCATAGAAAAATGGCAGCAGCTTCAGCATGATGTGCTTTGCTGCTACAGTATGTACAGTACTTAAATTGCAGATTGGTAAGGTTTCCAAGCCAATAATTAAGTTAATGAATATAAATATGCAAATAAGGGCATCTTTACAAAGTAGTCAGTGTTGGGTGACTGAATTAAATCTGTGAAATTATAATTCGAGTCAAGGTTTCTCAGAGGCTGGTGAAGCAAATGCAGGCATGTGTAAAACCAATGCAGCTTGCAAGGAAAATGTGCTTGAGAAGAACATACAAATTGCAAGTCATCAAAAAGGTTAATAGAATCTGGAAAATAGCTATTAAAGATAACGAAAGGTAACAGGAAAGAAGGAAATCACATACATTTCCTTGCCAGTTGTCATTGTTAAATCTGTAGAAAATGATAAATGATGATTTTTAGGGAGATAAGTTTTTAAAAACATCAGAACTGTCATTTCATGGTCTACAGTTTTCAACAGATCACCACGTAAAGCACATTGCCTGTCACTGACGTGCAGCATGGCCTGTCTCAGTTTTAGTTGCAGCTCTTGTGCCCCACATCCCCCTAGGAAAAATGGCTAACAGCAAAAATTAGTGTATTCTTTAAAATTCAGAGATTAATCTGCTGCTACATAAAGAAAAATAAACACTTAAAAGCGAATTAAACCATTGACTACACAATGGCAGCTCAGGCAAATGTGTTAATTGGATACTTCAGTATAGACAAACTTATCTTGATTGTTGCTCTTTTTGTTTTTTAAAGAAACAAAGGAATAAAGTCAAATGTCAAAGGATGCCATAATTATAAACAACAAATATATTAATGCTGGTAGGATTATTCCGAAAGTTAATGAGATCAACTCTAAATTAAGGGAAGATAAGTGAAAGAAATGTCAAAACATAAATATTTTTCTAGCATCAAATCTTATTGCAGAAGGTGGTTTTATACATACAGCACATTGTCAGAAAGTGTGCCATATTTTGAACACAACTCTGTGAGTGAAAAATATTCACATCAAAGATGCAACTTTTGGCCTGTACCTTGCTAGAGTAACAGTTGAAATGGAGAAATGCTTTAGGTGAATTAAAGACCCCTGGAGATACTATATGAAGCTAGAATCTTTGCTACAAGCCTTTTATCCTTTTTATCCCTTACTTATTTCCTCCATGTGCACAACAAGTCAGGCAATAATGCTTTCACCTGCTTTCACCCTTTGGACTCTACTGTGCTAAGTTGACTGAGGACAACTTTTCTTGGTAATGTTTGTGTTCTTTTTAAGCACCTTAGTTTCCTTTCAGATTCCCAGGAAAGCTGGCTTTTCAGTAGCGCTGAGGATTCGTAACAAGTTGTGTCTGCTTCATGTCGTATTACAACAAATAAGTAGTCCCTTTTATCTGGATTAGTACATTACATTTCCAGGTAATATATAGGCTTATCTTTTATAGACTATTATATTTAGATTTGCTTACATTTTGTCCTATTATAATAATATTCCAATTGGAAAAATTAAATATCAATGGTCAGGAATTTAACTGATGAATATCACTGCAGTCAGGAACCAATTAACGCCAACTGGCAAGGGGCACAGAGTGGGTGCTTAGAGGTAACAGAGATCTCCAGAGTCTGGCATTTACATTCTAGCTCACCAAGAGAAAGTCATGTGAGGTCTCTCATGAAATGTCATGTGTTGCTCTGGTCTTCGATATCATTGTCAAATGAATGTGCATATACTATGTAAGGAATTAGGTACAGATACTGAAAATGTTCTGAAAGTCTGTCAAGGGACTGATCACCAGCAAAGAGGAAAAACAGGTTTTCTATCAGATAAGAACTGGTTATTTATTTGGCTGTTTAAATGTAAAATACATATTGCATAGTTCACAGTGTGTTGCCACACTAGCCTGAACCAAATACAAATGAAGTACTATGAGAACTTCAAAGAAATAATCTATCAGCAAAGGGCTGGGTGGGAAGAGAGCCATATCTTGAGGTGCACATCAAAGGTTTCCTCTACTATGTTCAGGGGGCAAAGAAGACATCCTACCACTCTTTACTAATGAAGTAAATGGTCTGTGAGTCTGCTTCACGTAAAAGGGGCTCTCAATCGAGGTTGAAATCCCTGGTGAAAGAACATTGGGTGAGATAACCTTTCGACAGAAACTAGCCCATTAGTTAGTTTAGTCTCTAAAAAGTGTGTGTTATCATTTTGTTTTGTATGTAACCATTTGTTTCCAATATTCTTACTATCACTTGAATATCTTCTTTGAAAATAAAATGTATCCTTGTTTTCACTATAAATATTTCTGAGCGCTGTGGTGTTAAGCAAAGTGGTGATTGAGTTGACTCTTACAAGCTGGTGGGAACTCCAGGGCTAGTAATTCAGTGAATATTCAGTGGATAAGGGTCTGGACACTATAGGAAATGTTCTGAGGATGTGGGGGTTACTGTGAGCCTATTGCTACCTGTAAAGAGAGAGCCTTCAAGGGCCTGGGTGGCAGTGCGTGTGCTGCCAGAGGCAGGTGGCATCAGGGAGCTGATCCACAACAGACAGAGACAAGACGTCCTCACACTAAGGGCAGGAGACGGGGAGGCGTCTCTCAATCCTGCTAAGCCCTGGGGAGAATATAGGCTTAAATTTGCTAGATCCATAATTAAACTGGGTAAACATTTTATACAGAATTTGTCTTTCTTGCAGCTCACAATGAATTTTGTGGGGTTCTTCTACAGGAATACTCACTGGGAGAGACAGAGTAAGAATTCCCTATAAGTGAAGATTTATCTTTTATTGTTCTATCAGGTGAAAGGGATTTTTCCCTCCTGAAATCCCGGGATACTCAGGAGGCCAAGAACATCATCATATAGACCCTGTGCCTCTGCATAAGCTCTGGATTTTCAGAGTCTTATCCTACCCTGGGTGGCACTGAGCAAAGAGTATGAGGGTCTCTAAAGCAAACTTCCATTGAATTCATGGCCCTTTCGTACTTGCCTTACATGTACGTCAGTCACGTAAGTTTTACTGGCATGACCGTTCACTTAAAGGGAATGTTTAACTTAAATGCTTGAATAATCACTGAATGCTAATTCCAAATTGTGTATCCAACTGTAAAAATTGCAAATGCTTTGAATGGCTACACAAGTCACTTGATCAGTTAATAGAAGTAATGCCATGTGGCTTAACCAGCACAGAGTAAATTGTGACTATTACTAAAATGTATGCAACTTAAAAGTCTCTCTGTGAGAGTTAGGTATATAGTAGATATATATTACAAATATGACATTTTTCTGTTCCAGGCATGGATAACTCATAATTAAACAGTACAGCCCAGATTATTAACTATCTGATATTTGCCATTCTGATAGTGTTGACTAGTTTATATAGGCCATCAGTTCTGCCCAGTGAACAGAGTGGGCATTTACAAAAACTTTAAATGCTGAAGAGATGTCCATAATGTTGTTTTTTTAATTTATTGGCTAATTCCCTTTTCCAAGATTTTCATAGTCCTCTGATTCTACCTCTTTGATTATCTTCCTGTCTTCTGAAGATCTTTTCACTACTAGAAGGAATAGGTTCTCTCTCGAGTAGCAGAATTATTATTTATAAAAACCTCTATGATAAGAACAAACCAACTTCTCTTCAGAAGCAAGGATCTTTTGGGTCCAAATTCTGGCCTCGGTTGGGTATGTCTGGCAATTAGCATTTCTTGGAGACTCACATACCTTTCTGAGAGCAGAATTTGATCTAATATGTCCTACTTTACCGTGCACATTTTACTGCAGTGCTGCACCGGAAAAAACATATAATCTTGTAGTAATTTAAAGAATATTGAATGTGTCCTTTTCTTTTCATCTTCACTGAAGAAAATAGCTTGAACATTCATTTTATCAGAAGAAGAAAATTCCAGATTTCTTTTTAAGAGACTGAGGGTGGATTGAAAGAGGAAGACATTTCATCTAAAAAACCTAACTGATTTTAAATTGTATCTCATGCATTAAGTAGCATGCACCCTTATAAATGCTGAAGTCTAGCAAATTCAAAATATCAAGAGAGGTCATTTTATATAGCTTAATTTTATCAGCTAGTCAGAATTCTTCAATGCAAACAAGTTTATAATTGCTTAGATGAAACATAGGTTGTCACTTCATAAGAGCTAATTTAATACAATTTATTATGGTTCTGATTACATCTGGTAATTTCAGGATACTAATAAAATAAAGCAATAACAAAATGACGATAAATTGCACTTTCCAAGCAATCTGATTAGCAGGAATGAGTCACTGTTTATCTGAATATGGCTTTGCTCATATAGCCTCTAAATCCTGAAGATAATGTTGCTTCTCTAGGGCTAAGTCTGCATTCCAGAATTGTTATATGAGCGAGTGAGATAGCAGCAACATCACTAGCATGCAGTGCAATGTGTCCAAACTAGGCAGTGCAGTGCAGTGTGCCCTATGCATTTAACTGTACTCTGCATGCCCTCTGGGTGTTTAGGCTACAATTCCTGGCACAGTTCCTGGAGGCAGTGAGATTTGCAAAGGCCTTCTGAGAGCCCAAAGGAATTATGGGATAAGAAATTAAACTTCCATAATTCCTTGGGAAACTCATGTAAATCCGCAGGTACCAGTATCATTGCCTGTGCATTTTCTCAGCACAGATGCTCTTGCTCCTTGTGTGGCTGGTCTTAGATGAAGCAGCCCTTGCTCCCCTGTGTTAGAAGAAGTGCTCACAGCTTGTCCAATTAAAAGGGTGTCCTCATCTGAGGCTGTAAAGAGCAAAACTGTTACTAAGGAAATGGATTCTCATGGAACAGCAGGAGGAAGTAGGAAATGTTTCTGCTGCAGATTTGGAAAAGAAGTCATGAGATATCTGAAGCAAAATGTCAGAGGGTGCTCCAGAAACATGATGAAAGCCAGCAGTGGAAACAAACAGCTGACAAAGTTTATGTCAGCATTCATCCACCTGTCCCAGCCAGCTCTATGAGGTGCTTGAAGCTAATGTTCCCAAGGGGAATGCTGCCTTTTAATCTGGATCATGATCACAGATTTCCAGCTTTTAGTTGCTCTCAAGATCTGGGTTGAGCAGCAGTGGCTTCATAACGAGCAGGGAGAGTTACTGTACCATTTTCCTCTCCCATTGAGGTCCCTTCCAGTCCTGTGTTTCTATTATTATGGTGAGAAAGCCAAAACATAGTAGTGTCGGTCCATAAAGGGGAGTGCAATCTTCCTGTGGAAAAGACCACTGCCAAAAATCTACCGCAGTAGTTACCGATGAGTTGGAATGCCATTTGGGGGCTGTGGATGATGTCATGGAGGTTTTCAGGCCAATACATAGTGTGTTGCAGTGATCTGTGAACAAAGTGTTCAATCTCACAAGGATCCCTGAGGAATTTTAACAACTGGGTTTGCCCAACTATACAAGAAGTATTAATGCAGTCCATATGCCTATTCTGATGCCTTCCCAAAAAGCTCAGGAGTATGTTAATACAAAGGGGTTCTATTCAGTGGTGACCCAATGCTTAATGGATTATCATAGTAGATTCCTGAACATCTAGATAAGGTGGCCAAGCAAAATGAATGATGCAAGAGTGGGCACAAACCATTCCATTCCCACTAAATAATGTTGACACTAATGGTAACTTCATCCCCCAGGTGATTCTTGGTGACCATTCATACCATTTTTATTATGATTAACAAAATCATGCTTGGATTACATCAGCCTGGAGAGAGACTGATTCTAATTTACACTCCAAAGGAGTGGGATAGTGGTGAACTGCACTTCTGAAAGGGGACTGGGTGTGAGAAAATGTCTGCTGACCTGCAAAGACTGACTGTTCAGCTATAAGTGTCATGACTATATTACTTTCCTGTGGCATTCTTCATGGTATAATGTGTGGAAATGGTCTGTGAATGAAATGAGGATCTAGAAGGATTTACAGGAAACTGTGCAGCCAGACAAACAAGCTTTTGCACCCGAGGCTGGTGCCTAAATTAAAATACACACCCTGACAATCAGCATGCTGTCCTAATTAGAGGTACTTTTTGCCCACACTTTCAAACCAATGGTGGTGAATAAGGGATGGCTCATTGCAGATAAGTTGTATTTTGGTTTTGTATTATTATTTATGTGTGCTGTGTTCTGTGGTGGCAGATTTTCAATAATCTTGAATTATTCAATGCAATATTGTTGTAGCAGTGTTGGTCTCAGGATATTAGCGAGACACGAAGGGTGAGGTAAACACTTTTTATTGGACCAATTTCTGTTGGTGAGAGAGAGAAGCTTTCAGGTTTACACAAAGCTCTTCTTCAGGTCTGGGAAATGTACTCAGAGTGTCACTGCTACATTTCCCAGACCTGAAGCAGAGCTCTGTGTAAGCCTGAAAATTTGTCTCACTCACCAACAGAAGTTGGTTCACTAAAAGATGTTACTTCACCCACCTTCAGTGGAAAATGAACAAAGATTACATAAGTCATCTCAATTTCTATGGGAAGGAATTTGATTTAATGCCACAGAGGAAAGCAGTTATTAGCAGTTGCCACTATGAGGTCCATTTGTGGTGGGATCATACTCCATGGGTTAATCACTTTCTTTTTTTTATGCTTTATGAATAACTTGTGTTAGTTTTATAGAAGGTGTTTGTAGATAAATGAATTGATACTGTAGTGATCTTAAAGAATTTAGTATTTGATGTGAGACTAATATCCTCTTCTCAAGAAACTATATTCTTAAAAAAAGCATTTGCAGGCCAGATGCAATGTGAAAACCTAGTAGCATGTGCATGCTGCAATATATAGAACTTCTTATAGATCCATAAAGTGCTTGTTGTTGGAATTATAATTTTCACAGGTTTGTAAGGAAAAGAATGCCTGGGCAGTGAATCTGAAGGTTGGAGAGGAGGGAGACAGTCCAAACAATTAGTGTTGTACTGATTTACATTGTTGTATGGACTGGTAATGTAGGGATAAGATGTCATTAGAAGTCTGTCTTCCTCTCATTCTGGAAATAATTCTTCATCATTTCCCCATCTTCCTGCTGACATGTCCTGAACTCTCCTAACTGGTACATTCTGTCTGGGTTCTTATGAATAGCTCTGTTCATGTTCAGGAAAAGGTTTTTCCCTTCTTTGACCTGAGGTTTGTCAGGTTTCCCAGAACTGTGGATCTGGATAACAACCACCTTCCCCTGTCCATGAGCAATTATAGAGTTACTAGCCACAGAAATACCTATCCATTCTTTGAAATATTATTTTGGTGATATAAAAGGAAAAATTTCAGTTTAGCTTTGAATTCTGATACCTCTTGCAAGGAATTTTCCCCAGACTAGAGATAGTAAAGAGGCACAGTTAAAATTCACACACAATTTACAAGAATATGGATGGTTTGAGATGCTAAATTAGTGGCAGAATAAATGGCATATAATCTTCACTTTAACTGGATTTAAAAGGTTACCCACTGTGGGTATCTGCCACAATCATGCCCAACTTTCTTTTAAATGAACAATTGAGCTAGAAGGATGTTCAATATTTATTGTCTTGCTAGAATCCCACATTTTTACAGCGTCACTAAACTTTTCGTTTTAGTTATACCCAAATATTGATTCAGGACTGGATTGTGACCCATCCCTATGTGATTGAGCAGGGTAATTAGGTGGTGTATTACTCCAACCCCTTTCATAGTTGTGTGTACCTCAAGTTGCTCCTGGCATGCTAGGGAGATATGGAGTTTTACGTTCCAATGCACATATGTAAATGTGGTGATAATTTGTACCACAAACTCTTATTTCAGATGGCTATGCAGAAACCGAAAACAATCCACTTTGATTCTCAGATTAAAGGTTGAATATATAGGGCTGGCACATGGGGGATCTTTATACCTGAAAATTTAGTGTTTGAAATACAGATGATTGAGGCATAGAACCTCCTCAGTTAATGCCACTTTTGCAGAATCACGCATCTGATGATGGTAGTGTCTGGAAAGTTACCTAGCTGGTCAGTTGGTGCTGATCTTTTAATACTTCAGAGTCAATTTTTTCAATGTTCTCCTAAAATGCAGTTGCAAAATTTGCAATTGCACTCATTTAAATGCATACAACCTGGCATTTGTGATAGCATTTGTATATTTATACATCCATACATCTGCATGCAGATTATCTCTTGTACATGTAATTATATGATTATACACATTCAAATATATACATATTGTAGGCAAAATTTCAAACACGTTAAGACTGGAAGGCAAGGGGAAAAAAAATCTTTCCTAAGAATTTATTTATTTACTTGAATGACTAGTAGGGAGAGTAGGCCAAATGTATTGTATATGGAACCCTTGCCACAGATCTGCATGTTTTTTTTCACAGAATGATATAGTGTATATTTGTTCTAGTCAAAAATCAAACAAATTATTATTTGCTTAGGAAAGCAACACATGGAAAGAATACCACAGTATCTCAAAAAGTTCATGACACTTATTATTTGTACTTCTCATCACTAAAAGAATAATTAAAAACTGACCTTACTTTCACTACATCCTTCATCATTTAAATGGTAAGCAAATTATAAAATGTATCAGGTTGGTTCTTCCATTCTTGTAAAACAGTTTTTCTGTTTCCTAGGTGAATTAACATGCTCAAGCAACATCTTCAGATTTTATATCGGCAGGGATTTCAGAATTTGGATTATACAAACCTAGCAAAATTTAATAATCTGCCTCCCAAAGTTATACACCTTTTCTGTATCTTATCTACACTCTTTCTGCTGCATCTGGAGTCATGCATGACCATGGGAAAAAGGACATAATCAACCCCTTATTCCTAGATGTACCAAATATGTACTACAAATATTCAGTGCTACACAACTGTTCTATCACCAGAGCTGAAAATTATTTGAAAAAAATAACTTACATGATTTTTAAAGCAAAACACAAAAGTACTTCATGTTGTGTGAAGCTATTCAGTACCACATGTCAGCAAATCTTCAGTGAGAGCAAACTATGGAATAACATCTCTGTTGTTCATAAGGGTCTCCCACGTGGAAGAACCTATAGCAATCAGTGTGTTCTCCCAAGAGTGCCAAGGTCTCAAAACATTTCAGGTCAGTAAGCAGCCGTAGGTCTTTATTTATAGAAGGGAAATGATTATTCCCACCATTAATACTAAAGATGATTTTCTTTCCTTTTCTATAATAAAAGGTTGTTTTTATCCTAACCTGCATGGAGACAATTTAATATAGGTGGAAAAATGTTAGAAAATAACCAGAAAACAGTGATCATATTGTCCTTGATTCCAAGTAGGTATCAGAGTATACAAGTAACTATGGAAGGTCTGAGGTTCGTTGTAAAAAATAAAAACAAAAATAAAAAAATGTACATAGAGGATACTGTATGGTATAATTTGCATACAATAGGCACTTCAGAATGGAAATGTTTAAATTTGCAAATGTGAAGTTCAGATTACAAATGCAGAGGTGCACAGTAGCACAATACTTTGACAGTTTCAGGGAATAGCTGTGAGAAAACCTTGTGCGAGTGCTGCTTCTTGATGTAGGACACTGCTGTCTAGGTTATAGCTTTAAGTCACTATAGGAGGAAGGGCAAGGTCTTTGCATGGGTAGCACAAGGCTTGGACAAGGAGATAGCCGCTGCTTTTCACACAAGGCAATGTGGGCTCCACTAGGCAGGACACAATGGAGTTCAGGCTTCTTTCCTCAGCCTCCCCATTTGGGTTTCTAGTAATGTTGTTGGTGCTAGAGACCTGGTCTCTTGCAAGCATGGGAGTGTGAAGACCAAGATACGGCCTTGTCCCTGTACAGGGAACAAAGTCATCTTCTCCTCCACTTCTGCCTGTCTACGTATCCATTGGCCCCCCCGTCACCCAAAATAGCAATGAAGAACTAATCCTTGCGACATGCCTGTAGGGTAGAGAAGAAGCATTGTCACTATTTTGCAAATGGGGAAATTGAGGTATAGAGATTAAATGCTTTGTTGAAAGCTACTCAGGGAGTCTGTAGCAGAGTCCAGTCTTTAATCCAAGACACTTCAGTCCCAGGGCTTTACCGTAAACCAGGCCTGCACAACTCGGAAAGCAGCGAGGGCCATATTACTGCAAAAAAACCAGCTGAGGGCTGAAAAGCTCTGCCCTCACCCCTCCCCCATCCACTTCCCCCCACCCCACCGCTTGGCTTGCCCCACCCCTACTTACCCCTCACGGGCCACACAGTGAACCCATACGGGCCGCATCTGGCCCCCGGGCCGCATGTTGTGCAGGCCTGCTGTAAACATTTTTCTTCTTGTCCACAAGGCAAAATTTAACCCTGTGTCATTTGGTTCTTCCCAAGCCAGGTCTTGACTTGGAAATAAAAGATGATGCTACATCCATCTTCCTCCCCCACACCACCACCACGCCTGAGCTGCTGGCATACTTCAGCATTCTCTTAACTTTGTTTCCATTTTAGAACCTTCCCCTTCCCGCTTTCAGCCAACAGCACTGAGAGTGGGTTACTACATGAACCAGTTGTTCCCCTAGAGCCCGCGTGGGCTGTCACTCAGAATCAAACCCCCTTTTAACTCCCTTTGTCCATGGTTAAATGCCAGTCAAAACTTACTTTTTTAGAGAGTGAGTGGCTTTTGCTAGACAAAAGGGAATCACTTGTTGCTCAAAATCATGCTCCCTTATCTTTTGCATTTCAGTGGATGCTGTTAACTCCTTTTCAAGAGCAGGCAATGTGCTAATCATCTAAATTACCCATTTCAATGACTGCTGATGCTACTGAACTGGTGTGTCCTCCTTTGATGATTTTTAGATCAATCCTACAGTTGTCTCCCCTGAAAATGCAATATCTTTACAGAAACAAATGCATATTTTATATCTTTTGCTACCACGTAAGATGTGTAAAAAGAAGCAGCAGGTGATAGGTGGATTTTCAAATATTTTACTAAAAAGTATGTCCAGGGTGAAGCTACATTTGCTTTTTAATTGGTTACTATTACAATGAATTCTGGGTTGGCATACCAATATGATTCTGAGGCAACATGGCTTCCATTCTTCTGCAAAAAAAGACCTATGGCCCTCTACAGTGTGAAATTTACCATGCAAAGTTAATGATCTAGCTTTTGTACACAGCTGAGTGAGTCAGCAAAAATTAATCTGGGAAGCTGAAAGTATAATATCTAGAAAACAATAAAGTTTGTGCTTTCACCCTTGTAATAATCAGGCAAGGATCCAGAAAAATGACAGATCTATGAAGGATATAATTTGTGAGGTTTCATCTTCTGTAGATTTGAACTCTGCAACTGAATCAATTTGGTATTCAAAATATTTGATTCCCCTCTCAAGTGAATTAATGGCAGTGTGTGGATTATCTGAAATATCTAATGTATTCATAGTATAATTCAGTGTTGTGGTATATAAATTGGTCACTCAGGTCACTAGTGGTTCAAATACATGTTCATTGACCAAATCCTGCAGACTAGTTTCAAATCTTCATTTACTGCTAATCTTATTAAATAGGGTCAAATTGAATCAGAAACTTAGGATTGTCAACAAATTCACATTTTCCCTCAGTAGATGTGCAGTATTAGGTAACAGCTCCACTTTATAGCTTTATTAAGGCATTTTCCTTATTTCTCATTGCTCTCAAAGACCCAAATGCTGATGGGCGCAAAAGTCACTTACTTCTGTGTAAGGGGAGCTCTATGCCAATCTGGAAATCTTCAGGACCTCCAGGCATCCACAACAGATGGGAGAGCAGAGCCATACTTAGGATTTAGGGGCCCTATGGAGTGTTATTAAACTGGTGCCCCTATGCCTGACTCACATGGGTATTTTAGATAAGGGGGGTCTTTTGAAGGACTTATTTAAAAGACTATATATCTGAAGATCCAAGCATTGAAGACTAAAGATGAGTGCTCAGATTGTGCATTTGAAAATCTATGCAAGGATTTTTTAGAGATGTGATTTTATAATCTTCAGCAAAACACTAATTAAATATTTTTAAAGCAAATTTTAAACTAAGGTGCTGTAGACTAACATGTTCTGAGTAAATATTATAGTAATGCACAACTGTTTTTGTCAATATATTCAGAAAGTGACAGTATATCCCTGGGGGTTGGCAAATGCCTGTTAAATGGCTTCATTGTCACTTGAATGGCTCTTTAACAGTTTCTGTGCTGTGCTAATAGGTCTGGCAGGCTGGAAGGCTTTTTCACTTTTAAGTACTAGATCCCCTCTGGAGGAAGACTCACCGGACTGCAGCAGCCAGCTGTGGTGGTAGTCTGCAGGAAGGGTCAGAACAGGGATATGAAGAGTCGGGAGGAGGGACACTAAGACACAGGGGTGCCCAAAAATTTTGGGTGTCCTATGGCATGCAACTGCGTATGCTGCATATGCCTAAGGATGGGCCCGATGGAGTGTTTGGTCAGTCTATCTGTAGTCAGGTCCCATTTAGGGATGTGGGTAATGGCGGGGGAGGGCAGGCTTTGTGGGAACTTGGCCAACCCTGTAATCTCCAATTGTCCAACTTTTCTACGGCCCAGGGTCACATTCTGCAGTACTTACCTTACCAAGTCCTTATTCAGGTAAAATAAGAATCCATCCCATGCTCTGATGTGAAAAATAATGTTAACTCCAGTAAGTTCTGTCTGAATAAGGAATGTGATGTAAGTGGGTATAACTGAAGTCAATGGAGCTGCATCCGTTTACATCTGCTAAGAATCTAACCCTGTGTACCTATTCTTGGCTGTGCTACAAATTTTCTAACTAACCTTGGTCAAGTGGCTTAATCTCTCAGGGGTCCCCTGAGGATGAATTAATTGTTAATAAAGCACATTGAGATCCTTGCATATAATATGATATGGAAGTTATATGTATTATTTTGAATAAAATTATATAGGCTGATAACGGTAAACAGCACATTGCCCTATGAACTTCTAGTTTTATCTATCAGAAAGGAGATATTTTTCCAGTGGGTCATCATATACCAAAGTATGAACTCTGAGAAAAGCACATCTTTGTAATTTAAATGAAGACTAACCTATTTATAATTTCATTACTGTTTTATCTGCTGTTTGTAAATGTCAAGTAGGGAAAAGAGTGTTTCAGTTTAAGCTTCACTGTCAAAAAACAAAAGCTTAATTTCCAATGCATTTAAGGAAGTAGTTCATGTCTCAGAAGTAAATTATAATAGACTTAACTGGGTGGAAAATCATTTTGATGTTAACAAGAAGAGAAAACTGGCATTTCTCATGTGAAGCTAATTTCATATACATTTTGAATTCCACATACAAAGTTTCTAGTTGAGCTTAATCAAGATACACTTCAAACATCCCATAGCCTTATCTTCTGTCTATTCGTCTCCTCACTGTTTTCCTTTTTAGATTATACACTGCTCGTTGCATGGATTGCATGAAGTTATAATGAAGAACGTACAATGCAGATGGTATGTTAATACTCAGCTAAGATACAGAAACATTTTCTTTACCAATCATTCAAACCATTTAAGGTCCTTGTATAACTCTTCATAATTCTTACAATATTACAGATAACTAGAAATAAGGTTAATCTCATAAAATTATGCATAAACTTCTCTATTCTCTGCTCAAATATATGCAACCAAAACAAAAAATAAGTGGCAAGGATTGTGCATAATTTGTTTTGGTGGACAATCTGAGTCTGCGCCAGTGCCCATTAAACTAAAAAGAAAAATCATCAAAAACAAATAAATCCTCATTGACTTCAGTGGGCTTTAGATCAGGACTTTTTGGAATAGGAGTTTGGATCCAGCAAAGCACTTAATGTGCTTAACTAAGTATCCCATTGACTTCAGTCAGGCTCTGTGTAGGTGTATGAGTCCACATGCATGGAATTCATTGCAGGATATTGACTAAAACTATTAATATATTAACAGACTTCCTATTGATGACAAAGAATAGCATACTGTTAGAGGGCTTTTCCTTCACCCTCTCTCCTGGCTCTTGTCACACAGATAGAAAGCAGAAGACCAGAAGTCTGAAGTATAGACAATGCAATGTTTATTGGGGTTAGCTTGTTATGCTCATACAAAGCACACGGGATCATTTCAGCGGAAAAAGGCAATACACCTCATTTATTGAGGATACAGCAGTTAGCATGTGCTTTTGCAGACACACACACACACAGAGACACGCGCGCACACACACACACCCCTGCCAGTCGATGTTTATAGTTACCAGTCCAGAGTCTGGATCAATCTAGTGCCCAGCCAGATTGGTTGCAGAGGCGAGCCGGGATCTGTCAGTCGTGATCTGATGCTCCTGGTGTTGTGGCAAGACAAACCGAAAGTCCCATGTTCATATAGTCTTTTTTCTCTGTTGAAGTCTATGGATTTTGCTGTGTCATTTTATGACTGGTTACTCCTCAACTGATGCTGTCTTTTGATGTTAACTTTCCAAAACACCTCGGAGAGGATCATCCTGTCCTGGTTTCGATTTAATCAATTGTCTTGTCTTTAGGGGTGCCAGCCTCCACCTTAGGGTCGTCAATCTGCCCTTCCTTCATTATGGATGCATGTTGATGGTTCTGTGGTGTTATGTCTTTTCACTCCTTCTTCCTTGACCATCTGGTTAACAGTGGCCTTCACACCTTATCTTTTCCTGATGCATGCATTCCTCATTCACACAAACAATCTTTCACAGAAACCTTCAAAGGTATACAAACAGCAGTATTTTATATTCAACAGAAAACATTGTAAATCAAGTCTTGCTAAATCTTATAACTAAACAATTAACATTGGAGCTTCAGGCCCTCAACATTTCTCTAATTTATTTATCATAGACACAATACAAATCCTGTCTCGTACTAACTAAACTTTATAACAAAAACTAAAAGGACCTACCAGGTCCTAATTGTAATGTATACAGGAAACAGGATCCCATAGTCTCAAAGGTTCATTCCTTTCTGTTATATATCTGGTAGGATAAAACAAAGTTTACATCAATTTACATCAATTCTTATACTACAATTATAAAGTTCTGCTCCTACAAGTTTCCAACAAACGTGTTCCATAACTCTGATGTTGCGGAGCCTTGTTTCCCAGTGTCTTGTCTGCCCTGCTTCAGGAGGCATTATTATACCTGAAATGCAGGCCCACAGTCCCACCCCTTACAGCTTAGGATTATGTTCCATTTTGGGTCTGGGGTCTTCATCCCACCTCTTTTGTGGAATGGGTAAGGAGTGAGGTTGTGCTCTGGTCAGGGATGGGCATTTGTTTGGTGTTTTAGTGTGTTATACCTTCCCTGACACCTCTTTGCCCCTCCCAACTGGTTGTTTGATTTTGCCTTAAAGTGTGTTCTGAGTAACACTTTAACTGCTCTTATCTATTCTCATTGCACTAACAAATCTACCTGACTAGGTAGAAGAAACGTCACACTGTCTTTGTCCTTTGTTTACACATGCTAGGATAAGCATATCAAAAAGTCAAACCCAAAATTGTATCCCAGGCTAACAAACAGACCTATATACTAACATATATTTCTGTAGATTCAAGGTAGAACTTTATGTGCTCTATACCCTTCTGCTCAGAGGCTGTTCATAGTATGGTTTAATAGTATAACAGTTCCATACAAAATCTCCTTTCTGATGATTCACCCACCTCTTCCAAAAATATCGCCTAGTTTTTTCTTCTGAAGTCGCATAAGAAAAACAACTCTGACATTTGAGCCCAGAACGTGCCCCTAGGCAGAGATACACATTTTGCCACAAAGTGGAAGCCCTTTTCCATTTTCTCAGTTCAATTCCACTCCCCAGCCAGTTATGAGTTTATGTACAGTTATCCAGTTGTGTCCATGAGTAGTTCTCTCTAAGGCAGGGGTGGGTAAACTTCTCCATATCTGGGTGGAGAATTGTACGCAGGGGCATGAGGCTACCAATCCCGCGGGCTGGATTGAAAGTCCTGATGGGCTGGATCCATAGTTTGACCCCTCCTGAACTAGCGGGTTGAAAATTTTCCATTGGAAAAGTTTTCTATCCAGAATTGACTAAATCAAACCAGAAATTGTGTCACCAGTGAAACAAAAATAAGAGAGGAAACTAGCTGTGGGGGAAGGGCAAGTAAATAACGGAAATTAATTGGTTCTTCTCAATCTGTGGCACCTATTTCCATTTAATTTAAAATGGATTGCTTAGTTTGTACTATTTATGTACTCCAACATGATACCAGGTTGCCACAGTTGTTCTATAAAGTTAATCTCGAGCTGTTTAATATTCATCAGCACTACCTAGTCTGCCACCTCAACCCTAGGCTGAAAATGAAAACTAGAAATGTCCTGTATAATCAATGTTATTTTTTGAGATTTATTTTTGAAAGGGAATCTCTGTGAAAGAGGAGGAGGAGATCGTCATGGTATTACCTAGTGTGCAAGAACCTGGCTTCAATCATCTTCTACACAGAATAAAAGAAAATTACCAATATTTCTTCTCTGAACATTCTCCTGGTTCAGCAGGCTGTGGATATAACATTGGTTCTTTTGCCAATATTACAGCAGTGGTATCCTTTTTTACTTTACATCTCTTGAGACTTCATTTGTGAAGCTGATGTTTATAGCACCATTATACTTCTGTCTCACTATCTCAGATTGCTAGAGGAGGCTTGTCATTTTGACATCTGGAACCCAAGAAGTGGAAAATACTGTCCCATCTGCTTGCTCAGGGTTTGGTTTTAACAAATCCTTCTATAATACTTTCTGCTGAATTGTGAGTCTGTTAATCAGATACTTTCATTAATAGCATTGCATTGGAACTATGCTATATGTAAATTTCTGGCAAGCTGTTTACATACTAAAGTTCTACCCACGTTTGCATCCAGTTGGAAGGCTCAATTCTCCAAATTTTATATGACACATGTACTTTAAATATTGTGGTTAGTGTAAGTAATTCATAACAGTTGGTGAAAGGTATAAGGAAACTGGTATGGATTAGAGCCAAACATAGCAGAAACACTGTAGTTCAAGGGGCCTTTTGGATCAGCTCATATACAGGCTCTGCACTCCTGTATAGTGTAAAGATCAATGGGAGTTCCTGACACCTCTGTGCACACTGTAGCCATACAATGAGGGCAAGGGACCAAGAAGAGGACGTGAGGGCTGTCCATCGGTCAGCCATCAACACGCACCATGGAAGATTATAAACTATATGCTTTTTCTTCATGAATTTTCATTGCAAGTGTGTTCCTGTGGTTGGTAGGAGAGTACCAATTTCCCATTGATCTAATACAAAGCTGTTTTCCAACCTTTTTGTTTTCATGTAAATTGCCAAATAAATGGAATTATGCAAAGTGCATGTGCAAAGCAAAGAAAGGTAAAGGTGCTTTAATCTTTAGTGATTCAACCTGATCTATTTCCTGTCTGATTATGGATCTTTCTTTTGAATATTTTTAACAGAAATTATTTCATAAAATGTTTTTATATATTTTTGAGGAAAGAAAGGCTTAGATGCTATCATCTGTGCCACTTGCTATCAAGTTACCTCAGTAACTATTATTTCTTATCAAATCCGACGGACATTGGAAGCAAACTGAATAAATCTGGCATATTGCCTGCAGAAAAATCATTGCTGTCTAAACCGCTTTATTGTATTTATCCTCTTCAATTTATATATAATTTCATGAAAGAACTTTGCTGCAAGGCACCTGCTCTACCTCGACTCATTTTAGATGCAAGTACATAAAAATTGCAAGCTGATATACTATTAAAATTTCGCATTGATTATGAGCTGTTGAACTGAGAGAAATTCAGATTAGTTTTCAGTTGTGTTGAGCATCCTTAAATCTGTAAGGGAGTTTGTCCTTTTCCAGGACACAGGACTAAAACTGAATGTATAAATTGTATCTTCATCTGAAACCTTACAATTCTATCCTCCCTCTGTGCTAGATTGTAGAAGCCTTATGTTGACAAGGACTTCCATGATCAGCTACCTGTATTTTACTTACTCACCAGCCGTGATGGAGGAATACCCAAGCCTACAAAATGGATATCTCCAAGTAACAGAATAAGACCTTAATTTAGCAAAGCACTTAAGTATGTGAGTAGCTCCTTTGAAGTCAATGGGCCTACCCACATGTTTAAAGTTACCACATGCATAAATCTTTGCAGGATCAAGTCCTAACTAAGTTGCTTCCCCAAAAATGTGGGCTAGTGCTTTAACACCTAGACATAATTAATTCTTCTCCTGCATACACTTATTTGAAAAGTCTGTTTAAATTCTCACCTAGGATAATGCAAATAAAATAAAATAAACTACTCAAATGCTGTCATAAACTATTTCTCTTTGGTCCATTTCTGACATTTTCATTTTTTGTTACCTTTTGTGATGGGGCAAGGCCAGATGGCTATAGGAAAGTGCTGAAGAACAGATATGTTAGTCTCAGGCTAAACAAATCCCTGGTACCACTGGAACCTTCTAGAAATCAGTAGAAACAGCTAACCTGATTGGGACACATGAAGCCAATCAGGGACTGGCTGAAACCAGTTAAAAGCCTCCCAGTTAGTCAGGTGGGTGTGGATGTCAGGAAGAAGGGAAGAAGTTCTTCTGTGGGAAGAAGTTGTGCTGTTGGTGAGACTGAGTGGTAGACATATCATACGCAAGGAAGGAGGCCCTGAGGTAAGGGTGAAGTGGAGTTTGAAGAAGTGGGAACTGCTGTGGGGAAGTAGCCCAGGGAATTATATTATGTTTTGTGGCTAAAAGGTCAACCATCTTAGCTGATACTATTAGGGTCCCTGGGCTGGAGCCCGGAGTAGAGGGCAGGCCTGGGCTCCCCCATTTCTGCCTCCCCTAATTAATCACTGAGATTGGGAGATAACAGAGACTGTGCCAGGAAGGATAGCTTCTCCTCACTGGCTTATGATGAAAATGGCTCAATAGGCTGTGACCTTGTCTTTAGAGAGAGAAGGGCTACGTGGAGGGTCACAGTGAGCCTCTAAGGCTAGTGAAATCCGCCAGGAAACGCAGAATCCACGAAAATAAGGACAGAGCTTTGTCACACTTTTAAAATATATTTTAAAAATTACACATGCAAAATGTTCAAATAATGTAGCTTTGCTGAGTGTTCACCCAAGTACAATAGTCCACGTTCATTTTTATGGGAACTCTGCTAACCTCAACTGAGCTACATCAAAGATGACTCTCCCAGGAGTTGATTGTCTTACGTATGTATCAAAATAAATATGTGCTATCATATACAAAACCACAAGATGTGTGGGTCTATGTGATATGGGGAAACTGTCACAGTCCTCTTTCCATTCATAAAGGTTCAGAAGTAAGGTGCTGATGTTTTCATCCACTTTCCACATAAACATTGAAGGTGTGTGCAGTATAAATAAAAGGAAGGAGCTGGGATTAATTAAGAGAATGCTTATGGTGAAGGCATACAGAATGAAAGGCCATAAATGTCTGTTGCACACAATATTGAACCCTGAAGCGAATCAGAAGCATTTGATAACAGTACAAGACACGTAGCATGTCTGATGCAATGAATGCTCTATGGCAAGATAAAGAAATTAGGACATAAGTGAAAGAAAAATGTTTTCTTGTTCTGAAAGCCAGATATAGCAGTATTAGATTTCCTGGAAAAGGGCAAACCATTCTTGGCTGTGAGGCATAAAGGATTGGGGCAGGGAGTGGTTCAGTTTTGGGCCATTGGTGTGTGGAGGTAGAGGGGAGATTGAGAACTCTTCATTTCTATACAGCCTGAAAGAGATGTGAGAATCTCACAGTGAGATAGTCAACAGTAGCCGAGAATGAACAAATATGAGCCTCAAGGCAGCCTTTACACAGAATATGATATTGTTTCCCAGACTGCAATCTGAATGTGCAGTTCTGTTTAAGAAAGAGTCTCTCTTCAGAGTCAGTTTATCTAAACTGTCATTTGTAACACATGAAGATTTTGATTATTTTGTGTTTTTCCCCTCTATGTCAAAAAAGACACATTGAGTCTATGCAGTGACATGGATTTTGGGATTATACCTTCTTGGCCAATTCACGGCTATTAGCTAGCTTTTGTATCTGTTTGAATGTCAAGAGTATAAGAAAGTGATAGTGATATAACATTCTTGTTGTGATATGTTTTTAAGTTTGCTTGACTATATATTTTGTGAATGTTGTCTCTGAGATATCTGGTCTTATGGGGTAGTTCAAACCTATTTGTAGAAATCTCCTCTTATTCTTTCTGCTTAATAGGGTAGGGTCAGTTTTTGAACTGATTTATACTGGAGTAAATCAGGAGTAACTCCACTGACTTCATTGTTGTTGTTGACTTCAGTGGAGTGATTCTAGCTTTACAAAGATTTAACTGAGTTCAGTAACTGAACATTGGAGTTACTATACTGTATTAGACTTGTGGTCCATCTAGTCTCTGACAGTCGCCAGGATCAAATGCTTCCAAAGAAGTTGCAAGAAGCACCATAGTAGGCTTATATAGAATAACCTGTCTGCATCAGAAGCTTCTTACTAGCCTCAGGAAGTTAGCCTCAGGTTGTTTATGCCTTGAACCATAAGAGTGTATATCTTATAAACTCTTGACCTCTATGATAACATGTCACAATGATTTCCAAAAGCCAGTTACAGAATGTAGACACACATAAATCCTTCTCAGATGTTTTATTTGTCGTCCTTTTAGTATAATTGGATATCCCCTTTTCTTGTATTTTTTGAGCAAGGATAAATAAAGGTTCTTGATTGACATACTCTGTGATTTGTAATTTCATACCTGTACCATCTCCTTTCTACGCATCCTGAATCTTTTCATTATCTCCTCATATGGTCCTTTCGAGTTCCAATCAGGCTTCTCTAGTCCTAGCTAACCTCAACTCAGAATTTGCCAACTTGCTGTTTGCCTCGTTTGCAAGATCATTAATATATTGTTATATTAAAAAATGATCCTAACACAGAACTTTGTGGCATTCCACTGCAATGTTGAAAATTAATCCATTATGCCTCCTTGTTAGTATCCAGCCATATTTATTAAAGAAATATAAGGAATAACATTTAGATATCCATCGCTGAAATAGGTGAAATATTTTGCTCTTCAGTTTGCTCTCACATACGACATTTTTAATGTGACATTTATACACAGCGCGAACCTTATGGTGCAATATTTTGATAAGTGCTGCTGTAGTTAATTTCCTTCATACCTCCATCCCTATTCCATTCTAAATGCCAGTGGAACAAGCTCTTTCAGCAATTTAATAAATGCAAGACGTATTATTGCCAATGGCACTGTTTGATAGACAAACACTAAGCATTTTCAATCCTTCCACTTTATCCCATAAAACTTTGCTGAGCGAGACAGTGCAGTAAATGACTGACTCTGGACTGCATTTTGTCTGGAAACCTGGAAGACTAATAGCTGTAAAACTTTAACTGCTGTGATGCTTTACTGTGTCCTCTGACTTGTTAGATCTACTAAACTTTAATGTGTTTTGTGTCAAACACTCAGGGCCATTGTTCAAAATAGGTTGCAGTCCGATGTAACACACTTATTTCTCTCTAATCCTTTTTAAACTGCTGGGCCCAATTCTCAGATTGCCTGAGCATTTGTAGTCCCTTTTGACTTAAAATGAAATTTGGGTAAACTGACACATCCCAAAATTATGCAGGCCCTTTTGCAAATTTGGGGTGCAGTAAATATTGTATCAATATATGTAATATAAGAAGGAGCTGAACTCTATTCTGAGAACCACCATTTGTTGTTATACATACTTAGAAAAGGGTAATCAAATCTCATACTGTGGAACATTACCCAATGGTCACAGGTGTCAAAGGAATTTTCCCACCAGGTAATGTATTGTCCAGTAGGGTAGAATGCATGTGCAGCATGTGAAAACTAGGGGGCTGGCTGCCTTCCTTTAATGCGTGAGGTATCAGCTTCTGATAGAGAAAAGGCTGACTGCTGAGTTTGACAGATCGGTTTGATTTAGCAAATCATGAGGGCCTACAGAATTACTATGAAATAAGATGTGTTTTTAAATATAGTTCTATGATTCTAACTACCATAATACAAATGCTAGGATCAGCCTATATTCTGGCAACCCCTAGCTGATGTAACAGCCCCTTGGCGCCATGAGCAACAAACATATTTACCAGCCTGGTGCACAGCTACCCCACAAGTAGAAAAATGCAAAAGGACAAATGCACTCCCTTTCTTGAATTGATATCTGAACAACTCAGCCATAGTTGAGATTTGGGAGCATGGCCTGCTGTGTAAGAGCTAAACTAACTGAATAAAGTGTTTGCAATTTTTCAGCCAGCTCAACTGAGCAATATGTGTGAAAGTTGTTTTTTTTTATTTTGAGATAAAGAACAAATAAAGAAAATGGGGGAAAGTATTTGGTATAAAATGCATCTCAATAATTTCAACAGACATGTTATTAGCTCTCGCATACGTGGACAATTCTGTACCATTAAAGACAATGAGATTATGAATACCTACCTTTGATTCTCTGGACTGGCGTCTCATCTTCTTTTGTAAAAGGGTGAGCTTTTTACTGACATACCTAGAGACTCAGACATTAAGATGATGGGAAGTTCCTGAGTTTTGATAAAGCTATCAGCTGTCTTCTTCAGCTATCCAGAAATGCTTTCAAGGGTCAGGAGACCAAACAAATGTTATGCCATTTCTTTTGCCAAAGACTACATCTCTTTGAACCAATTATAGAGTATGCACACCTGGCAAAACACCAGAGAATGTAATAAAATGATTACACTGTCTCTTAGAACAGTCTCCAGAGGCCTAACGAGAATTTTTGGCTCCCATCCACAGAAAACACTAAGCACTACCAGGTCTGAACACACCTCTGCTGAGAAAGAGGTGAAACTAATATTCTGCTTAGATGCACCTGATTTGTCATAGCTTAGAACCAAGAAATGTATTCCATATTTTGTTAACATTTGTTTTTGTACAATGCTGTGCAGCTTAATATGACAAGATACATTTGTTTATAGGACATAGCTCATTTTTGAAAACTTTCTTCCTCAGTAATATTCCTTGTTAATCACTCAGTTCCCTCCTCCCACCCAAAAGCCTCTAAAACCTCAATATACCTTCAACTATACTGTGACGCTGGCAGACCAGGTGCCAGCTAATGCCAAGGCCCTAAGCTTCACTGAACACAGACAAATGCATAGTTAGAAACCAGTCTGTCTGACCTGTGCATTAGTATTTGGACTTTATGAAATGCTTATGCATTTCAGTATGAATTAATCTCACTTACATTATCTGTATCTCATGCTATAAGGTAATATTAAATTGTTTGCCCTGTAATTGGGAACCTTCTCCCCCCGCCCCCCCGTCAGGAGAGAAGCATTATCAAATGTGAAATACTAGTTTACTACAAGAGGTGTCCTCTCCTGCCCAGCAAAAGAAGGTCTATGGCCACCAGACAAACCATTGTGGAAAATCAGTAGACCAAAGATAGTCTTCCCCACATCCACAAAGAGCAGACATGCACAATCACTCGTGCCATCGCACTTAGGGGAAGGGAATAAAACTCCCTGACAAGAAGAAATGATCCCTGTGCTGCTTGGACTTCAGGAAGAGGGGAGGACTTCTAAGCATAAGAAAGGGACCCAGAATTGTTTAGCTTAGGTTAGGACATATGGAGCTTGTCTGCAGTGATTGTGGCTCTCCCAGGATATAGAGTTTACACAACACAGCAGTTTTTAGTACTTTTGGAAACCTAAGACTGTAACTCAATTGTGTTTACTTGCTTTTTCCTTGTAAATAACTCTCATTTATTTTTCCTAGTTAATAACCCTTTAATTATTTTTATTATAGGATTGGCTTCAGGCATTCTTTGGTGAAGGATCTAGGCTGCACTTGACTTGGGGTAAATGGTGTGATCCTTTGGGACAGGAAGTAACCTGTATATTCTGATTCATGGTATAGGGAGTGGGGTTCTGGGGTGCACTTAGTGTGGGGGGTCTCAGGAGGGGTGGTCATGGGACAAGGAGCAGGGGGGCTTAAATGGGTGGTCCTGGGGGGTGTTTAGGGGTAGGGGGGTCTCAGGAGGGGATGATCATGGGACAGGGCGCAGGGGGTTGAATGGGTTGAGGGTTCTGAGGAGGGGTGGGAAGTGGAAGTGGGTCGGATAGGGGGAAGGGCTAGGCTTCCCTACCCTACCTGGCCCTTCATACAATTTTTAACCTTGATGTGGCCCTCGGGCCAAAAAGTTTGCTCACGCCTATGATAGAAATTATTCTGAAGGCCCTAGAAGCCCAAACAAAGCTTTCTGCTCTGATAATACTCTATCATACTTGCAACATGGAGGTAATAGTCAGTTCTTCTTCCCCTTTTGCCTTCATGTAGGGCTTTGATTATCTTGCAATTTCTTTCTCCACAGTATATCTAATAGCCCCTTTTTTTACCTATCATGGTAGCTTAATTGTCTCTCCACTCCTTAATCATCTCCCACCGTCACTATGGCTACTGCTCCTCCCAGTCGACTTGATGACCGCAGTGCTTCTCTCCAGTCTGCCCAAACTGCTGCTATCAAAATTATCATGCTTGTTCATTCCTTGACTCTTCTGCTCTCTGAATCCCTCTACTGGCTCCTCACTACCCTACATATCAGGCCCAAACTTCTAATTCAAGTCCCTGTACAACTCCCCTTGGCCACTGATTTTGTTTCTTACTGCATTACCACCATCCCTTAGGTTTCACAACTACCAGCCACAACACCAACTTTGTTTCCTTCTTACTCTTTTAATAGTACATAATGGAACAAAAGGAAATCAAAATCACCGGCAAGTGACAAGTGGTGGTGTCTCTTGTCTGCAAAACTCTATAGTCTTGACTAGACTAAGGAAATATATATATATATATTGTTATCTCCTTCTTCCAGCCCCTGCTCTCATTTTTGTGTGTGTTTGTCCTGTCTGATATGTAGGCAGTCTCTGTTCAGATAGTGCACAGTCATCTTTGTCACTTGTCTCCACAGCGCCTTACTCAATGGGATCATGATCCTTGATTGGGCTTCCTAAGTGTTACTGTAACATAATAAATAAGAAGAGGAAGAAGGTGGAGGACTTGACAGGCAATGATTCCTTGGCTATATCAATAACATCTAGATAAAAATGCTATTCAAATATTTTACTCAATGTATAAAAGCGTGTAGCATAAACCAGTACAGAGGAGGAGGTGATGTTAAAAGCAGTGCTTTGACAAGTAAGTGCAATTGTAGCACAAAGGAAGAAGGGCAAGAAAGAAACAAGATAAAAGTAAATAACTGACATGAATCCAGAAGAATGTTGGAAAAAAACACAGCAAGGGCTTATTGGGGTTGGTTGGAAATGTTCACTGTTGCAGCTCTGAACATTTCAGTCTGCTCATATATCTTTTCAATACTCTGGGATTGTAAAGGTTTTTATTGTTTATGTACGTTTCAAATCACATTTAATAATTTAAAGTGTATCAACTGAAAACGCATCGCAAAATGAACATCAAGGGGACATGGGTGGAAATACAAAATCCTGCAGCGATTTATTATTTGTATTATTGTGGCACCTAAGATCCCTATTCCTAGAACAGGATCCCATTGTGCTATTGATATTAGTGAGATGTTGCACAAATTACTAAGATTTGAATCTGTTTTCATTCACATTAAGCAGAGAAAGTAACCACATAACACAGGACGTTGTTGTAAAATCATTTACTTCTCAGAATCAGCAATTGTCATAGCTCCCTTCATAGTGAAGGAAGTTCCTTCACTATGTCTACAGTCACTGTCTACTTGTTTGTCCTTTAAACTATGAGCTTCTTGAAGCAGTGATTGAAAAGTGCTGCTACCAAAAATAAATAATAATTCTTTCTGTTTGTTTGCACCTCCATGAAAAGTTCCTCCTTCCCTGATAAGGCAATGTAAATAACTAACTTTTTCAGTTTGATGGTTGAACTGAAAAATGTTTTAAAACTCAGTTTGGATCAACCTGAAAAAAAAATTTTTAAAGAAAAAAGTTCAGCGAACTTAAAAAGATCAATACAATTTTATTTCAGGCCAAACAAAATGTTTAATTTGATCTGAAATTAAATAGTTTATTTGAGGAGTTTAACCATTTAAAAAATTTAAAATGAAAAATCATTTTGAATTGAGCCATGTTATTCAGAAATTGTTGAAATAAAATGTTTTGGTGGGGTTTTGAATTTTTGTTTTCTTGTCCCAGTTGAGCTCAACTGGTACTTTATTGGGGGTTTTTTTAAAAAAAGCTTTATCCAAAAACTTCATCCTGCTCTAGTTAATGCCTCTTTAAAGCTTACAAAGATCTTCATTTAACCTGTTCATCTGCTTTTTCATATTAATTCTCATACCCAATGCTTACTTCAAGCCCTTTCTTGATAGGCTATGTGAGCAAGTATTAAATATACAGTACCTGAGTGTCCTTAAGTTTGGGGTTTAAGTAGTGTTTTTTTTCACCCTCTCAGGCTGAAGAGAATGATGAGTCAGTGGTGAAAGTATTATCCTGGAATTTCAAACACCTGGCTTCAGATCCCTGCTTATGACAGACTTCCTGTATTCCTAGCAGAGTCTCTCTGTGACTCAGTTAGAGATAATAGAACTGACCTAATACACAGGAGTTCTGTGAAGCTAAATTACATTAAAAATCATGAGTTGTTTAGATACTAGGGTAGACAGACGGACAGATGGATCAGGTTGTATAAAACCAACTATTTAATGTTGCTAAAAATGTCCCGTTGATAGCCCTGGAAACTGAAGTGTTTTATTATTCCTGGTACAGCATTTGCAGTGACAGCGCAGTCTTCCCCATGCCATGAATTGAAGAATTGAGTAGTTAGAGGTTAAATGAGTCCTATGTTGATTGACCTTTGTTCAGATTATTAAGGATGACAGTTACTGTGATACGCTTTTGTTTTGATACATGGAGAATCAGAATGCCAGTACTAAATTCATTTAATTTCGATCATTGAACATTGTCAGATGGTAACAACTTCTGGTCACTAGGAATTCAGGTCAGGTCTGGAAGCATACATAAACTTCTCAATGCTGGTCCCCAGTCTCCTAGGTCACCCGGTCGCATTCTAGCTATTAATTAAAACTTTACTTACACACACGCACCCCAAAAAATTGAGTCTTTTCCCTGTTTAATTTAATATTCTATCATCCCTTTAAACCATTACAAGTGGTTGATTTAACTTGCTTACAGAGTTAGCTCGGTGGAGACTAGATGGATGTAAACATAATTTGTTTTAGTTTTCTGTGTATTGTAGGGATAATACTAGACATGGCATTAAGCCATAGCATTTGGATCAGGATCTGAATTTTTCCAAAGTTCAGGGGTATTCAGATCATCCATTAAGCCCATCACTAATTCATACAGATTGTAAAAATGTGTTTCACAGCAAAGTGACTCTTTCTGGTGGTGACATAAGTGCAAAGGCAAAGGGTAAACAG
This sequence comes from Dermatemys mawii, assembly GCA_007922305.1. Lineage (NCBI taxonomy): Eukaryota > Metazoa > Chordata > Testudines > Dermatemydidae > Dermatemys > Dermatemys mawii. The sequence continues at coordinate 17,392,839 of ML677363.1, forward strand.
GGATTCACCCAGATATAGCTACCCTGGGCCTCTTTTGTTGAACAGAAATCGATATTGGGTACTGCATACCTAGCATATCTCTGTTCCAATATGATACTTTTCTTTAACGCATAATTTTCTTCTTGTTTTTGGCATGTGGACAGCAAAATTATGCTAACAAAACATGGCTTTGTATAAAACCTGACTCTGAACATCCGATTAGTCCTCTCTTAGGCTGAAGTATGTATTTCTATATTTGCTAGTCTGAATGTCAAGTGAATTCATATAGACAAGGTGGGTGAGGTAATACCTTTTATTGAACCAACTTCTGTTTTGGAGAGAGACTAGCCTTTGAGCTTACACAGAGCTCTTCTTCAGGTCTGGGGACCAAGCTTGTCTCTCTCACCAACAAAAGTTGGTCCAACAAAAGAAATTGCCTCCCCTACCTTGTCTCTCTCTAATATCTTGGGACTAACATGGCTACAACAACATGGCAAACAAGAATAAAAGTTTAGTGGATGGAGAAAAATTGTGCATATTAGTTAGTGCACCCTTTTAATGAAAAGCATTAATGGTAAAATCACTCATGAAGATATGTTGCACTGTAAAACTTGGGCAACTAGCAGGCACTGAAGTACTCCATCTGAAATAGTGCTCAGATACTAAACACCTTCACATCTACTGCACATCATCTTTTAATGCCATTCCAAGTAGTACTGTTTTTTTTCAAATTCATTCATGTGGGAAGGTTATAATGGTGTCAGTGACATGGGTTTGTCTGCCCCATAATGATTGAAAAGTTCAATGAATGTATAGACTATGCAGAATGTGGCTATTCATATTGAGAAACATTTTGGTGGAAATCTCACATAGACCTTGTCTACCCCTGAGAAAACTGGCAATGTGCAAAATCCTCATGTACGCAGTTTGCTCTGATTTCAAGAAGAGGCAGAATCTACTAGTGAAAATGGTGCCTTTTCTTGCCTACTATAGGGGATTTCATTAATGTGGCTATGCCAAAGACTGAAATTATGGCTACTTCCAAGTGTAGACAAGGCCTTAGTCTTCTCTCACCTATGTGTTTACATTACTATTAATTATTATAATAATAAAACATTTTGGAAACTTTTTTTTAATTGTGAAAGGGAAAAATGGAATTTAAAAATTTGGGAAAGATTGAAAAAAGAGAGTGAGTAGGAGCTAATAATTCTGGAGAGAAGACTCAGAGAACTGCAGCCCTGGTAAGCTGGAGTGAGGAGCATACTAGTATTGCTTTTCTGTAATTTGTCTGGTGACATATATATATTATATCCCAAATCCCTCATTTTAACCATTTCTATGGAACTAGCTTTCAGGAAGCAGGGCCTGCAGCAGAGCCAGTCTCCAGACAACCTAAGTGCAGCTTAATTGGTTACACCACCTTCTTTTGATTGTGTGAAGAGGACATACCTGCATAACCCCCATAGCAGAGGTATAAATAGTAGTGTAGCTGGTGAGGCATGGCTTAAACATGTGAGGGCATGCCTGAAGGGTGTGGTTATGGGTGCAACTACTTTCTATTCCCGCAAGATGTGCCTTCCTGTCTATGCTGCTCTTCTTAGCAGTGTAGCATCCTGCTGCCTCTCGGCTGCTAGAGACTTCCCACTCCAGGAACAGAGTCCCCACAGCAGGCAAAGGCTCTGGTAGAGGTAAAGGAAAGAAGGCAATGGAGAAAGGCTCTGGAAGCTGGGTGGACACAAATGCTTTTCACAGCAGCGTGTAGCTACATGCACACTACACACTAGTGCCATTGGCGGATAATGAAGAGGTAGCTCTGGAGTGCTTGCTCTGGTACCCAGTTTAAGAACAATGGCAACCTAGTGAGAAGAAGCCTGCACTGCTAATCTCTAAGCTATATCTGTTTCTCTAGAGTCAAAACACTAAATTCACACCAAACTCCCAACTTTCCTGGACGCCACTGCTCTGAATTATCATATTCTGCAGGTCATGAGTAAAGTAGCATCTTGATTGTCCTTTTAATATGTTATACATCTATTATTCAAGTAGCGTGGAGGACTCAGCATATGTAAGAGTTTAGGGAGTCAAAAGGAATTTTCCAGGTAACTGACTGAACACACACTTTTGGGGGATGTGATTTTTTTTAATAAATAAAATTTTGGAATAATTGATTTTTGGATGGTCAAGATTTGATTATATATAAAACTGTTAGACACCTATTTCTTGGTATACTGATTTCCCCCCTAAGTTTAACTTACGTGAAAAACTATTTTGTATCGTGTTGATAAATATATTTGAGAATTTTCTATATCTGAAGACTTGACAATTTTAGCAAAGAAACGTGTCTTGTTTAGTTCTATAGTTATAGCTTAAAGGTCTTCTGATTGCTGCTGTTCATTGCTGGAAGCAAAAAATATAGTGGGAAAATACCATATGTTACAATCTTTTCTTGGAAACTTCAAAGTAGGAAAGTATTTTTTTATTTATAGCACAGGCTGACAGAAGATTGCAGGGATGTAGTAAAGGCAGAAACTGTGAACCATCCCTGCGGGTAACAGAAGTCAGTACATTAACTTTGCACCAACAATTACACCACTGCCTCTGATATTGAACAATAGCTTTAACTTATTTGCTTGCTGTGAAATATAAAGCCTCACAAAATGAAAATACATTTGTGAAAATGCTTCACAGATATCTATCATATCTACGGAGACACACAGGCTGCAATTGCTTGAGAAATACATCAATGATCACAATACTTAGACGTTAATATTACTGCATTTCCTCCTCCTACCAAAAACAGGATTTTGTTTGTCATTAAACAAGATCTGTTCCTGTCCATATAAAGCCATAGTTAAGATGCTAAAATGGACACATAACTACATTTACAGAAACTATTTGTGAGTTGCAATAAAATGAGCTTTGAGTTCTTTTTCCCCTTCTGTATACAAGTGTTACAGTGATAAATAGGCTATTTCTTACCTGATACATGGAAGTACAAAAAAAATCATCCCTAACAAGAAGGCAAAGGATTACTGTGTGGTTCCTCCAGGAAGATGACTAACCTGTGAAACATTATACCCCAGCAGTAATTCCTTAAATTTAACATTTCTCCACTAATCCCTTTCTCTTCTCTTCTTCCACCATTCCTTTTGTCTTCAGTGAGCATTTTGCCTGCATAAGCACTGCATAGAAATTGTTCTTACAAGCCTGTGAAGGACTGATACCTGATATACAGCAAAGTGACTAACCTCAGGAATTGATTATTTACATGTGTTATAAAATTATTCTGCTGCTTGTAATTTGTTATGAATTAAAAAGGGGAAGAGAGAAAAAGAAAGGGAGGTGACATTTTTATTCATTTTTGCACTCCTAATATGCAAAGTTTGTAGTTAAAGTTAATGAAATGTATATGCCAACTCTGATCTAGTATATGGGCTATTTTGTATTTTTGTATCTGGTGGGGTAAATTTTTAAATGATATTGGGCTTGATCCTGCAGTCACTGAGGGTCTACTTGTGGTAGGAAGCACTGCACTCAGTAAGGTTTACAGGAGTGGGTGCTCCTTTTGCATATAAAAACATCTGTGCGTAAGACAAACCTATCTTTCAAACAAAATTTGCCTTAAACAGGGAAGCTATGTAATCAGCTGAATCTGTATTTGAATAATAAAAGGAGGGAAGCTAAGGAGGGAGTAAGATAAAATAAATGTCCATGTATGATCTGAATCTGGAATGAACATGTGTTTACAACACTTACACTACAGACATACCTTTAAGTTACTAACACTACAGTTGACCATGACCAATTTAGTGTCTGCATTAGCGTTTAAGAAAGTATTCGCTAAAACATTTTTAAACGCAACCTATTTTCCTAGTCTAGGGAAGGCGTGCAATGCATTGTGATGTGATCCAGAGATGAAGAAAGGAGCTAAAAAATAAGCTGGGCTAAGTCTGCCTCCCTCAGTGATGTGAATCATTGGGAAATCTTGCAAGTGAGATGTTAGAGAGGGAAGATTGATGTCATGTGTATAATTTTCATTTCCAGTGTAGATGCCAACGATTGTTTTCTACTCTTCCAGCTAAAATAAGGTTGGTTAGACAGTAGTAGCAGCTAGGAATCAGAGAAATGATTAGTTTAATGGTGCAGGACACACTTCAAAGGGGAATAGAATATTTTCAAAAAAGGGGTTTCAATAATAAGTGTGTTGTGTTGTCCATGTTAGAGGAGGACTCTCTTCTGTAATCCTTACTCATGTGAATATTTTTAAGCACAGGAGTAATCTCAGTGCTTTCATTTGAGCAGAGGTTGCAGGATGGGGATCAAAATCTATGAAGGGATTATGAAACAGATGAGAGGGTGGGAACAACAGAAAACTTTAACAGCTCTCATTCCTGGAGAAAGACTCTACTATTGCTTTTGATGCAGGCTGCAAAGGTAAGGTTCATATATATATATATACACTAGCATATGGATTGGCAGTCAAACTGGCTAGGTTCTTCCACATCATCCAATTGGAGGGGCAGCGTTTAGCCTATCCCACTATGTGAGTCCAATCATTTTATGGAGTTAATCTTAGTGCTTGCAAGAAGTCCTAAATTCTGAAGTAGCTAATGTACGAGATGCCTGTTAACCACATAGTTCAGAAGCCTTTCATTCAGACTTAAATTCTTTTATCTTGTCCAGTGTCATGATCAGAAACCTGATCCCATCCATGCCTCAAGAGACAATAGCATGACATATCTCATAGGGACATATGAGTTTTCCTGTAATGGATAATATTTGGTATGAATGAAGCACTTAAGAGGCATTTACTTAGACAGCATGAGGGAAATAACAGATATTAAAAGGCCAATGCTGATAATACCAACAATGAGACCCCGCATGAGAAATAATAAAATGGAGTGTGATGTGGTGTGTGACTATGAAATATAGAAAGAATTAAAATGTTCCTAGGAAGCCATCGTAAAAACCAGTACAGAAAACAAGGTCCAGATCCACAGCTGCTGCAAATCAGCTCCATTGAAGTCAGAGCTATGTCAGCTTACAACAGATGAAAGTCCATCCCTACAAGTATAATCTCTGCTTGGTCACAAAAAAAAACTATTGACTTCTGTTTTTTTTATTTTGTTCACCTAACTGATTGGACACTGAAGCCTTTAAAGTGGAACCAATAGACAGTCATTAAAAAAAATCTAGTTCCCTAGTAAATTATAATTTCACTCCCTTGTAAATGACAATTACTCTGTAATCAGCAGAAACTGTTTTTAAAATTGCAACTGCAGTGAATACAGCAAGCAATAACTCCGAAGATAAAGGTCGTGAGTTTCTCTTTGCATTCTGCAAAAATTTTAAGACTTAATAAATACTGTTATATGGTGACAGATGGAAGTATCCATGAATTCAGTGAATACCCTATTTTTTATTTAAAGGATCTGAAAATCTGTGTCACTGGATTAAAATATCTGCCAAGTATAAAAGTGCAAGAGGCAAAAGTTTATAGTAATGCATATGTGGCAATTTCACAAAGTCTAATGCACTTACCTGTTCCATAATTACTTGAAGCTTGGCATGGAACGCCACCATTTCCTTTGCGCAGCCTATTTCAGGGACAATTTTTCTCATCCGAGGTTCAAGTAACAATACAAATGTGTTATATTCCCTAGAGGTTTTACTCTTTTTTAGTACAATCCGTGTGTAGCCTATTATTCAGTTGGCTAAGGAAAGCAGTTAGGTCATTATATTTTCTCAAAGGTTCACCTGTTACTTTGGCACTTTGACGTTAATTGTCTAATCATTAACAACCCAAATTGTCTATTAAATTGGGAATTAAATGAATTTGAATCAGCACAAATTGCACTCCTTTATCTTAGAGAACAAAGTGGCACATGTCCGGACCTGAGAAGTAATGAGTAAGTCTGCAGATTTTTTTGCTCTTCGTTTGGGATCTTTTTATTCTCTGCTGCAGAAAACTTACTATTTACTAATAACTAGAATTTTATAACTAGATCTGATTTTTGAGTAGTACCAGCACTAAATATAGATGACTGGAAAATATATATATAAGTCACAGTAATGGCTAACTTTCTTTCTTTTTTTTTTAAATGCTTAGTGCTAAGCATACATAGAAATAAGTATTATGGCTACAGTGCAAATTACCTGTATGGATGAGAACAAGAAAGGATACAAGTACAGTCAGATGGGATGATAACTCAGTCCAACTTGTTTGGGACTAAATTAATGGATTATTCTTTCAATTCTTTTCCAAGATACTATTTAAATATATTTAAGGGAAATTAATGGACCGAGTCACCCCTGCTGTTTTAACTCCATTGCAAGAAAAAGAACTAAGAGAAATAATGTAAATATCTGTAAATGATAAAATCTGGAATATAAAAGGAAGAGGAAGATGACTGGGGATTATTAATGGTGTGTTAAAAAGGATTAACTCTCCTTCCCCAATTTCTGTTGTTTGGTTTTCTTGTTAATTTTTTTAAATATTTAATAAAGTTATGATAGTATTTTATAATGTTGAGTTTATTAAACAATGGAACAATTTACCAGAGTGGGTTTCTGAGGTATCAACACTACAGGCATTAAAAATAGACTAGATATAAAACTTGGAAGATAAGGGTTAAATCCTGAAGTCCCCACACAAGCATAAATTTAATTTGCTTCACTATGGCTAAGCAAAGGACTGAGTGATGAGACCTTTAATAGGGGGACCATTCTTGTATTACAGTAAAGAAGAAGGACTAGATGACCTAGAAGGTCATTTCCAGCCCAATCATCTATGATTTAGGATGCTAACTGAGCTATTCATCCTCACACCGGACACAACACAAATGATGAGAATTTCTTACATTGTCCCATAAATCAGCTGAACATTGATTTGGAAGGTCCATTTGTCTCAGAATGGATATTGAATTATCTCTTAGTCTAGGTCACCCACTGACCTCTAGAAAGCTCAAAATATCCTGATGTGTCTGCTGCACAAGAGGGTTGGTCATGCCCACCATTTCGCTGTGCAGACAATAAAAAATTCACTTGCAGTTTATTCTGAATAAATTTGAATCCGATTCTAAGAGGTGAAAGACTATATTCTTATCCAGTAAGCCACTCAGTCTTTCTAGGTGAATCTAAATTTTTCATTTAAAGTTAAATTTAATTTGATTGCAACTGTATTCCACACAGACTTAACAAAAATGAAGGGGGAAAAAAGGAAAAAGTAAATCCTGCAACCTGTGCTCTCTGAATTTTAATTATCTTTGAAAATCAGTGACTGAAAAGAATGGTTTTAAAAATCCATCTACACAGTAGTCTTATACTGATATTTCTCCTTTATTGTTATTGGTAGGAACTTATCTATATCAGTAAGAATTTAAAATATTCAGAATAAAAAGCCTGTGGAGCAATTTCTCTATGGTAATTATGGGGAACACAATATTTTACTTAATAGTGGCAGATTCTTAAGTTCTCTTTGTTCTATCAAAGTACGTGGGAAGAAATTAGTTTTGCTAAGACAAGAGGTCACATCCTGTTACAATTAGATTTCAATGCATTATGCAAAAAAATCACAATTAGAAAGTTTAAGAAATATCCAAAGCAAATACATGCACTAATTGAAACAGGGAAAGAACTAAACTATTGGAATCTTCATGCACATACCTGGAAAAGATGGCATTATTTCATGTTTTATGTCTTGCACATATTCAAAGATAAGGACAATTACAATCAATGGAGTTACTCCATCTTATCAAAAATGTAACAGAGCACAATTTAGACCTCTTGGATGCAATTATTTGGTCTTTCTACTGGTTATGGGCCTTATCTTGCTTCTGCTGAAGAAGCTGACAAAATAAATAATGGAGGGCGAAGTCCAGAAGTCTCTCGCAAAGGAAAAGATATGCAAGTTCTTATGATGACAGATTATTCTAAATGGATGCTTACTTTCTATAGTTTAGCAGAAGAGAATGAGAAAGCATTCAGAAAAAAATGTTGAGCATTGTTTGGTAATTAAGGGTGTATCAGAATATTCATTACCTAAACTTCAGATGAAGGATGGCGGGGGAGTGTATCTAGCTAGTGAATGGAACATATAGGTTTAATATCTGTTGAGTAGATGAAAACACTTTCAGCAGAAGAGTTATTCAAAATACTGTAGCTGGTGCCTAAAAAGGTGGTATGTCTTGGCAATTTGACAAAGACTAGGGTGAATGATAATTAAATCTGCAAATTGAAAAGAAGGTATGAATACTCAGGATTCATAGTTCATTTCCAGATGCACCAACTATTTATAATCCAAGCCAATATCCAGAGATGGCTTCATGATAGCACAAAGGAAAGCAATTTCTGTGTGATATTTTCTCACTAGATGAAAGCATCATTGGTTTTTGTACAAAGCAAGATTTCTCCATTTTACGCATCTTTGCCATCAGGATAAAAGTTGTATGAGCAACAGTGACATAGTCTCTGGTAAGCAATTGCATATTAGGGAAGCCAACATTAGTGTATTATGGTTCTGTCTGATCACATGATGCTACAACAGATGAAATGTTCCCTTTCTGGCGGCTAGAAGAGAGTTTTAAAGGAGATCTCTTTTCTCTGTTCTGTGGTGTTTGACAATGTGGCCGAAGCAGTTATGTGTAACCTTATAGATTCCCATATCAGAAAATCAAACACAAATTTACTCTTATAGCTTTCATTTTATAGAATTAAAAGGATTTTCTGTAGATCAGCATATATGAACATTTTTCTAATATTTTAGTCAGCTTGTTACTTATTTTACTGAAAGTTCAGAGGATAATGGTTGCTTCAGTCTTCCATTTTATTATTAGGAATATTCATATAGCAATATAAGTGTGTATGGCCCTGCATAGTGGGGAAGTCATAATGTTCAAACAATATGTTAGAGAAAGTTCTACAGTAAATATTAAGTAGTATAGAATAGGTAAAAAGGATAATCGATAAGTAAACGAATCATAGCATATGTTTTAAATTATACAGCCTGTACATACGGTTGCTAGAAAAATACACAATAAGAAAAAACATGACTTTGACTTTAATTTATTTAGGGAAGTTATTAAATATATTCACACCTGGATAGTAGCTTGATTTCCCCTAGTCTTTTCTGCTTGCTGATTTGTGCCTGCAGTATAGTAGAACACTGGTTTCATTTTTCATTATTACATAGCACTCTCCAAAGTATGTGAACGTGATACAGTTTGCAAAGCAAGTCCCTAAGTAGGGCTCTATATTTTGTTGAAGCTAATTCATTTTGTTTGACTTTTCTACTGGTATAATGGCTTCATGCTATATGTAATAGAGGGGTTTTTCCTATTTACATTATTTTTGTTGTAATTGTAGGAATTTAGGTGAGAAATACCAGTTCAACTCAGTTCCAAGAACTAGGGTTTGCCTGCTACATTTATTAAGCCAGAAAATCACAAAAGTGCACTCCTGTTTTCCAGCAGCCAAAGGACATGAGCTAACCCTAAAGAGACAGCAGGATAGACATGCAAGTCATCCAAAACAATTGGTCTTGTTGAATCCAATAGCACTTCCAAAGGGAACTTGATCTGCTTAAGCAGATCTTTGAGGTACAGTAGGGCAGTCCATAGATGAGCACTAGCCCTATTCCACCCTTGAACCCTTACAAAAAGGCACCACATGACTCTGGTTCTCAGGTGGGCGGTCTTAAACATCTGAAGTGAAATGGAAGGAGCACAACCACTCTTTTTACACTTACCTCCATACCAAGATAAGAGTTGTTTTTAACTTCCCTGCATTGTCAGCCAATCAGGTCTGTACACACAGTTGTATATGCAAAGTCAGAATGCTCATCCATGCTTAAATCATGTAATATAAAGAATCTTATTAACCAATGATCTTGCATTATGTTAACATGATTAAAAAAGCCAGGTCTCTGCCAGCTGCCCTAATGCTTAGTGAATAGCTTTACATTTTCATAAATGGTTAATACATGTTGCAGAAATTTAACATGGGCTCATTTATAATTGCACTCACTGTAATTTATAGCTTATCTGATATTACTTGTCAATATCATTTTCTTTTACTATAGGATTGTTCTCATTTCATCCCAATAACAGTACATGACCATTTTGAATTTGTTCTTTTCTAATTGGTTCTTGACACTCCATTTTGTGAAATGTCATATTTGGTTAGTCAGTCAAATAACAATAATGAACGTTACAGTTTGTCTGATAGTCAGTGTTGTTTGTTTCTCTGTTTTTATTACTTTGAACAACAGGATACACAGATAACTTGGAGAGAGTTGGTGGTACAGATTAGAACATGCTCTATAGACTTGAGACATTTCTACATTTAAAATGGAAAAAAATGCAAAGAGATTATAACAGCTGCAACAGCTAGAATGTGATAAGCATTCCTTTGTACGTGAGAAATACAAAAAGAAAAAGAAAGGCATATCAAGGGCTGGCATAAGCTTTTTTGCCACCCTAGGCAGCGGCGGCAGCATTTCGGTGACAGCCCATCTGCCTCAGCGGCATTTTGGTGGCTGCTCCTACAGACCTCATCTGCTTCAGTGGCACTTCAGTGCACTAGTTGCCCACAAAAACCAGTGCCACCCTAGGCAGTCGTGAAGGTGGCCTAGCGCTTGCATTGGCTCTAGGCATACTCATTCCCTTGATGTGGAATAGGAAATGTGGCCTGTTGTCCTTAAAAAAGATGAACAAACTGTTTCCACTGGGAACAAGCCTTGATATTTTGATTCAGGGTGATCTAGATGTAACACCAAAAGAGATTTATTAAGGTCCACAGAGTGAAAACTTGCTGGATTTTGATAATTTATGTGGTGTTTCTTTTGTGGACTTTTCTAAATCTCTGAGATGACAAATTTTTAATTAAGGAGCAAGAACTGAACTGTCCCAAATTTTTCAGCTCCTTTCACTACCTGTTTGCATATCTGATTATAGATACAAGAAGGTAGCAGTTTTTAGCACACTGTGGTTGCTTCCAGAAACAGTTGTAAAGTATTGTAGAATATTCCTGGAAACTAATTTGGAGTCATGAGTATCCACACTGATTCTAAGAGTTTCTTAGAATTCTTAGAATCTGAGTATAAGAGTTTTACTCCTCCAATCAGAGAATGGAAACATAACAGCATATGTATCTAATAGAAACATAGTCAATTAGAAATACTGACCACTTGCAATGAGCTATCCATGAATAAAGTATAAGCCACGAAATTATTCAGTGAATACTTTATAACAATGGAAAAATGCAGGAAAATCACTCTGTTGGTAATACAGAAATGAAACAGGTGTTTTGTTTTGTTTTTCAAATTTTGTTATGAATTATGCACCTGGGTTTAAGCTCCTCTATATTTAGAGCAAACATCTAGGGGGTAAACACGATAGCTTTTAAGGAGAATATCTCCTTTGTAGAACTTTCTTATTGTTGTATGTCAGAAGTGGCTCAGCCATTATGCTTAATGACACTTCACATTCAGAAATTCTTTTAGCTTATTGATGGTTAAAAGACTTTTGTTATGAAATACCCTCTTTCCTATAAGCGGCTAGAAAACCTTTGTGAAACTCTCCACAACAAATCCTCCTTCCTTTTCAGGAAAGATTCTCCTGAAATGTACAAGGTCGAATGTAACCAAGCCATTAGATTTAATCATCTTCAGTTTCTTTTGATTCAAGTTCTGAAACTGACTCCTCAAGGTCTTTTACAGCAGCAAAGACTCTTCAGTTGATTTTGAAACTAGTGGAAGTCTGTCTTGAACTAAATTCTGCTGGATGGACATTTGGGAGCTGCAAAACAAAGATGAGCTGGCAACATTCCTGAGGGAGAGAAGAGGTAGTGATTTTAGACTGCAACAGACTAGAAGATGACTGACAGAAAAGATGTATGACTAGAAAACTATTAAACACAGGATTATTGTACATAGATGAAACTATGAAGGGAATATGTAGTCCATGGAAAAAATAGGTGGATTATTTGATGAGGATTAGAGAAGGAGCAAAATTGTCTCTTGACTTTCAAAAGAAAAGATTTTTGTCTGAAATTGTAGAAATCTCTCTTATATTAAATAGTGTGCTAAAAAAATTAGACTACAGTCTAGGACATCTCAAAAATGAAACTCATTCTAAGCCTCATACTAATATTATTTAAAATGATCCTTTTTATATTCAAGACACTTATGTCTAATCCAAAATTAATTAAAGTTAATGGGAAGTCTCTTATCTACTTTAGTGGACCTTAGATCAGTCACTTATTCCTGACCGCAGGTAACAGATATATTTCTAATTAACACAAATATTCCTTGAGAGGAGAATCAAGCCCTCTGTAAATAAGTGGCAAAGGGAGGTGATAAGCCAGAGGCAGGAAGAGGACGGAGTACAAGGCATACAACTGGATTTCAGTTGCTGCAGCTACTGATGGCGGGCAAGCCTGGAGCTGATATAAATAATGCTGGGGGCTGTTTGGGCCCTAGATAACCCATGTTCAGAGGAAAAGTGGTGCAGAGATACCTTCTTCCTGCATATACTCATCAGTGTGGGGACTGAGTCCCATATCCAGTGATGCAAACTAGAACATAGCTGGACAGGAGACATAGACCCAAACACAAGATGCCATGTTCCAGTCTTCCTCTGTAATTACTTTACCTGTACTAAGAAGTTGGAGATACCCATCCTGTTTGTTATTTCAGTAATTCCAGGAAACCCCAATCACCACAAGTGAAAAATTATTTCCGGTTTACATTTGAACAGGTTCCATTCCCGCTCCCATTGAAGTCAATGGAAGTTTGCCATTTGACTTCAGTGTGTCATTCAGTAAAGAGGCAGGTGCCTTCCCAGATAAGGTGCTCTGCCCATGGCTGGCTGTCCTAAAAAAAGGAAATGGAGGGGGGGGGAAAGCTAGTATATGCTCCATGAACCTGAGCACTCAACAATGTGTAAGGTTTGAATTCAACTGCGGAGTGGCCCAACAGAGAGGCTGCCAGAACTTCTGGAAAAAGATGAGTTGGTTGCATACCTGAGTCCTTAGTTCTGGATTGGCAAATATGGAGATGATTACTAGTAAGATGGGCAGTCCTACCTGCACCAGAAAAGGAGCAGTAAATGTGGGTCCTCCTGGTCTGCCTAGAAAGACTGCAGGGAAGCAGCCAATCAGAGTTCAGCACGGTCAGATAAAAGGAGCCACAGAGCCTTAGCTAGTCAGTCTCTGGAGGGAACTGAGAAGCAAGGAAGGTGCTCTTTGCTGGAGTTTAAGGGAGGGCCAGAAGATGAGTTTCTTTTGAAATTAGCACTCTGTAAGGAAGAACTTCAGCCTGAGGTAAGGGTGAAGAGGAAGGGGCTATGTGGGAAGTGGCCCAGGGAATATCAGCAGCAACTATTCCAGGAAGCAGCAAATGGCTACTTGTCACATGGCACTCTTCTCATCACCAATCTGGTGTCTCTTCCTGGTCAGTTAGGGTATTAGTTCTAAAGGTCAATGCCCCATTCTGTGGTTTGCACACCATCCTCATTTCTGGTCTGTAGCTCCTCTCACACCCACTTCTCCAGGTTCCAGTCCAGGGACTCTCAGCTCAGTAGTTCAGGGCTTCCTGTCTCTGCCCTTATTGATCCTTCCATAGATTGCTTCCTGCACTCTGGTTTCCCTTTTTTCTCTGGCTGGACTAGCTCAAAAGCTTCCATTCTCTTCCCAGGGAGAGACTGCCCTTTCCAAGCAGCCCTCAGTCTGTAGCCTGCTATCTGGCTTTGTAGGCCCTGCCTGTTCCCTAATTAGCTGCCTCCAGCCAAAAGCCCCCTTTCTTGCGGCCTAATTAGCTAATAGGGCCAACCTGTCCCAGTGCAGCTCTTGGGCTAGTGTGGGGTGCTCACCCCATGTTATTTATAAGCTGGCTTCCCTTGGTCAAAATCTAGAGTAATGGGTGGACCCGGTCCCCTCCCCACCACCACAAATTGGTAGAGTGGCCTAAGTCCCAAAAAGGGAATAAAACTTGTTTAGAGGCCCAAATGAAGGGCAGGACTTAGTCTCCAGGGAGGAAGTGCTGGGGGCACTACTCAATACCAGGGCAGATTCTGACTTAAAGCTAGCCCAGAAGTGGGTGAGGATTGAGCCCAAAGATAGGGCCCATTACCAAGGGCACAGGCACTGTTGGACCTTCTAGCCTGCAATGAGTTCCTTCATGCCTTTAGTTTGTGTGACTTAGCCAGAGGGCTGAGCCACCTGATGAAAATAACAGCTGACAGGGAGCACTGGGAGCAGAGAGAGAGAGAGTGCAGGTTCACACCCAATCGACAGAGGGCGCTCATGATAGGTGACCGTTCCCTGTCATGGGTAGCCAAAGCAAAACAGTGAACGGGGGGGCAAACCCTGTTTCATTTTCTTTGAGTGTTATTTTTATTCTTTTTAGTTAAATCTAGCAACATTTCAAAACTGAAGTGTTTTGAAAAGAAAAAATTGCAATGTTTCACTTTTATAATGTTGTGTTGACATTTTCTCTTTCAGAACTTCCCCGACCCTTTTTTTCCTGGCTGAAACAATTCAATGAATTCAACCTGAATTTGTGAACGGTTTCATTCCAGTCCCATCTACGTTATTGGCAAATACAGTTTTTGCTGAAATTATTTTGCCCAGCTCTGGCGAGGGTAACAGGAAGGGAGAGAGACTTATTGGAAGGCTTCTGCTAGAGAAGGTACATTTCTGCCAATTCTGAACAGGGCCACACTGAGGATTTGGAAGGGGTGGAAGAAATTGGATAGGAGTGGAAGGGGCCTGTAGGACATGATCACAAAAAGATATGAGATTTGGGTTCATTCATAAGGTGGGAGGAATTCTGAGTCAGTTTTCCCACCCCATATTCGATAATTGTATCTTGCTGATTATGGTCAGATACAGGCTTTCATAGACTTAAGTTTCTGTCCTTGTCCCCTCTCACCATCCCATTTTCATCTTTCTCAAAAGAGATAATAGGATCTAAAATGGATATGTCTCCACATCCCGATAACTAAATTATAGTCTTGGTTTAAAGATCTCTCAAGTGATGGAGGATTCACCACATCCAATGGTAAATTGTTACAGTGGTAATTACTATCACTGTTAAAATGAGCATATTATTTCCAGTCTGAATGTGTGTATCTTCAGCTTCCAGCCATATAAGCTCATTATGCCTTTCTCTGCTAAGGTAAAGAACCATTTGTTATCAGAAATCATCTTCTTGTGTAAGTATTTTTAGACGATGACCAAATCTTAACCTTCCCTTTAATAAGCTAAATAGATCAAGCTTCGTGATCTATTGACTGCATGCTTTTTAGACCTCATATCAGTCTTGTGGCTCTTCTCTGAGCCATTTACAATTTTTGAACATACTTCTTGTTGTGTGGACATGGTATTTCAGCAGTGGTGAACATATACTACTGTTCCTACATGATAGTCCCCTGTTTATATGTCCAAGAACTACATTAGCCTTCCTACCCTCTTAGTCACAGCATTGCATTGAATTCATTCAGCTGGGATTATCCACCTGACCCTTAGACCCTTTTCAGAGTCACTGTTTTCCAGGATAGAGTGCCCCCCTTCTAAACCCTATTACCCACATTCTTTGCTACATTTATGAACTAATATTTGGCCATATTAAAATGTATGTTTTTTTGTGCCTAGCTCACCCGGTGATCAAGGTCTGTCTGAGAACTGATCCCTGTAAAAGTTTATTAGAAACATATCCATTTGATTATTGTACACCATTTACAATTACATCTTGAGATCTACCTGTTAGCCAGTTTTTAATGTACTTAATACAAAAATCAATTTAGCACATACTATGCTTATTTTTAGATGATAGAGCCCTGGGGGGAAATACCAAAAGATGCATAAAGACTCCTCCAGAGCTAGTTAATTTTCTTTTTTGAAGAAGTGGCGTTAATATCTTTGGGTTTATCAAATCTTGAGATTTCATAAAATGTTTGAATTTTTATCGCAGTCTCGTCACCGAACAATGATTTCTTATTTAGTCACATTGTTCAGCTGAGAGTGTTCTAACCTTACCCCTGACAATTTGGCTTTATTAGCTAGAAAAAACAATTATTCTGGAGGTAGACACTCACAGCTATATTTCCGTCACTGACAATAATTTTCACTCTACCCTTTGCAGTGTCAAAAATTAATATAGTCTTACCAGTAAATATCACATAATTTTCCTGGAAATATTATTTAAATGTGTCCATGATTTAAGTCTCTCTTCACCATAATGTAACTAGTGTGAAATGAAACAAAATTTTACCCACTCCATGGACAGAACTAATTCAACTCTAAAATGAAGTATGCATCGTTCAGACAGATTTAAGGATCCATTCTGGGTGCAGTTTTATGTCCCAGCCCTGGACTGATTTGAGGCTGAGTTTGCACAGTTCCCTCCAATCCTGGGCCAGTCTCTAAAATGAATTAATGCATGGCCCCAAGAGGGCTATTCTGCTCTCTGTGGATCACTGGGCAGGAAACACATTTCTGTGCATCACTTTTTCCCTTGGACATGGGTGCCAAGAAAGCTCTCTCTAAGTCTGTAATGTGGTT
Organism: Dermatemys mawii; assembly: GCA_007922305.1. Lineage (NCBI taxonomy): Eukaryota > Metazoa > Chordata > Testudines > Dermatemydidae > Dermatemys > Dermatemys mawii. Next base: position 17,409,378 of record ML677363.1, read on the forward strand.
CTAGGCTACCTGAGAATTCTCCCACGCTGACTTTCCATCAGCTGGTAAAACTGGCTTTTTACATTGACACCGCTTCCTCCCTCCATATTCCAGACAGCACTGAAAAGACTTCACTAGGAATAGCACATATTATACCTGTTCCAAAGGGGCTTCTCTCCAGCTACCCTGGAGAAAAGATGCCTTCTCCTGCCCTATACCCAATACTTCCAGCTTGCCTTGTATGGGGCATGTCCTATCCCATGCAGCTCAGGCTCTAAAAATGAGTGAGTGAGAAAGAGGTACAGTGCAGAAGCCTTGATTATGTCTTTAGCTAGAGTAGAAATATTCTTGCTATTGCAGCTGCTATATTTTGAGTAGAATGCACACATACAGCAAAGTATTATGATGTGGAATTGTTTCAAGGAGTGCAGCAATCAGAACATTTTCCATGAACTTCACATGTGTGTTTGTATCTGGATTGTTCTCCCGTTGAAAGGTCTTTCCCTTTGAGAGACTGAATATATTTTAGCATGAAATTTGTGGCATCTTTTCATAGGGAAAAAGATCCGTAATTGCATTGATTTCTTAGGAAATATAATTTATTAAAAAAAAACCCACACAAAAAAACCCCACAGGGCCAAATCCCATTTCATCCTCCAGTCCCATTCAAATCAATGGAACTGCTAAGCTATAGCTGAGTAGATAACATGGTTTACTTTCTAGAAGTAGCTTGCATACTTTATGAACGTTGACTTTATTTCTCTGTTTTATCCCATCAGTCCATCACCACCTTAAGAAGACACTTTTCAGCAGGCTGATTGTTGTAGCACTGTTGTGTAGGGGGGTGGTGTATTGTGATACTGAACAGCAGGCTAACCTAAGCAAATCATTAACAAAAGTCATGGTGGGATTCAAGATTAAAAGTTGCTTTCAATTTTCTAATCACTGGGAGGGCTATTTTCAAGTGTGCTGTTTCCTGTAGCAAATGGCAACTCCAGGAACTGTAAATAACAAGAATGTGTTTGATCTGACTGAGAGTTGAACTTTTGCCTTCCCAGTGCAGCATGCAAAGCACATTAATATGCTGCAGATTGTGATTGTGATTCCCAGAACATGTGTATTTGCAGATGCTTTTTAACACACTGTAGGAGAATGTTATGCAAGGACAACAGTTTGGAGACAGCCGGTTTGGCATGATATCTTAGTTGTGATATGTCTTAATCTACTAGTCTTGCCACCAAGATGAAAAGCAAATTATTTCAAGGAGCTTTGGGGAAAAAAACCATCAAATCTTTTGTACTCCTTGACTTTGATACAGTCATTACACTTGTACTTTGCATTTGTACAAGGACTCTTAAAAAGGACTCAATAATTCCTTTTCAGTTCAGACCTATCAAATACTGAACATGATTTATGTAATCTACTAGAGTTCTTTCGGGTTGTTTTAAAATCCTCATTTTAGCATAGCTGACCTGCCTATATGTAACTTTAATAACTCACATTTTGTAACTAACCAGGACAGAATTATAATAATGACAGAGTCTATTAAACTAAAAGGCTATTCTGTTATTACTTGAAGGTCACTGAAATCCTCTACAGTGACATCTGTATTGCACCTGTACTTCTAGATTTTCATAGATACAGAAACAGAAATATTATGCATTGAAATTCATTATGAATATTGGAAGAACAGTATTAGAAAATAATTCAAATTTAACAGCTTCATAGTGTACCAACTCTTCATATCACCAGCCCTGTGCAAGTTGGCTGCCTTTTCCCTTTTTGCTGTGAATATGCTTGCTCCTTGGTTTTGCCAGAGGCAATGATGGTAACCTTAGGCAATTATGCTGAAATAACTTGTCAGCTACTCATTATTTTATTTTTAATATTTTTGTGAATTAAGTGCTTGCAAAAGGCACCAGAATGAGAACTTGAATGTAACCATACAATAGCTACAGTGCAGGCAGCAGTTGAGCAAGTTTCCCCACGTTGTACACCAGAGTTACATGATACTGATGTGAAGAGGCAAGATCTAAATGTGAGAGGGAATTCCATTCCCTGGTCCCAGTCATTCCTGTCTTAAAATGCCAGTATCGGTGACAAATAGTGCCAGGTCTGGTAGAAGCTTTGTTATTTGAGCATGTCCTGTATTTACTAGAAGCTGTTTTGAAAATACATGGGGTTGGGTTTTTTGGGGGGGGGGATTGTTTGTTTGTTTGGGGGGGTTGTTTGTTTGTTTTAGGAGAGGAGTTTATTTATCAGATGGTAACTTAAATTCTTACTGACCCAGGAAGGATTGAAACTGGTGACACAGAGGGGAATGATTCTTTATCCTATTTACTCTATGACCCAACTGGTTCCTCTAAGCCACTTTACTAATTATGAAATATTGAGCATTTGTACAAATATTGACCAATACCCAGCAGCTCCCACTGATAACATACATTGAGAATAAGCCCCTGCACCCTCAGAGGTGGGGGACTTTATCTGGACTAGCAAGAGAAAGAAGGCACTGTGCTTTCTTTAAGGGTCTCCTCCTTTTTCCTTCCACCCCCATCTTTGTGGGAGGTCAACTGCCTCATTGATTTGGAAATAGACAGTAGCTGGGCCAGCTGATTGGCTAGTCTGAGGGGTACAACTTCCAATGACTCCCGTGCACTCGAAAGGAGGGTATATAAGTGCTTTCCCCCAGTTGGTGGGACATTATATGTCTAGAATATCAGCCGAGATGCTGGAAAGGATACAGCAGGTACATAAACACAACTGTCAGTGGTCCCAGCCAAGGAAATCGTCTGCATGGTTGCAGCAGAGACAGCTAGGGCAGCAGTGCAAAGTCTGCACAGGATCACAGGGATGCCCCAGCAACTTCTGTTTGGAGCCCTTGCTCTGGGAACAATGAGAGATGGTGGATGCTAAGCACTTCTGAATACCAGACCACTTTACGTGCCTAAATGGGGAGCTGAGCTCTTCTGAAAATACTAACGACTAGCCATCAAAGGTATAGCATTTGAATTCAAGGGGTTGGGTTTGCATCTGAAGCCCACGAGCTGTTTGAATCTTCATTTGGCTCTGTCTGCCAAGCAAATAGTGGAAAGCTCAGTAGAGCAATGGTTACTATGATTTGTGTCCACCTTTCCTTGCCCACTTCCTGCCTCCTCCAACCCAGCAGCTTCGCTCACCGTCCAAGCCAGTGCTGCTTAGCTGTGCTTAATGGGGAGCTCTGAACACTCGTGCCCACTGTACATGCATAGAACAGTACATGATTGTACTCTGGCTTATGGTACCATATAAATGTGGATAGTGCATCCCCACTCACAAAGTAAATGTTGTGATCTATATATAAGGAGAGAACTGGTTGTCAGTGTAGCTTCTGATAAGGGTGATGTACTTCTAGTTACCATGGTAACCAGCCATTTATTAACTATGTGGGCACAGACCATATCTAGAGACAACTTAATCACTAACTTGTTACAAACTTGGTTGTACAGTTTAGTATGGATGGAACCTAAAAAACCTTTGCTGCTGTGTTGTCATGCACATGCAATTACAGCATGATAAACTGGAGCAGCTCAGTAATATAGTCATGGAGTTTGTATTGCTTATACTTTGATAGCCCTCTAGCCTTATAATAGGTGCAGCTGTGTTTTCCAGCACACTTTCATTCCTGGGAGGTGGCCAGAAGATTCTGAAATGTGCCAGTCAACACAGACAACTGGTCTCTCTGCACTGGCCAAAACACATTGATCCCAAGCATGTAAAAAATGTTTCAGTTTCATTCAACTTCCCTGAGCTTTATATTTTTCAGCACAATCTACCTGTTGTATGAAAGGCCCTGTGAAAACACTACAATATGGAGAATGTTTAGCTAGTTTCACATTTTTTCCGACACAAAAAAGAAAAAACAATACAAAACCCTGACAGCGGCACTCAGTGCTGTCAAAAATGTGAATTGCCCTTCATATCTCCCCAGGTTGTTGTTGAAAACATCATTGCATCCAAGTTGGCTGACTAATGCTGTCACATAATTTTAGAAGCGATCTTTGAGGCTCTAGAGAGAGATTTCAAAAGTGCATATGCTAATATATCCTGAAGGTACAGGAACTGGAGAAAGTGTACAGTGGTTGTGCAGCTGAAGTTCTATACTTTCCTGACGGTAAATGCCAGAGGCTGAGCTGCTTTTGGAATTGTTACATGATGTTATCTTGATATGTCTCGCATTGCTTACATATTCTTAAACAAATGTGACGTCATGTGGATTCTTATACCAACTATAAGGAAAACTATATTATAGCAGTACAGGAGTAGCACTACAGTTCAGGTTGTAGCTGTTTATAGTGGAGCTTCCTAAGTCCTCTAGAACGCTAAGTTGAATTTCTTTGAAATTTGGTGTGCCTCTTGAGGGTGCAATGTAGGGTTAAGAATCAGAGGGGTAGCCATGTTAGTCTGAATCTGCAAGAGCGACAAAGAGGGTTAGTGACCCAAATTTGGAGTCACTTCAGCCAGGTGTTCCGGAGATATAAACTTCCTAAATAATAGCCATTTGAAAAAAAAAAAAAGCACTAGCTCTGCTAGGGCACCTCAGTACTGTTTGAAAGCTAGTAATAGTTTTGGAACAACATCAGTTGGAAAATTAGAGGGTTCATGGATGACCAGAAAATATATACTGTATGATATAGAAATATTCGAGGCTCTGATCCCCTCAATTGGTATATCTGCACTATCTTTTAAAACCCACGGTGCAAGTCTTGGAGCCCAGGTCTAGAGACTTGAGCTTGTGCTATGGTGCTAAAATAGCAGTGTAGATATTGTGGCTTAGACTCTGAATCCTCAGCTTCAGAGCCCAGGGTCCAGCTCAAGTCTGAAACTACACAGCTGTTTTGAGCACTCTAGCATGAGCCTGAGTCTATAGACCTGATTCTGAGACTCACTGCCACTGGTTTTAAAATGCAGTGTAGGCATATCCAGTGGTTCTTGGCAATGGGGTATGTTTACTAGAGAGGGGTCAGAGGATCATTCTCTCAGGGTTTCTGTTCCAAACTACTATCTGTAACTGTTCTTATCAGCCCCACTACAAACTCCACCTTTCATCCATTGCAAAACACAACCAGAAACACTATTCCACTATAGCATAGTTACCCTTTGCTCCAGGGATTGCATGTGAGTTGGTTATAGGAGGAAGAAAGTAATTGCAATAGAAACGTTTATCTGCCAAGGAGAGAAGGCTTCAGGGAGATGCATTCCCTGCTTGTGATGGGGAGGCCAGGTTGGAAGGGAAAATGCAGTGAATGAGTCAGAGGCGCGGCTGGAGACATGAGACTGAATCAGGGTGTGTGTATGAGAGAGAGAGGCTGCCAGCTAATATGCTAATACTGAGACATATGTACAACTTTTTTAATGACTATTAAATCCTACCGGCAACATGTATATTTTCCTGCTTTTAAAAATACTAAGAAATTCAATGACAAAAAACTATGTTAACACAAAGTTAAGTTTGCTTGATGGCATGTTGTCCTCTTTTAGAGCATTACTGTTGAGCAAAACTAGATGAGGAAGTACAGAGTTAAGGGTGTCCATACAACCTTAACTCTGCTCTCTTTTAGCAATGTCCAATATGCGCTGTTAACATAGATACCTTTACTCTGCCAAGCATACAACTGCTAAGATCTACAAACCCTTTACCTCCTTTTACAGTCTATTTACTCTCACAAGTTACTGGGCTCCATACAGGGATAACTAGGTGCAATTTAATGACCTGTGATATACTGTACAGGTCAGAGGAGAAGATTTAATGATCCCTTCCAGCCTTTCACTCAATGAATCTACAAAGTAATTGTGCATACAAATTAAGTAAACTTTTCTTATGGACTAAAAACGTAGCAGCAGAGATGCACTGTGCATGGATAGCAATGCCTTTTAGGAGGTCCTTAACTAATGTGCAATAGATATTTATATTTTATGTGCTATGGACAGCTACTGCACCCACCTGACCAAGGTGGGAAATCAGAAATTCCGCCAGTCTGATGAACCTTCTGTGGATTTTCAGAGGACCAGTGAAGGCATTATGTAGATGAAATGTTTCTGCATTTGTTGCACTTGAGAAATATTTTTCTTCTTCATTGACCCTCAGCAACTCTTCTCACACAGGAAATGCTGATATGATTTTATATTCCATTAAAATTTCCCCTCACATGGAAAGCTTTTACTACTGTGTTGAAAAACTACAAGTGCATACTCATGTGCACACGCATTGGCAGACACTGGCTCTACATAATGAATTAGTTAGTCCTAAGGCTTTGAACCTAAAGTTCTATAATTATGCATTGTTTACATTTCTGTAGAAGAAGTGGGACCCAATGATGGCTCCCCAACATGGATCTACTGGGGAGAGAGGGTCCAGAGAATCCATTCTCCAGGTACAAAGAACTCCCAGTGTGTGGGGAGCTACTATAATACTCTGGCCCCTGTTTTGAATGTGCAAGGAGTGTGGTTTGTCTGGGTTGTGGTTTTAGTGTAGCTGTGGTCATATTCCACACAGCAGATAAGGACTGCATGAGGTAGAAGAGCAAACTACACCTTTTCCAAAGGAAGCGAGTTCTTTCTGTAAGCATAGGGGTTTTAAAAGCATTATGCTTCTTTCTGGCCTTTGCAGGCAACATGCTTTCAGCTGCTTCTTTCTCCAGTGCTGCTATGGCTGTAAGAGTCATAACTGAACTAATTATCATCAGCGGGCTTTGAAAATGTGGGTTTCAGGTAACTTTCACAGTCTCATTCATATTATTGTAACATACACTCCACTGCACTTCCACAAATGACAAATTGCCATAAGTAATTAATATAACTTTATCAACTCTAAGTATGTAAATATTCTAATCTGTTGAAATCCTCCTTATATAATACTGTTTGTTTGATGATTTTAGTCTGCTGATTTAAACAAAAGATGCATTTCATCCCATGCTATCGCTTGATGGATTTCTGGCCATTATACCTCAGTGTTCTCTTTCTTGGTTTTTAACAATCTTTTAACAAACACAAGACGTATGGGAATAAACAGGAAGAACTAGAAATATTAGTGAATAATCAGAATTTTAATTGTCATCACAGAGACTTGGTGGGATAAATCACATGACTGAAATATTGGCATAGAAAGATACAGATTATTAAGGAAGGACAGGCAAGGGAAAAAGAGAGGAGGTGTTGCTTTGTATATCAAAGATGTATACATTTACACTGAGGTTGAGATAGAAGTGTCTTTGCCACAGTCACACACTGTGCTATGGTGTGGTAGCACAAATGAGGAATTATTGCAGTCAAATCATGAAAGACTGGTACAGTGGAATTTGGTGTAAGGTTAAGGGGTTGAAATAGGCAATGCAACCTCCTCATGATAAATGTGTTTACTGCTCATTTACATGAAGCTGTTTAGAAGTGCATTACAGAATAAAGGACTGACCGTTCAGTTGTAATTGACAGGCTGACAGAGTACATGTCTGGGAACTAGAACAGCTTTATGTAAACAAGACCTTCAAGAGCCATTTTAAGCACCACTGGGCAAGATGTTTGCTTGGTAGTTCCTTTATTTTCTTATATTGACAAAGCAATTAAACAGTGAAGGGCTTTTTGTGGCTTTGTCTTGAGCAGACTGATTCACACATTATCTTTAGTATGTTGGTTCAACAAGTGGATTTCTACTGCCCTGGTTTAGCATTTATTTATTTAATTGCATAGTTCTGTCTGCTTAACTGTGAACAAGTTTGTGGAAATGATGAAATTTCATTCTGGATCAAGCTTGGAAATACTGATGAAAATATGTATTGTGTTTCTACCCTCCTCTCCCTTCCAACGTGACTTCTGATAGATCTAAAACTGGTGATTTCATACAGTTCTACTCTGGTGGCATTGAAGACTGCTGAGGAGGAAAGTAGAGAAATCACAGTGAAAACTCCATATTCAATTCTGATAAGGAAAAAAATGCTTCCTATGCTGCATCTGACAGTATGCCCATTTGCTTTATAGACCTAATCTGGAATCTCACAGAGGTCTGATGATTTTGACCAACTTTAAGAGGACAGAGTAGAGTAAAAGTGTTGTTGTATAAAAGTCCTCATTTATTTCGTGTATCATTTTTTCATTTAGTTCTGAAGCATCAAATATTTACCTTTATTCAATAAAAAATAAAGTAGGAAACTTACTCATTGTTAGCTTAACATTCAACATACATTTTGCATTTCTTGCAATACAGTTGACTTAATCTTTGTCTACTTCATAGAATACAAGGATGTCCTTTACCATTAATGATGATACCTGGCAACTCTTAATGCTGGTTTGTTACACATTGTGTAAGAGAGAATTTGTTCCATATTTATACCAGCTCTGCAACTTGCAACATCTCACAGTTGGTTTATATCCCTCATTTATCATCCGCGAGATAGCTTTTAGGTTTAGTCTGCAATCCCTATTTATTATATTATGTGTTTTCTTCTATCCTGCTCTTTTGTCCTGCTGGCATTTCAGCTATCTGAAAGACAGCTTCTTTATTCTCTCATCTATTACAGTGAAGTTCCACTCTGATTTGACTTAACTCCTTACTATGTAATCCATGCTTTTTAATCTAACATTAGATGCTGCTCTCATAACACAACAGTCATATTAGATTGCTTGGCCTCCTATATTTTATTGTCTTACCATTATTTAATTAAATTTCCAATTTTGCTTAATTTCTGAGAGTTTCTTCATTCCATCATGACTAAGGCTAAGATTTTGTCATGGTTATTTTTGGAAAAAGTCACTGACAGGTCATGGACAATAAACAAAAATTCATGGAAGCCATGACTATAGGCGCTGACTCCCCCTGTCCATGGCCCAGCCCCGACTCCAACCCTTCCCTGCTCCCATTCCACTCCCTTCCCCAAAATCCCTGCCCCAACTCCATCCCCTTCCTGCCCCTATTCGACTCCTTCCCCAAATACCTGCCCCAGCCCCACCTCCTCCCTGCCTCCTCCCCTGAGCACACTGGGTTCTCGCTTCTCCCTTCCAGAGCTTGTTATGCCATGAAACAGCTGTTTTGCAGCGGCAAGCACTAGGAGGAGAAGTGGGGACGTGGTGCGCTTGTGGGAGGAGGTGGAGATGAGGTAAGCTGGGGCAAGAGGCAAGGCAGAGAGCTTGGCTGCCAGTGGGTGCAGAGCACCCACCAATATTTCCCTGTGGCAGCTCCAGCCCCGGAGCACCCACGGAGTCAACTCCTATGGCCATGACCTGGCTGCAACTTTTGCTGCTGTGGCTACATGGTTTCCTCCACCACAGTGGTGGGGGCTGGGAGCTGTAGGGTACCCCCTCTGCCTGCAAAAGCTGGAAGCTGCAGGGTGACCATATTTTCCAGAGAGAAAATAGGGCACCCTCAGCTACTCATCTGAGGCATCCCCCTCCCTCCATACAAGGTCGCCCACTGCGGGAACCCTCAGTAATCTGTGTCATCTGTTGCTGGAACCTTGCAGGGGGGGAGCCAGTCGCTGCTGTTGCCTGTCACTGGAACGCTGCCAGTGCTCCACCGGCTGCCAGCTCCAGAGTCCCGCAGTCTTAGGGGTCTATGATATAGAGTGTCGTGAAGGTCTCTGAAAGTTATGGATTCCGGGATTTCCATGACCTCCATGACATAAAAGTAGCCTTAGTCATGACACATGGATAGAGACATCTGAATGTATGGCACATATGGTCTGTATTTCTTTTCAGAATAAATTTTAACTTAAATTGGGAAATAAACCAAATCATTTTCTCTTAAGCATTCTAAATGCCTCTACCTCCATCTTATCACCTCTTAGTCATCTTCATTCTAAACTGCCATAACCTTTTTGACGTCTCATACAGAATGTTTTGGCATTTTCTGTTTCCTTTTGGAAATAAAATAATGGTTGCCATGATTTGGGAAATCACCATGTTACTGAAATTTGCATCAATTTATTCTTGATGGGTTGGCTTTTCATATGGAGAGCCCAATTTTAATACCTGTTTGGTTGATTGGTTAGAAGAAACTAAAAGCTTATTTCTGAACACTAAACCCATATCCAAATCTGAAGTGTATTGTTGGTCCCTATTGCTACAGTGGGTTAATCTTCCCCTACCTCTGGCCTCCCGCCAGTTTTAGGTTTTGGAGACCCATATCCAAATTTTACGACTCCTGTCCATTTCTCCTACTGAGACATCCAAATCATTAATCTGTCTTTAAATTAGCCTGAAGAGGGGAGGGATAGCTCAGTGGTTTGAGCATTAGCCTGCTAAACCCAGGGTTATGAATTCAATCCGTGAGGAGGCCATTTAGGGATTGAGGCAAAAAAATCTGTCAGGGGACAATGCTTGGTCCTACTAGTGTAGGCAGGGGACTGGACTTGATGACCTGTCAAGGTCTTTCCAGTTCTATGAGATAGGTGTATCTCCATATATAAACCCAGGTCTGTGAGTTCAATCCTTGAGGGGGCCATTTAGGGATCTGGGGCAGAAATCTGCCAGAGACAGTACTTGGTCCCACTAGTGGAGACAGGGGACTGGACTCAATGATCTTTCAAGGTCCTTCCAGTTCTATGAGATAGGCATATCTCCATATATTTTTAAAATTTCTAGCAGTGTGCATGGCTTGCGAGATTTCCCGAGTTGGAAATTGGCTATACACATCTCTTTCTTGTTATTGGTGATGGTACAGTAGGACAGAGCTCAGCATGTGAAAATAGTTGAGTTCACATTGTTCTCTTAAGTCAGGGGTCTCCAAACTACGGCCCAGGGGCGGATCTGGCCCATGGCTTCAATTTGTCCAGCCTTCCAGCTGAGCAGGTATGCCAAGCAGGCATGTGGAGAAGCTGCTGCTGTCCTCCCCCACCCTCCCGTGAGCTGCTGCCGGCGGCCCCATGTTCGGAGGGGTGACTGCCCCTGCGCAAAGGAGGGGGCGGGGTCTCAGCAGCGGCCGGAGGAGCAAAGTGGAGGATTTTATATATACTGAATTTTTTCACAGTTGCTTCGGCCCGCGAAGCCCCTTCAAAAATCTAATATGGCCCTCGTCTCATAAAGTTTGGAGATCCCTGCCTTAAGTCATTCCCAATTGGATGGTTCTGTGACTAGCTGCAGAATGGAAGGTAGGGGGCCCACATTTTGAAAGTGAAGGGCCCAACCCAGATTAGTGTCATGTTTGTTTAAATGAACATAACATACTGCAGTGGAGGGAGGGAGGGAGGGAGGGGCTGAAAATATTGGTTTTGTTACTTGCACCGTTTTTTCTTTCTGGGACATAATAGCCTTTTGCAGAAAAGATACAGAATTACTGGAATTTTCCACCCCAATTGCAAATCCAGTTGACACAATCTGACTTCAGTGACATTAAAATGTTGAAATCAGGCTAATAACACAGAAAATGCTTATAAATATTATGTTACCTTAAGACCTTTGAGTCTGCAGCCCATTAGATGCACATTTTATATGCTGAATGTGGAAGTAAAATGTTTTATTTGGGGCATTTTAATTATGCTTATTATTGCTTACTATAGTTAGATATGTTACACATTGCTTTGCACAGAATTTTAGCCCCAATATAAACTTAGGTTTATGTTATCTTTTGGCTGTAAGTGACATCCAGCTTTGTTTTATGCATTACATATATGATTTTGCTTCTGATTTACGCCATACAAGATATATTTCCAGGGTTTCATGTACTATAAATAAATTAAAAAACAGACCTTTCATGAAAGTGCTGCAAAGTAATCAGCTCCAGGAAAGCTAAGAAGCTAAATGGCACTTGGAATACTATAATTAATATTAATCTCTTGCTTGACAGAACAAGTGATTAAAGTACTCCAACTCTTTTACTTGATATGCAAATCCAGCTGAATTGTAATATTGTGTGATAAACACATTATAACAACAGTTACTGGCTGAATTTTAAGCACCCTGTTTAGCAGTAGCTGTAGAACGTGAAAGAGATTGAATGTCTATAATTACAGAAATTCAGTATCTGTTTAGAAACTGTCAGTACTTAGTTATTATTGGCAAAAATAGAGAAGGGGTATGTGTTGGCATTCTTTCTTGTATTGTCTCTCATAAACAGGCAATTGATCCCTTCTGCAAATTTGACCAACAGAAGATTTCCCTCAAACAGTTTAGCAGAGACCAGTGTATAATGCCTATAATTCAGATTTTTTTCTCTGGTAACATTATTGAACAGCTGCCCTAAAGCCTACTGAAATATCTCCACTCCAGCCTTCCTTCCCGCTTTTTGTCCCCCAGCAGTTCTTCCAGCTTCATCTTACTACCTGCAGCAACTTTCCATATATCTCTGGCTATTGCTCAGGTTGAATTTATTTATTTATTTATTTTGCCTCTAATGGACAAACTACCAGCTCTAGACTGCCTCCAGCCATGGAAGGTAATGCATTACTGTTCTCTCCCCACGCATTCTCTGAATATTCAGGTTGCCCAAGAAGATCCCAACAGGGCTGGCCTTACCATGAGGCAAACTGAGGCAGCCGCATCAGTTGCTAGACTGGAGTGGGGGTGCCACTGAGACCCCAAGTGCAGAAAATGGTGTCTGCTGCTGGTGCATATGTATTCTCTTTGCTCTAGATGCACAGAGTTGGGGAGTGCTGTGCTGGAGGAAGAAGGACACAAGCCACATAACAGGCAGGCAGAAGAGGGAATAACAAAAAGCAGCAGGAGGAGTCATCTCTTTTGTACCTCCCTAGCACTTCCAGGAATCTGGACTGATTTCCTGCTGCTTCTCTGAACCCACTTAAAGAGAACAGGCAGTCAACTGAAGTAGTAGGAACCAGTTAGGTCCTTAAGATGCTGATATCTTCCCTCACTCAGACCTTGCTACCAGTCTGCTTATTTGTTCCCTTCAACTGAGTGTTGAGAACCACTATAGCTGGCACAGAACAGCAGTCCTGCGTGAAAGAAGAAAACACCCCTCTGGGGCAGCATTCAGAAAAAGAAATAAAGCAAAGGAAGCTTTTCTAACTAAGTAGGAAGGAACTTTCCTGGGATATATAGACACAAATTTACACGGTGAACCTTCTGGCCCCAGTGAGGATGTGAGTGGTGAGGAGATGCCTGATCTTCCAGAGTTCAGGTGGCCTGGCAGTTACTGCAGCATCCATATGTCCATCTCAAATGCATGTAACCGTGCACATTCTTGAAGATAAGTGTAGATCAAAGAAAAGTGTGGTGGAGGTGCAAGAAACAGCTGCTGCTGAGTTTAGTTCCTTAAGTCTAGATGATCCAGGACTGTGAACCCACTGGGGAGCAGCAGTTGCCTGAGGGACTTCTTTGTACTGCATGGGTGACAACAAGTAAAAAACTTCATGTTCCCCAAAGACAATGAAAATAGAAGTTTCCATCCAACACATTACTGGCATGAAATCCCCAATGGTGACAAAATGGAGAGGCCATGGCTTATGTACTCAAAATGAGAATGCTGCATACCATTTTTGTTGCAAGCTCTTCCAGTCTAATGTTCCAGCCACATTGGGCTCTACGGGAACAGAGAACTGGAAAAGTCTGGCTATAAGTCTGGCATGCCATGAGAAGGCAGCAAATCACCAGAGAGCATTCCATAGGTAGAGAAAGCTTGAGATGAGACTAAGATTAAAGGCCACTTTAGATAATCCTGCATCTGAGTCTACAGGATTTTCCCAAACACCGCACTCTGAAGTTGGGATCCAGGTCTGGCCCAATAACCTCTGAGCTAGCTGTCAATCACAGTTGTTCTTTATACTAGATCATGATATACTCTTCATTCTCTTGACAGATCTTTGCTGCTAACTTCTGCCCCTACAATCCAGAAGGTGCTTTTAAATCTTAATTCTGGTCCTCCCTGATGCACCTGAAACATGGCACCAGCCCAAGTGTTGGTCTTCTGTGCACAGCAAATAAAAGATGTACTTTATAGTAACGTTCCTAGAACTCTGATATTTTTAGAAATCCTACCAGTATTTTAATTAGCCTGAATCTGAGTCATTCCTGTCCCTAAATAGATCTTTGACCCAAGCAAATATATGTGACGAGTTCAAAATATTAATAGCTAAATAATCCTCTCTACTGAATCTCATAAATTTACTACATTCGCTGTGCAGATCTTCTCCCTGCATATAGAGGATGGAATTTTCAAAGGTGCTCAATATTGGCTTAACTCACTTAAGTCAATTGTACTTGGTTTCAAAATAAAATGGGGCTACTCCTACCAGCTTTGCAAATTCAATCTGAGCTCTGGGAGGCCTATTAGGTTTATTCTATCATATCGATATCCACTGATAATTAAGGCTCTCTAAGACCAATTAGACCCTCAGTGACACCAATTCAATCACATTGTCTTCTATGGGTTTGTACAGGAATAAATGATTGGAATTTACTAAACATTTCTCTTCATGATTTACTTGAATCTCTCTTTCTATAAGCCATGCTGACTCTACAGGTACAACAGAATTTAAAGAGCTGCGTAAATCCACCTTTTAACTAAAGTGAGCAGTTATGTTTCTGAATATACCCAATGAGCCTAGCTCTTGACTGAGAGGTGTCAATTAGACATAATCATTCTTCAGATCAGAACCTCATTTTAAAATCTCAAAAATGATGTACTCAGGCAGACCTTTTTGCCTGTGTGGCATCACATTGAGATATTTAGATTACCCTCCCTGAACGTGAAAATTTAAAAGGGCAAATTTCCAAAAAACACCTTTTTAATGTTGTACCTGCATAGTTTTGTGCACAAAAAAATCATTTCTGGTGCAGTATCAGAGGTTGGACTGAGTATCCATGAAACATAGTTCTCAAAGTTTTATTTTGATTATAAACCCTGTACTACACTAGCCCTAATTGGGAAAATTGAATTATTTTGCTGGTATGACATGGAAAAATGAGGAAAAAGTCCAAAACGATGAGGGTTTGGTTGTTATTACGATTATGTGTAAAGCTATATTGCCAGCTGTGTCCTCGTAATTGCGTTGTCAGATGGGCCTATGAATAATTTTTAACTTGTATTTGATTTTAACAACAAAGCCTGAGGTGCTGGAAATTTTCTTACAGTCCTGATGGTATAACACTATCCCTGCCAGAATCAAATGAAAAAATAAAAACTTACACTGTGAAAAGAACATTTGTAGTTTTGGTTTGTTTTTTTTCCATTTTTAAGTCATTCTGAATAATGTTAAGTCAAGGTCTGCGTGGTGAGGAGATTTCTGATAATGTTGGGCAAATATGCATTGTATCTTTTATCACATACAGGTTTCCAACTTTTGGTGTGAGAGCCAAAATTTTGTGTGAGGTCCTCTGAAAATCAAGCTACTTATTAAGGTGCTTGCAAGCGGATTTAGTGGCCCAAATCTGAAAATGTTTGCCTTTACCATCATTCTCGTATAAACCTTCTCTGGTATATTTTCTTGACCAGGATGTGATGGAGTGATTAGGTCATTTATCACAACACTTTACCAGGCATGGTGAAATGGGCTTGGGTAGAGCAAGAAGCTTCTCAGAAGCTTAAAGTGAATCCAAATAAAATTTTATTAAGACTTGAAAAAATTTGTTGTATTTTTTTATTTTATTTTTTTAAATTGATTGGGGTTTTACCACTTTCTGATTAGTATAGACATTTGCTGTTCCAAGTTCTCGCTAAAGCCTGAAATAAAAAAATTGATATTCCAGGGAAGATATTCTCAGTGGCATTGTTTGACAACTTCAAAACAGGAAGCATTGGAAAACTCATGTGATGAATCCTCATCTACCTAATTTAGAGGATCAAAAAGTTTGTGTTTATCTAACCTCAGCACCAAATATTTTGGAATTTGGATTTAAATGTTATCGTAATTTGGCTTTATTAATGTTTATTTGCAGATTAGGGAATTTATTAATGAATAAATGTACAAATAAAAAAAATGCAATGATGGAATATTCCAAGGGAGACAATGCCATAGACTGCGGTAAATGTGTTTTTCTTCTCTCATGGGTCAATATGACTAGAATAAAAGATCTTCCATTATCTGATGGGAAAATCAGTGCTTATTTAATTCTAACTTGGGTTACAATAGTCATCAGTGAAGTTAAATAAGACACAAGATCTGCATAAATTTCACTATTTTCTTCCGTATTTCATACATTTCTCAGTTTATGAAGATGTAGCACATTTATAATATCATCTTCTGAAGCAAAACTACTCCCCTCAGATCTCCATGCAAGTTTCTCTGCAGCCTGTCGAGGATTTTTGTATACAAAAAAATAATGGAGAATAATATTGCTTATGAGTTCTTCCACTCTTTTTCCATGCAACTTTTTAAACAATGGATGATCTGCGGTCTGCCAGTGGTAGTTCTCTAGCATATTTCAATAACCAGACGAGGTTTTTTCATTATATCTGATCTCTTCTTCAAAAGCACTTGAGCTATTTTTTCAAGCGACTTTGTGGCAGAGGATTTTTTGAGAGCTTTTATAACCTCAATTTTTTATTCCAAAGGATCCAAGTTAGACATTTCACATACAAGAGTAAAAGGCAAAATTCAGGTTTGAAGTTAACACAAGTGTGACTGCAGGTGTTCTGGCCTCTTCCTGATGTTAAGTTGGATTTCCTGTCTGACTCATCTAACTACCTGCAAATTATTGGACTCTCTCTCCTTTTTTAAATTTCCTCTAGATAGCTGAAAAGTCTGATCTGTTGGTTGCCTTGTTGCTTCTGACATTTGCATATACTATTGAAATGTTCCATCTTTTGCCCTGATTCTTAACTGCTCAGTACCAGGCCTCCAAGGATCTTATGAAGCAGAGTAAGTGTTTGCTTGATTTCCATTTGTCTGGTTCATAGCAAATACAGCCAATCAGGTTGCTTTATCTGGCACTGACTTTGGTCATTGCTCACTTTTCCTTAGAAGCTTCTAGGAAAGATACCATCATGCATCCACCTCCAATTAGTCCTAACAGGTTTCTTCAGTGCAAATTCTACTGTAGACCTAAGCAAACACAATAACACCTTGCCGCCCCTTCTATCTTTGCTTATTTAGTGGCTCAGCAAAATTATTCAAATTATAACACCAGGCTATGGCTCATTTCAACCACATGGTTAAGGGAAATCTAGCACCTCGGTGCTGCTAGAATCACCACAGAGGGAAAGCAATTCCGCTTCAGTTTCAGAAAAATGTGGGATCCTCAAACACTGGAGAGGTAGGACTGGCTTAGTAAGGGCTTTTCTACACAGAGTTTTTATATATATTTGAAACTGGCATGGTTAAAGCAGTAAAACCCACTACCTTGGACGAGTTATACAGGCATAAAGGTGCTTTTAGCTGTAAACTTTATTTCCACAATTTTAAGAGAGTAAATATACTGTACAAGACACAGTTTAAACAAATTTAAGTCCACATAAGGGGTTATAATTATATTTGTAAAAAGAAATCATGCTCCTTACCAAAATAATTAAATTTTTATGTTGACCAAGCCTATAAGAGAATCCTAGAACAGTGGATAATCAAAATAATTTCCAGAACAAAAGCAGACAAAGGGAGGATTGAAAGCTGGAAAAAGGTACTACCACTGGTTTCATCAGACCTTCACCAAAGGTGCCAGGTTTTAACTGTGCTAAAGAAGAAGCAGAACATGTCACTGGAACTGGGTGCGAAAAATAAAACATTTTTTGGAAAAAAATTGGAAATTTCAAAATGGTTTTCACTTTGAATTGTTTAAAAAAAACCATTTTCCCCTACAATTTTTATAACATTTAAAATGTTATCAGAATAGGTATCAATGTTTTTCATTCACTGAAAATCCATTTTTAGTAAACAAAAAATTCAATAACCAGTTTGATATTTTCAAAAAAAAAGTTAAATCGCTCTCTCAAAATGAAATATTTTGATGCCAATATTTTTTCATGAAACATTTCTATTTTGAAAAGAAGCGCATTTAATTGAAAAAAGTTCTCACTATAGATATTTCAACCAGCCCTATGTGGTATATAATTGGGATATGAGCAATTTAATTCCCTTTTAACACAGATTTTTCTCTGGGAATTTTACATAGTATGATGTATTCATGAGTGTTACCTGGGCACAACAGCAAGGATACAAGGATGGGGTTTAATTTGTATATATCTGTGGGTTTCAAACTAAGGCAGAGTATGGATGTTATTTGATCATTTCTTTTTTAGTAATATTCTCACTTTCAATTTGCAAAGGCCTAAGATTAATGGACCATCTGTCTATTTCACTGCAGACAAATATCTCTCTCTCTGTTTTAGCAGTAATCTGTGGCAGAAATTCAGCAAATGTGGACTGGTGTTCTCAATGATTTATTTAGTGCCATTCACAAAAATTTATCAAAGCCATTCAGAGCATTAAACTATATTTGAGTAACAGAGAAAAAATATTCAACTCTGCCATTGCTTTAAAAATATGGCAATCATTTATTTCATATCATAGCTGTTTGACCAGATTCTTTCTGTAGAGCTCGAGGTTTATTTGATATTTCCATCAGGAAGATGATCCCATCAGTGGCCCCAAGCCTGAACACTTACATATATGTAACTGGTCCTGTATATCTCCAGTGGATTAGTCACATGAATAAAGTTAATCCCTACCTGAGCTGTTGCAGGCTCAGGCCCGTTTTTGAAACACATCATTAAGGGAAGCCTTACCATATGTGTGCCTGGAAGCAGTGAGATGACTGGAAAGAGTCATCAGTTGTGAATCCCCAGCTTTACTGCCCAGTTTCCTGTTCAATCACAAACAATTACCGCTTCTTCTGTGCCAAACAATGAGGTATCCAGAATATGTACATAAGGAAAATATAAGTGCCTTATCCATTTAAATTCTTGCCATTATCCTAGCTTAACTGAAAACTCTCTGCAAATCCACTTCATATTGATTTTTCTTTTCCTTTTTTTAAACTATCTATCCCACTTATTTGCTACAATTCTCGTTTCACTTATTTTTCAGATAATGCAATCTATTGTTCAGATGACACTTTTTTTACAAAACTTTCCTAAATCAATTAGTTCTTTTTTTCTCCTGTATTTTGTTGTTTCCACAGTTTTGGTCCAGAAATCCTATTGTGAATAAATATTTACTGGGATTGATTTTATAACCCACTGAAGTCAATAAGAGTGTTGCATATGTGAGGTTGGGCCAGGTCCTATTCACCTGTCTCAGCAGTATTGTCATTAGGGCTGGGCGAAGTTATTCTGCTGAAACACTTTCCACCAAAAAACATAGATTCAGATCAACCAAAATGTTCTGTCAAATATTTTGATTTTTGCAGATATTTTTTTTTTGACTGAAACAATTCAACACATTTTGATTGTTTGATTTGAAATAACTTTTTGTTTTGAATTGTACTTCAATTCTATTTTCTTTTTAAGATTTTAAAAAGCCCAAACCAAACATTTTATCTGGAGTTGAAACAAACTTTTTAGCCTGAAATAATTTATTTTTTTGGGGGGGGGGGGGCGGTGGAGGGGGCACCAAACTAAAAAAACCAGCTAGTTGCACAACTCTGTCTTCCTTTATTTTCGGTATCCAAACAGTAGCTATTATTTTCCCTTATACATAACTGTTCAGTGTAAAATTCATAAAAATATAACTTTCATTATAAAATTGCTGCCTCCATGATACTACCTAGCTTATGTGGGTTAAGGCTTCAAATTATTGGGCCTTGAGCTGTCTTTGTGGTTAGAGTTTTTTGGCAGGGCAGCCTGTAAAGGGACTTTAATTTTTCAGCTAAGTCAATATATTTTTCCTGTTCACTGGTTGTTCACTTTCCTGATGTTTAGGGATCCAGTATTAAGTTTCCATGCCATTTTTTTTGCGGGGGGGAGGCAGCTGGGACCAGTTAATAGATATAATAATCTATAAACAGATATTATAAATTATATCTTTTAAAGGTCTATATTGGTGTGAAGCTTTATTATAGTCTCCTTTAAATATTATCCACTACCTGAATATGGAGCAAATTTATCTGGCCTTGCTTGTTTAACACACGCATCTTCTGGGCATGGTGTTCTGTTCCGGCTAGTGACACTGAGACCACTTACAGAGAAGATTAATGATCTTCTCTACAGCCTTAGCGATGCACCATAGGGCTTTTAGCTCTTGCAGTAGAGGCTCATGCACTAAGCCATAGGTCCCAGGTTCAATCCCACCTGCTGGTAACCAAGGTCTGTCTGCATTACACTTGCATGTATCCTTTGCTGGAGTTTGTCTAATCTTGCTCTTCTAGTTGGAGTACAATTCCCAACAGCTATATGGAAAATACAAAATATTTAGCTAGAACAAGATGGGCCTGTGTGTGAGCACCATTAGTGCAGATCAGAATGGCTTGGCTGTTGTTGTAACTCTTATTCCTGTTCTTTACTTTCTGTAGATACCTAGCAATGTATGCCTGCAGCAGGATGGAAGGTATTAGAGTTATTCTGAGGTATCACTCTCATCCTGCCAGATTCTTCTCATGACAGTAAATAACACAGGAGTTGCTAAGTTCTGTGAGATCACCTTTCTGATGGCTCGAAAAGTAAAATCGAGTCTCTTTTAGTGCTTTGAATCGCCTTTTGGACTATGTAGCTTAAGACAGGATGAAGGGTTTGGGCTATGTAAAGAAACATAGTGAAAATAGTGGCATTAGGGAATTATGACAGTTCCTTCTGGGATAGAATATTTATAGCTGTATGCATATATAGATTGGTGGATTTAGAGTTAGTGGGACCCTGTGCTGAGCTTCATTTTGGGGGGCTCTCTTTGAGACCCAGCCAGGACAAAGAACACTCTTTCTTAACTCTCCCTGGCCCCCATTTTTCATTCTTTTTTTTCTTCATCCTCCTCCTATAAGTAATAACAAGTAAATGAAAATAAAGTGAGGTACTTTGATTGTTTTTGTAGTCTAACTTATTTTTCCGCCGATCACTTGAAAATCGCTGGGGATCTCAGCATACCACTTAATGATCTTTCCAAATATTGTTTGTACCATTAGCTATCTAAGTGCTTCATAATTTTTTTTTTAAAAGCGTTGGGGTGTGGGTTCTGGCCAGGACATAGGGTGTGGGAGGAGGGCTCAGGGCTGGGGTTACAGGATCTGAGAGGGAGTTAGGGTGCAGGAGCAGGCTGGGGTTGGGGCCCAGGATCTCACCAGGAGTTAGGGTATGGCAGAGGGCTCAGAGTTGGGGCAGGAGGTTGGGGTGTGGAGCACCTACCGAGGCAGCTCCCATTTGGTGTGAGGAGTGCAGGTGGAAATGTGGGTGTGCAGAAACTCCTGTTTGGTGCTTAGGGTGGGAGTGGGGATGCAGGGGGTGCAGGAGTCAGGGAATGGGCTGTGGGGGACTGGGACTGTGTGAGGGAGGTGCAGGGGTGTGGGCTGGGGTTGCGGGGGTGCTCCCAGCCCCCTGCCCTGAGCGGCTCATGGCAGGGGGATAGAGAGGGTATGTGTAGGGGAGTGCGGGGCCCCACCTTTGCTCCGCCCTGTCCTGCTTCCAGTTAGTTAGTTATTTCTAAAAAGAAGGGAGGCAAGGACTACTCTCTCTGCCCCTCCTTACAATTATTGTGGGTGTTTTGGTGAGTTCAGAGTTAGTATAATGTATACACTTCTCCTTCATAGCTGAAGCACTCTCACTGGTGCACGTGAAGCAAAATTATTTCACTGAAGAGGGTGCAGGCTGATTCTCCTGTTCATTTGTGACAGGTCTCTGTCCAACCACCTTGTCAGAATATAGTCTTTTTTTTTCCTGATTATGGTGCCTTTCTCTAATGAAGCAGCCACTTCAGATTCTTTATGTGAGCCTTGCTGACAACAAGCTGGGGAAGGATTTCACCTCCAAATAAAGGAAGCCAATTATTTGTTCCCGGATAGGATATAACGAACTTGATACCTTTTATCTCTTAGTTGTTTTCCTACTAGGCCAAAGTGTCTCCATAGTTTTGCGCTGTCAGAAGAAGAATCATGATCCATTAATATACTTGAACTATTGTGAAATGTGCGCCCTTTCCTCCAAAGGCTGAGGCTTTCTTATTTTACTTGAAAGGCCAGGAATTTTAGTAACTAAGGTTTGTAAGACATTTTTCCCTTTAGTTTGTCTAATTATAGCTTATCTTGTGAACAATTTATTGGAACCATCAAAGGCTGGTTGCCAAGTTAATATGATTCCAAACACAGGTCTGTAATTAGACATATAAATAACAAATACAAAACACAACATCAGAAGGAAAACAAATGCAATCAGAAAATTAAATACAAAGATTTATATTTCCCTTGACAGAAAAACAGCTGTTCTCTCTCCATTTGAAAACCTGCTCAAAATCCAAATGAAAGGTAAATTGACTACCAGGAAAATTAAAGGTGTAATAAGAATGACATTATAATGTGTATTAGACTTATCACCTTAATTGTGGCTGTATCATCTCACCTTGAAAAGAACACTGATGTACTTATAAAGATTCAAAGAATAGCAATTAACTGATAAGAGATTTGAGCCAATTTATACTGTGGTGGAATTAGAAAGATGAGAAAGATTGTGACTTTTTAGATTAGAGAGGTGGGGAATGAAGAGTGACATACGGCAGTATATAAAATAATGAATGGATTAGTGAACTTTACTAAAAAGAACATTTAATTGCATGGATTGGTAGTAAATTTAAACCTGGTGACAGAGATACTTGTTTTATACTGTTATACACCTGCGGAACTAACAGTCATTGAAAGTAATCAAGACAAATTGTTTAGTGATGCCCAGGGCCAGCTCCAGGCACCAGCAGAGGAAGCATGTGCTTGGGGCAGCACATTTTAAGAGGCAGCATTCCAACCAATCTTGGGGCAGCACATTCTGTCTGCCACCCCCCATTTGTTTTTTTTTGCTTTGGCGGTGCTCCAGCAGCTTGTTTGTTTATTTGTTTGTTTTTGCTAGGGAGGGCAAGAAAGTTAGACCCAGCCCTGATGATGCCTACATTAAAAGGGGGCTAAGTATATAAATGAAGATCTATTTTTGTTAGATATGACCTGTAATTTTGTGCTAGCAGAATTTCACTCTTTATTTGCAGTCCCAGGTATGCATTTGTACTCTCAAATGTCTGTTAGTGCCAGAGAGTGTGTTTCTCCATGGAAGTGCATACTTGTATAAAGTGTGCATGGTCAAATTTAGATGCTGGCTGAACCTGTGGCCTGAGATATGTGGTGCGTTAGAGCTGTGTGAATACTGGAGAGGGGAAAATCTCTACAAATATTAATTTGAATTATTTTAATCAAAATGCTTTGATCATTTTTGTGCCTCTCATCTTTGCTTTCCAAAGGTATTCCAGTGAATGAACTTTACAGCTAAATATTTCCCAAAAGCAGATTAAAATAAAATATTAGCATATTCACCAACTGCAAATTGCAAATTACAACTAATTAACAATAATGTAAATTCCTAATTGCATATAAAATTGTAAAATTTGAAATTCTACATTCATCTTGCTGATTGTTAGTTACATAAGTCATCCAAATGGGTCAAACTGTTCCACTTATTTGATGTAATTGTCCAACCCAGAACAAGTTTAGGCTCTGATCCTACAAATACTGATACACATGATTACATTTATGCATGAAAGGTTACACTAAGCTCAACAGGACTGCTCGCCGGTTAAAGGCCTTAGAATATTTACAATGCACTGTTCATGAAGAATCTGCAGACAAAAATTTTCTGCTGAAGAAGTTTCTGGCTAATTTGGAATATTCCATTTAATTCAATAATGTTGCAATTTATTTATATCTAACTAACAAAAAAAGTAAAATTAATTAAATACATTATCTTTTATGAATTATTTGCCCAGCTCTAATAAATAGCCAAACTAACTGGAGGTGCCAATGAAAAATATACATTAAACTTACCTTCCTTCATAAATGACAAACAAAACAAAGAAAAAGTAGTACTACTTCACATAACGCACAGTCAATCTGTGGAACTTGTTGCTAGGGGATGTTGTGAAGTTCAAAACCATAATTGGGTTCAAAAAAGAATTAGATAAATTCATGGAGAATAGGTCTGTCAATGGCTATTAGCTAAGATGGTTAGGGATGCAACCTCATGCTCTGATGTCCCTAAGTCTCTGACAGCAAGATGCTGGAATGGAACAACAGGGGTGGATCATTGAGTAATTACTGTGCTCTGTTCATTCCCCCTGAAGTATCTGGCATTGGCAACTGTTAGAAGACAGGATACTGACCTAGATGAATCATTGGCCTGACTAGGTATGACAGTTCTTATGTAGTGATGCAATGTGGAAACTGGGGGACAGATTTTTGCACCAGAATTAAGTTTACGTAGTTTGACTGTGTACGGTTTTGGGAACTTATGTGTGTTTGATTTTTTGCTTTGATAGCATAAAACTGACCTGTTTATAGTTGAATTTACTATAGCCTAATTCCCTAAACGAATAAAGACTTAACTACATAACATACGCTGAGTGGTCTCATTGAAGCTAGTGAATTTGGTCCTTACTATTTGCTACAACTTTAAACATAAATGACAAGTTAAAATTATATTGTAATTCCTAATAGTGCAATTATACATATTTTATATCTTCTTAATTAAAGTTAATCAATTTAGATGTATTTAAAGGTGAAATAATCTTTTGAGGCATTGGTTTGAGGAATGGATTAATGACTAATTAACTGTTGGTCCCTTGAGACCTAGATTGTTTTAAAATATTGGAAACATGTCTAAATAAGGAGAAGTGAAAAGCTTTATTGATAACCTCAGGATTTTTAATTTAGTCTTGGATTTCCTGACATCTACTTATTAGATGTTACCAGTGTGTTCTTTTAGGCCTTTAAAAAGAGGTTACATACCTGTTTATTGTCTAAATTGTTCAGTAAATGAGATGAGATAATTAATATTGAAATTTTCCACAGAAATGTCAGAAAAACCTATTTTTTTAAAAGAAACATTATGTAAGATACACAGCCCTTTCAGTAAGCAAAATTAGGCATATGACCATTCTGAAAAAGGAACTTCAGTCTAAAAGAGGCAATTGCCGACGAGCACTTGGGGCTTGAGAGAAGAATTTTGATGACATAGTGGACTATGGAAACCCTTGCTACTTTGGCCACTAGTTAAATTTGGTTCAGATTAAATTTATTATAGATACAGGGCTGTCACGTGAGATTTCAAAACACTTGGAGCTAGGACACTTGGTATTACCCATAACTGAGTCCATAGTGACTCAAACTTATTACATTAGTTTTTGCCTTTGGGAATGCCTTTCTTCAACCATTCTTCACAGGTCATGTTTCTAGACCTTTAATCATTTTTGTTGCTTGCCTCTGGACTTCTTCCAGTTTGTCCACATTCTTCCTGAAGTGGGGTACCCAGAACTGAAGACAGTACTCCTAAGGAGTTACTTTGCTAAAGACCACAATTTGTGTCCCTAAACTCCATCACTGGCAAATGGAATGGCACCTCTGTCTGATTATTTTTTTTTACCCTAGTTTACATAGGTTTGCCAGCAAAGCAACAAGAAGGATAACAATGTATCAGAAAAAGGAGCTATCAAGACAGAATGAAACTGGTTTGACTCTTAGTCTACATCTACATTTGGGCTAGGAGGTGTGATTCCCAGCTGGCATAGACTTACCGGCACTAACTGTGCTTAAGCTAGCACCTAAAAGTAGCAATGTGGCCGCGACAGCATGGACAGTGTCTTAGGCTAGTCACGTGAGTATGTAGGCAGCTGATCAGATTAGGTGGGATTGTACGCGGTGCGGCTAGCCTGACTAGTCACCTGTGTCACCACAGGCATGCTGCTCAGTTTAGGTGCTAGCTCAAGCACAGCTAGAGGAGGTATGTCTACATTAGCTGGGAATCTTGCCTCAGATGTGTGATTTTGCTCAAATGTAGATGTCAGACATTATGACTGAAGTGCTCTGCAGAAAACAATCCTTTCCAACCGTCAGTTGTTTGAATATAAGGAAATAATCTGTAGCAATTACAGATGAGACAGAAGATGCAGATTATATGTGAGGAACTCTAGAGATGCAAACTCACAGTTATGGAAGATAAGTTGCAATTGGATACCTTACTAAAAGATATGCTATAACTCAAACAGATGTTTTGGGTCTTATGCACAAATTATTGGATGAGGTTTGAAGACTTGTGTTATGTAGGATGTCAGACTAGGTGATCATAATGGCCTCTCCTGGCATTACAATCTTTGAATCTATTAACTGTCTTATCACCATAGTACCCTGAATCCCTTCTGGCATTTCTAGAGAACTGCTATACTTTTGTACCTTTACCAGATGCACCATCTCAAAAGCTGAGCTCTTTTCAACAGCACTGCTTCATTAGAAATGCTGATTGTCTGATACTTGAACCACACTGTTATGACTTTGGAAGGTGGCGCTTGTGAAAGACTGAACCAGCACAATTGTTTAGCATAGGTATGGTACAACTAGCTCTTTTCATATCTGCTTACATTGATTTGTTGAAAAACCTCTGAAGAGTTAACTTGGCAATTAAAAAATTCAGAATCGTGGAGCTGAAGGAAGTAGTCCTAATGACAACTGCATCCAAAATGAGTTACCAAGGAATGTTCTGTTCCAAGATCCATATACTCAAGGAGATATGCTGAATTCATTTTAATTGATATTCACTTTTTAATTCCATATGATACAATATACTGCAGATGGTTAAATAAAATCCTGTTGTTCAGAAAATTGCAGCAAGTCGAAATGCTGCTTCACAAAGGTTTGATGGGGAAGTTAGATAAGGCACGCTGAGAAGGGAAGGTGGTCATCACCAAGTACCTCTGAGAAATTCCCCATAGGTTGCTTCTGCATCACTGACCTAGAATAAAGAGGCAGTGAGGTCCAGCACCTTCTCACTGAGTTCACTTAACCTTTTCGGAATTTTATTCCTAGTAGACTTCCCCTCCAGAAAGGTGCTCTATTGGTCTTTTCAAAACAACCTCTGTGTGCCACAAAAAATGTATGACATCCCATAAAAAGCAATCCCCATTGGGTGGACCTAAGTTGCCTTTTTAAAAATTCCATTAATCCTCATACTGCTCAGTCATACACCTATTGAATTCAATAGTAGAGCTGGACAGGAAATACTTTGCTCATCCTGAGACAATTTAAGATTTTGTGGGGGGCTTTCACCCATCCCCAAATGGGATGAAAATATCTATATCTTGAAAATGTTAAAATTGGTCATTTGAAAAGCTTTTTGGATAAGGTCAACTAAAAGTTTTCAGTTAAATAATGCCTAAAAGATTTTTGTTTTGTTGTTGATGTTTTACTTTTTTAACTTTATTCTAAAATTTTGATGCAAAAAGTCAATTAAAATAAAAGCATTTCAAAGATGCATTTCAAAGGACACTCTGCCAATTTCAAAAGTTTTTCATTTTTTTTTTTCCGAATTGGGGGATTCATCTAAACAGATTCTTGTACCTGATTCAATGAATCAAAATTTTCCATTGAAAAATATTGCATCAGAGAATTCCCAGGCAACTCTGGTCAATAACAAAACTTTCAGTCATGCTGGCTCAAATCTATATCCCTTATTTAAACAATTATGCTCATATTTCCATATTCACATACCTATGCAGCTTTTCAAATCCCAAACACATTTTTGCATGGTTCAATGCATATCAACCTAACTAAGAACACAATGATGCAAATTATTGTGCTACGATATGTTCCAACTTGTGACTACCTAAAGTGTTGACTAACTTTATGCCATAAAGGCAAATCCTTGATTTTGTGAATTTAAGATAAAAATAAGAATTTAATTTAATGTGTGTTTTCAATTTTTTATGTAATTGTTTAAGGGAATCTGCAAAACAGTAAAACATAATTATATTAATTTAGCATAACAGTAAACTCTGAAAGCAAAATGCTAAATACTGTTTAGGAATAGATTTTTTTTTTTTACAATACATGTATTGTCTAACTCATTAGCCTGTTTCACTTTTTTTAAATCTTAATTTTTAAATCATTAGCACACAGATGCTTCTACTCATGGTACTGTAGCTCTGAGAGTCTGTGTGGATCATTAGCTTGTCAATTAGATTGTCTTTATTAAACGTCTATTTCACAAACCTTAGAAATAAAAGTGCAGAGGCTGGCATGATGTTATGCACACTAGTTGTAGCTGGAGGCTGTGAGCTTCCGACCTTAATGGGAAGATTCCTGAAATAGGATGCAATTTACAAAGAGTCAATTTTCTCAGAACTTGCCTAAGCACGACAGAAAGGGGACCACATGATGTGATATCATTGTGTTCTAATTAAGCTCAGATGCATGATCGGTACTGTGACTTGCAAATTGCAGAAAGTAGATACATTGACATTCTATTTTCTGTAAACTAAAAAATTTGAGCTAACTGTAGGCCCAGTCCAACACCCACTTTGAAGCAATGTAAAGATTTCTATTTACCACATTAGATCAGGCCCTATAGGAGTGAATTAAAATACTTGTGGAACCACCTCTTCAGATTACCTGGATTATGTGAGCATATAAAATTTATATTACAAAATGTACACATTAATACTATGTAAATACTTCATCTCTTACTCCCCACCAAAAAGTTGTGACTGCAAGAGGTGCATACAAATCACATAATGTAATGATGATACCAGTGATTGTACAAACTATTCTTATCCCACTGAATACATGGAGTTCTAAAAAGTGCACCTTTATAAATAGCCTCCTCTTGAGCCTGCTAGACCAAGAAAGACCCAAGGGGGAAGGAAACTGAGAGCGGGAATTAAATCAAGAGGCATAATAATTTCTGTCTTGGCCCGATTTAACCGCAGTTTAGTACCCTGGATAATTTATGGCTAATACTTCAAGTTGAAAATGTGTGGACAAAAGATCATATATTTCATCTGAAAGCCCAATCTTTGAATTATTTAATATTGGACTGGACAAATCACTCAGTAAAACAATGTAGGGAACATTTCTGCACAAGATAACCTTTTCAGTCTTCCATGTAATTTCTTTGATGCATTATAGATTGCTTAGTATTGGTCAGCTAAGAACTAGAACTTCCAGTTGTTACAGAATTGATTTATTTTTTAAACTGCAGGTCAAATATATGTTGAATAGAGACTGCTTTGAGACCTATTATTAATCAAAAGTACCATGTAGTAATATGTAAAAATGGCATCCAATATCAAATGTTTTCACAATATTCCTCTGTATTACCTTCTAATCCCCTCCCCCTTTATGAATGTACATATTTTCCTTTTTTATCCTTTAGCACTCTTAGCTGTAATGAACATGGTTGCTGATGCTTAAATACAAGTGTATCATATTGATATTTCAGTGTCTGTCTGTGACAGGAAATGTGACATGCAAAGACATTTATATTCATTTGAGTTTTATTTACCTTCTGATGGAAATGTCGTTGTGCTATACAACATGATAGAGTGCTTAAGACTAGATAATTTGTGCTGAAGAAAGCAGAGAGGGAGAAAGAGCTGAAACTTCTTTTCTATATACTCTAAGATCAATGCCAAATTCTCACATAAATTAGACAAGATTGACAAGACATCTGTATTTAATTTATTCCTAGATCATCTGCTTTACTTGATTCCTGATTTATCACAGGTAGATTTATCAGCAAATGAATGTTCATTCTTTAATTGTATTTTATCCTGCAGGAATGTGTTAAAAGTACCACAAACTAGGGCTGGCCAGAAAATGAGAGGTTTAGGGAATAGAAGGGGTGAATCCACATAGGACTCAAATTTAGATTTTCTGATTTTTTAAAAAAATTATAATTTATTTATTTGCGAGGGGGAAACAGAAGTGAGAGAGAGTCCAGAATAGCCAATAGCCTAGTGTCTAGGAGCTTGCTTCAAAGCAGATATTTAAATCTGGATCTCCCACATCTCCAGGGAGAGTTGACCCAGGTTTCACTCTTTTGGTCTTTCTGGTAGAACCGATCCGCTTTTAATAAATACATATTCATTTGGCTATAGAGAGAGAGAGTGACTGTATATCCTCATGGCTAATGCACTCATCTGAAACTTGGGAGATCAAGATTCAAGTTTTTGCTCAGAATCAGACTCTCTCATATTTGAATCAGAATTTCATCCTCCTCCTGGGAAATCTTCCAGATGAAAATTTTTTTATTTGTTTTTAAACCAGTAAGTTTCCACAAAAAGTTTCAGTTTTCATGAACTGACATTTTTCTTATTTAATTTCACTGAAAAATTCCTCACCAGCTCTAATTGCTACTTTGGAAATACTTACTTCATGTTGGTCATACTTGCTGATCAAAATATCACTTCTATTGCTAATCTTCAGACATCCTAGCTGAACTATGAAATAGTATTTGCTGTATTTTTATCTGGCCTGAGGATTTTTGTTCTAACTTTCTTTGCCGCTCTACAGCTTTGAGGTTTGTTATCAATTGGTAGCTCAGAATAAGGTAGCAGATTACTTCCTGAAGCTAGTCTATGCAGGTCTTTCTAAAATGGAGGATGAAGCAGTGAGAAAAGATGACAGAGTATTTTAGCTATAGCATATCTCCTGGATTCATGTTCCATGAATGAACTGCATAAGAATTGCCTGAAGTATCCTCTTTTTACACCATGGTTTATCCCAGAAGTTGGGGATGGAAAAAAACAAACTATTAACTCATCTCCCCCACCATCTTGACAATGTAGGTTTATTCTCTACAATACATGGTCTAGTGTGTTGTTCATTTTTCTGTTAAATGTTCTAAGTGATTGGCTGATCCATCTCTACCTCCATTTCCATGCATGGCTTGGAGCAATGATGGGAAAATGAAAAGCATCTGCCTCAGACTTGAAAGTCTCTCTCATGACTTCACTGGAGTGTTTGCAGCAGCTGTACCTCCTAGCCCTGGTATAACAAATTAGATTCCTCTTTATTGTTGATAAAAACCAGTAAACAAAAAGGCAACGAATTACAAGTGCAACATCAGTATTCCTACCAAAGAAATAACAGGAATCGTTACTAGATGTATCTTTCCAGCTGTGACTATACATCAGCTGCTATAGTGCGGTCACTTGAAAACTGAGGCACTAGTGGTGTCTAGAGTGAAATTACTTTTCAGGGTTCTGTTGGAGTATTGTAAAGTCCTTCCAACCAGAATTTTCAAGATCCTTTTTGGAAAAGCCGCCACAGGCACTACATCTCAAAGAGAGTAATTCCAAGATGACAGCTGCTAATATTTCCACCTGGGTCAGTCACTAGTGTTTTCATTTTAAAAACAAAACTGTCTTTGAATATAAACTGTGGTCAAATAGGCTTTGTTTAAGAACAAATATCCTTTTCAGAAGTATCTGCTTGGTATGTTCAGGGTCATTTGTGGATGTTGTCTTTTAGGGTTAGTCAAATATTTTCCATTGCAATTTTTCCTCGATAGACAACTGGATTGCTAAGAAAATGAAAATTTTCACAGAAAGTGTCTATTCGCTCTTTTTTCTCAGCTGGATGCTTGACTTTTTTTTATTTTGTTTTCAGTACTATTTCAATCAGATTTTTGGTGATAACAACAAAATGTGTTTTAATGCCATTTCTGGCTGAAAATGTTTGGGTTTTCTGTTACTGAAAATCAGAGCTTTTTTCCCCCTTTCTTTTTCAATAAAAACGCAGTATTTCACTGTAAATTTTTCAATGGACCTAATTCCTTATTCAGGGACTTCTTACTGAATTCAAAGGTCTAATACACAACACAAGAAACTTGTCTGTGTTCTGGAGAGAGAAGGAATTCTCTTCAGACCATGGAGTTCATCTCCAGATGCTAGTGCATAAGTCTGTACTCTTGAGGCACCCATCTGCATGGGGTGGGGTGAAACATGGCTTATGATGAATGTAACTAGAGATACAACAGAGGCTCTGGTTCCAGGCCATTATGCCTGGTGATTAGAGTGGGGGCTGAAGCTGGACATAGAATCAGGACCAAGCTGAAGGAGGTGCTGAAACCGAGGTCTGGGGATGGGCTGTGGGTCAGATCCAAGATGAGAGTGCATAGAGAAGCCAAATCAGTAATCAGAGTAAGGATTCAGGCCAAAAGTTGAAGCTGAATTGGAGTTCCTCTGAGGGCCAGGGGTCAGGAAGAGGATGCTGGTCTTGAGCAAAATCAGAGTAGGACATGGTCAAAGCTGGAGCAGGCTGGAACAAGGCTTAGGCAAGGCTGGAAAAGGGATGGGAACTGGACCGAGGGCAGGGGCTGGAACCAAGTGTGGGGCAGGAAAGGGAACCAGATCAAGGGCACACTGGAAGTCTAGGGATACTTTTATACTGAGAGTCAGTAGGAGGTTCCTGGCCAGGTAGAGTTTTTGCACAGACTATCTTGCTTGGGGGTCATCTGATCTTGGGGGTCATCTGACTCATGCCCTTCTCAAAGAGAGGCTGCTGCAGCAAGCCTGAGTCGCTGAGGGCTTTGTTGGTGGAATGAGTCATGGCAGCTAAGTGATCAGCCCTCGTCTGGAAGCTGGTTTGCCTCGCAAGATTTGCCCCCCAAATCAACCTTCACACTGGGATACTTGTAGCCATCACAAAGCTGTGCCTTAAGCTCTATCAGTTCTTCTGCTTTCCATGTCCAGGGAGCAGAGACAAGGTTTCCTCCTTGTTTATTACTTGAGAAAAATGCTCTCTTGTTTGCCTGGTAAAAACTGCAAGGTAGATCTTAACATGAAGACTGACACAGGATCCTAGGAACAGCGTGTAAATGAATGTGACAATGCAAAGTCTTTGTTTAACTGCACATACAAACACACAGAAAATAAGAATATTAATCCCTTCTTTGCCCAATGAGATTAATACAAAAAGTTCAAGCATTTTTAAATTACATTACTTGCCTTAGGAAACAGAAATGGATATATTGTGGCTTTTGACAGTTATTTCAAATTGCTCATGTTTGAGTTAGCTGATGCTGGCATAAGTAAATTGCTTCTCCATAGTGTTTCAACTCCTCAGATATTTGAAATTCAACTTAATTCTCAATTTGAATGCTTTATAGTGGGATCTACATCATCATGAAACTCTCCGCTCTCAACCTTTCTACATCACCTCAACACACACACTTCCATATGTAGATGCACATTTATGAAATACTCTCAGAAGACTTCATGCACCCCTTCCCCATACACCCCCACACCCTGATGGTATATATTATCGGCTTTGTATTGTTAGATGGAATTGGGCTGGGTTTTCTATGTTTATTTACATCCATCTGTTGGAATATAATGCAACATAAGGATCTATCCTCTAATTTGGTATTAATGTATTATTTTAATGAACTGGAACTATCAAATTATGTGCATAACTAACCCAAGCAACTTCATTTCCTGTTACTGTGACCCATCTCTTTTATTCCTAGTCACCCACTCTTTCCCAATTGTCTTTGTTATCATTCGGTCATAATTGTTTGTTTATATCTAAATATGCATTGTAAATTCTTTGGGAACATTGGTGATGACTTAGCTGTCAAGTGTCACACATTCTAACAGAGTAAGGGAAGCATTCTTTCCAAGTGTAGGGATCTTGAATAAAAATGTTTACGAATTCCTGCTGATTCACCAGGGTAGATATATCTTGTTACATCCACCAAGGATATAAGATTGCTAGACTGTAATATCAGCTTAATTTATGTGTCTTAGATTTTCTTAAGATGCAAATTACCACAGTCTGTGAATACAGTGTCTAGAATTTCTAAGATGATTTTCACTGATAACTACTTATGATAATATATTGCATAGACATTAGAATTCAAAGGATCCATCTGAAATAAGTCCTTTCCTCAGATTCTTCCTTTTCTACCTTTTGAAGGTCTATGGGTGCTGAGCAACGTCTTCACTCTTCAAATTTTCTGGCACTCTGAGCTGTCAGCCCAATCGCATCACAAAGAGGATGTTATGCCTATGAGATTTAGGGTATGATCTCTTACAACAATGTAACTGCATTGCTTACTTTGTAGTGAAAGAGGTGTCGGGACTCAAGCAATTTTTTTACTTTCATAACTGATGCAGCAAGCCCAGAAATGTCAGAGGTATGAACTGCCAAGCTTTGAGATGCTTGAGATCAGCCCAGGCAATTCATGGCGCAAATTAAGCACTGCAGTTAGGTTACTCCTCATTTATACCAGTGTAACCAAGAGGAAAATTGGCACTTAGATATCTTGTATATGTGGAAAACTGTTTCCTATGTGACTCTGAGGAGGAGTGAGAACCATCTCCATGTTCAGCAGAAGAGTTGCAAGATTTTTCACAGCAACGGTGTTCTTCAAGTAGTAGAAGAAAGAATGGAGATGATAATTAATTGGATCAAATTTGGATTTGGCCTTTACTGG
Organism: Dermatemys mawii; assembly: GCA_007922305.1. Classification (NCBI taxonomy): domain Eukaryota; kingdom Metazoa; phylum Chordata; order Testudines; family Dermatemydidae; genus Dermatemys; species Dermatemys mawii. The sequence continues at coordinate 17,443,651 of ML677363.1, forward strand.
AAGTAGAAAGGGCAGATTTAGATCCAGGACCTTTTCAGACAAGTCATGTGTTGCAGTGGAGATATATTGTGAGGAGAGAATGGAAGGCAAGATTGTTCTATGGATTTTTGATATCGCAATAAGGAAAGAAGGCTCAAAAGGGAATTAATCCAAACTTATGAAAGCTGAAGTCAGGTTCAAGTTCCCTTTAGTTCTAAGTATAAGACACTTATTATATTTAAAATATTGTTTATCTATCTTAAATAGTAAATTGAATTATTGCAACACAGAAGAAACAATGGAGGAAAACAAAAGTGAAATTGACTCAAATTTAAAAATTCAGTTTGAAGAGAACATGGCTGTAAGTTGAACAAGTTCTACTGTGGAGACTAACCAAAAGGAAATGATATACTTTAGTGATGAGTTTTGTTAGGAAAATCTCAGTTTCAAGGACCTCAAGTATAAGTGAGATTTAGAATGCAGGTTAAATACGATTTATCTCTAGATCACATGGTAGATGGAGAAAGACCATTGCGTCATCACCTTTGAATTAGATTCTTCTCAGATGCTGGTCCTTGATCAAAAGGTAATTATTGTGTTTTTAACTGGGTTGCTTGTGTTAAATTTACATGATAAAAACAATTATATAATGGAAGTTGTGATAGTCCTGATATTTCAGAGGATCCTGCATGCAAAAACAGAGCAGCCTGTTATCTTTCAAATGCTCTAAGCTACCAATGGATAAAAATGCATTTTTTAAAAAAAGTGCCCAGAAAGGAGTTCAAATTCTGTTTGCAAACAATAGGAAGACAAGAGTGAATGCTCTTTTGAAGCAAGTTTGCATCACTATTTCAGACAGAGAACATCCAAGAAGGGCAGAGACCTAATTTTCTTATTAAATTATGTATTAACTATCCCAGGAATTTTCAGTGGAAAGCCAATATTTTATCTGCTATAAAAAAGGTGAAATGCTTGCTGAAAAGCATGATGTGTGCCATCCCATCCAAGTATTTAAATTAACATTTACTTTATTTAATGTGGGAATATGTGAGATCGCCACAAAGCATGTGAACTAGTGTAGGAATAATTAGCTACCCGAAAACATGATCTGATTCTGATAAGTGCTTAGCTCCCACATCACTGTAAACATTAATTTAGAGGCATGTCATACTAATAATAACTACATCATGAATAAACTAAGCAAATGTCTAGAAGGGATAAAGCACCTGGACTCCTGTTTCTACAGCATCCCCTGTCACTATGCAAGCAGAAGCTGTTCCAGCATTTAAGGCAACAGATGCCTTGCTGAACAACACTTATGTACACTGCTTTACAGCCCACATCATTTAAGGAGTAGATTATCCTTGAGGTCCCACCCAGAAGGCAATGATCCAAGATACTATAATGGGCATCAGTTAATACTACTTAAGCATACAGAGGTTACTAATATGAGACCAGAGACTTGCTTCAACTATAGTTCATTAAGAGGTTGTTCAAATGCTGCATTTTTAATGTAAGTGATCATTCTGTGAGTAAACAAAGAAAAACAACATCAGTAGCTGAAATCAGTAAATTCTTTGTATGGTAATTATGGTTACAATGCTTAACGGATTTCCTATTTAAAATACTTCAGCATGGCTTAATTTTATGTACTCAGTGAGTCCAGAAGAAAGAGGAGATAATCTTTACAAAATAGAAAAGAGCTCAGCAATGAAGAGTACGTTCTTTTTACATAAATATATGACATGAAATTTTTTTGTAATTGTTTTTCTTGGTATGCATAAATAGTCATTTTTTGCTTTTTAGCCAAATGCCAAGTAGTGGCCAAGAGTATTTACAATATAATGAAAAGAAGAATATAATTCTGCAAACCCTCAACATCAGTTCTAATGTTTGTGATAAAGGAGGGTCAGGGACCTGTGGCAGAGTGCTTGAGGGGAAATATGTAAGCTCAAGGCTAATTAAGATGTGGCTCCCTGTAGACTAGGGAAGGTGGCGGCAGGTTAATAGGAGCACCTGCAGTCAATTAAGGCCCTGTTAGGGACCCAATAAAACCCCCTGCTTCAGACAGACAGAGGAGGAGGAGGAAGGAGAGAGGACTGGAGTTTGGAGGTGTATTGTGATACTTGGAGAATTAGAGAACTAAAGAAAGGGGGACCCTGCCCCAGCAGGGGAGGGAGACTCCTTTCCCCTGCATCTGAAGGTACCTTACCTAAGGGAACAGAAGGTAAGAATCCACAGGGGTTGAGAGGGGCTGGGGCTCAGAGTGAGGAGCAAATCCAGACCCCTCCCCTGCTTTGCCTCCTCTACTACCTTCCTGGGCCACTAACACAACCATCAGCACCCCAAGAGCAGAGGCAAGGGGTGGCACCTTAGCTCCCTGCCAAGAAAAGCACAGGACCCACCATACTAATGTCAATAATCTTGTCATGTAGTATTTTTGAAATCTATTTCCTATCAAAATAGTAATTTCCTAATTTTTATTGTATCACAGTTATGAACATGGATTGATTTATAGTGTGGGTTTCTAGTTCAGTCTGTGATCTACCTAAAGCCATTAGACCAGGTTCTGCTACTGTTGTTCATGTTTAGTACCTTACTCTATGAGTAGTTCCACTGAGATAAATAAGACTACTCGTGGAGTAAGAGTATTGTTCAAAGGGAGTATGGATGGTGACATCTGGCTCAATGTTACCCTTATAAGCAGAGTTATACTAGATCTAAAATGACCATTTTAAGATGTAACTTTGCGAGGCACTAAAAATCATGGTCTTAATGAAGATGCTGGATTTATGGCTGATTACAACAGCCTGTAACCCAATTCATCCTTTTTTTCTGTCCTGTGACTGGAAGGGCCACTTCACCTTGAATGCCCTCTTAAAATACGTGTTTACTGATGCTAAACATTCTGATCCACCTGTGTGTAGTTGTGACACTGAATACTTTCCCCAGACCTGAAGAAGAGCTCTATGTAGAGCTCTGAGTTACACCTAGTAAGGGACATAAAAGGCAATCATAAGAGGTATTTTAAGACTTAGGAGCAAAGAAAAGTGTAGGTCCTCTACTTAACAGTGAGGGAGAACTAAGTCCTCACTTACAGACAGTGCCCACAACCTGAAGCAAATATTCATCAGCAACTACATACTGCAAAACCAAAACACTAACCCAGAAGCCTATCCTTGTATCAAACCCTGTTGCCAACTCTGTTCACATATCTGTAAGCAGTGTCAGGATGAGCTCTACCCTGACATCTGGTGGTGAATTGCAGGAATTGCAGTGAGTTGTGGAAAAGAACTTCGGGGCTGATCTTATTTGCATAGGCACACACACCACACCTAGTCTGAGCTCACAGCAGCCCAAATGGTCACTTTGGCTGCTGTGGGACGCCCAGTTTCTCCGATATTGAGGCAGAAATGATAGTGTTACCCTGATTATGTGAATTGAGGACTGTGGACACGTACTTGTTATGTACTTCTTTGTTATGATGGAGGGACTCACCATCATCTTTGTAGCACTCACTGGGCAAGGGAGAGGGGTTCAGAACTCACTGAATTGGAGAGAGGCCATGGACAGCACCTATACTTCTTGGTGAGGGCCTTGTTTAAGGGCCCTACAGGCCTATTGCACTTTGCCTCTCTCCACTGTGGAATGTCAAAGCTAATTTTTTATTCCATTAGGGGTCTAGATTCAGCCTGCTGAGCTGAATTTGCTTTGGGTCCAGTGGTGCACCTGCACTAAGGGCCCCCTCAACTAAGAGCTGAAATCAACTAAGAGCTGAAATCACTGTGCAGTGTGTTAAGTAGGGGGGCCTGAAGGTCTGTTGCTGAGCAGCTGACTGAGCTGAGCAGTTCCTGAAAATATTGCGGAGCAGAGCAATTCGTGTGTCGGCTGGCAGGTTGGCTAGCAGTCGGCCTTGGACCACGTAAGGTGCCCCTTAACCTGCCCTCCAGTTCCACCCAGGCTGGGAGGTAAAACTCTGTAGATTAACTTTTGAACTTTGCACTGACCAGGAACAGAGACTCTTGGGCTGTTGGACTTTTGGGACTACTGAGTGATCTTTGGGGTTGTGGGACTCAAGAGCCAAAGGGAAGGACACAGCCTATTTGCTGGGAGTGGGCTTCTGGTTCATGGTTTGTTTTACGAATCTTGTTTGTGGTGTTTCTCCAATATAATGCCACATTGTTTCTCTCTGTTATTAAGAGGCTTTTAGTACACTCAGACTCTGTGCTTGCGAGAGGGGAAGTATTGCCTGTTGGAAGCACCCAGAGGGTGGTATATGGTTGTCCCAGGTCACTGGGTGGGGGCTCGAGCCAGTTTTGTATTGTGTTATTGGAATGGAACCCCTGGATACTTAACCCGGCCTTTGTTGCTGCCAACTCTGATGGGCGGAAGGGTTACATATCTATTCAATGGACACCATCATAAGACCTAAGCACATCAGCCATACAATCAGCGACTCATTCACCTGCACATCTACCAATGTGATATATGCCAGCATGTATCAGCAATGCCCCTCTGTCATGTACATTGGCCAAACCAGACAGTCTCTACACAAAAGAATAAATGGAGACAAATCAGATGTCAAGAATTATAACATTTAAAAACCAGTTGGAGAACACTTCAGTCTCCCTGGATATTTAATAACAGACTTAAAAGTAGCAATTCTTCAACAAAAATATTTCAAAAACAAACTCCAACGATAAACTACAGAACTGGAAAATTAAGCAGTCATAAAATAGGCATATGTGTTTATCACTGGAGTGGGTCAAAAAGGTTTTACCCCAAAATTGGGGGATTCACTAAAATATTTTTGCAGAAAAATATGATTTTTTAATTTTATTTTATGGGAGATTTCAAAGCAAAATAAAAAATTCATTTTGTTTCATTTTTTATTTTTTTTTTCATTTTGTTATAGTTTTGAAGAACTGAGAAACTGCTGAGGAAATTTTGGGCTTTTCAGAGTGGCAGAGTTAGTGTTTGATTTTTTTTCTTTGGCTACTCTGTCAGTTTTCCAAAGTTGGAGAAGTTTTGAAAAGTTAGAGCAGAAAAAAAAGTTTTGTTTTTTCTTTTTTAAAAAAACAAACCATAAAGACTATACACCATTAATTCTGCTGCATTCAATCTCAAGAAAGTATAGGTTTGTGGCAGGGAAGGGGTGGAGGATGCCGTGGTAGGTCAGGTCAGCGTGCTCAGCACTTAACCGGATCAGACCATTAAGCATATGAGTGGTCTCAGAGATTTGAATGGGACTGTTCACGTGCTTAAAATCAGGCTTGATGTAAGTACTACCCTGAATTGAGGACTTTGTTAACAAAACTTCGGTTGCAGAACTGATTTTTTGCTCACTTTTTCTTCTCCCTCCAACAGAAACACAGTCCATTGTCTTGTAAATATCTTTTTCCTTAAAATCTACTTTTATTATAAAGTTGACTAGGGCTAGGACCCGCTGATGTACCTTTTCTACTCTGTTCTTTGCTCATGCCCCAATTCTATTCTTGCAGAAAGATTTCTGCTTGCCTTTTCCCTACATAAAAAGGTCCTGCACATTCAATGGATCCTGAGGTTGTGTTATACCTATTTTGTAGTATGCAAACTTTGGGAGCAACTGCACAGCACACCTTGTATTTTGAGCATTCATTGCGGTTCTCTGTCCTTCCATTGTTGGGCATGGAATTACCTGCACAGAGTGCATGCAGTCTCCATTGTTATAGTACTTATATTTTTTAATGATCTCCATAAGTTTCTTAATTTGCAGACTGAAATGTAACTTGCTGAAGATTGTGTCTTCCTTCTCCACACTGCTCAGAGATTTTCTTTCCTTATAAGTGGTTCTTGGTTGGAAGAGTGGTGCAAAAGTGTCAGCGAGGGAGAAAAATGCAGAGAAGTATGAGGTGCCACTGTTTCATAGTAGTATAGCTCTTGCAATACTGGAAGGTTATGATGATGAAGAGGACATTTAAGAAAGCAAAATGATCATTCTTAAAAAGTCCAACTCGGTCAATAGATACAAGTTCTTTGAGAGAAGGCCCATCTTTTTGTTTTAAAATAATAGATTATAAAGCCATAGAGTTATCTTAGCTGATCTCCTGCATAACACAGGCCATAGGACTTACCCAAATTAATTCCTGTTTCAACTAGAGCATATCTAGAAAAACACATGCAATCTTGTTTTAAAAATTTTGAGCAATGAAGAATCCAGAAAAATTCTTGATAAGTTGTTCCAATGCTTAATTATCCTCACTGTTAAAAATGTGCACTTTATTTCTAGTCTGACTTTTTGGCTACCTTCAAATTCCAGCCATTATACCTTGTTATCTTTGTTGGCTAGATTGAAGAACCCTCTAAGAAATTTATGTTCGCCACATAAGTACATGCAGACTGTGATCATGTCACCCCAAATGTGTTTGGATAACACCTAACTCAATGGTCCATGGCTTTAGCTCCCATCACAATAATAATAATTAATAGCACACAGTGGTATCTGAGCTTCTAAGATATTCCCCTGGAATAAGTAGAGGAGATACCTGCTGTATCGCAGACCCCCTTGTGTGTTGGCAAATATCGTTTAAAGATGACCATAGTAGAAGACTTTTCAGCTCTGACAGGCGATATTGTGGCTGAAGCAAACAGGAATAAAAGGAAAAATAGCCCCCTTTCACACTAAACATTTTTGTTTAGTAAGTCCAGCTCTTACTCCCATTGGAGTAAATAGTGAAACTCATTTGAACTTCAGTGAAGCAGGATTGGACCCCAAACCTCCCCGTGATCTTATAATATAACAATAAGTATTTATTGACTCCATAAACAAAGAGCAAGCAACACATAGTCTCAACATTTCCTATTACAGAGGGGAATCTTTTATAATACCCTTATCCAATATCTTCTGTAGTATAGACTTGTCAAATACCCCATTATGGAAAAGGCCTATAGAATTTAAAGATTAACCCTGCAGGTTTCAGTTGAGATATAACATAGACATTGCTCTGAAAGCTCAGAGAATTAAATAGAGAGCGATGATAACGTTGCTATATGTTTTTGAACTGTTCTATGCAAGGAAAATTCATTTTCAATTAATGCTGTAGGAATTTTCCAAAAGGATGTGTCAAGGACAAAAAATAAAAAAATCCATAAACCTGCAAGAGAGAATTGCACTAAGTCCCCTCAAAGACATGTGTGATGTTAAAATAGCAACAATATCCTGAGTGGCTGCAGTATCACCACTTCTCATGATATTTTATGTCTTCCTTCAAGCTCCAGCTCCCGGAATCATCTCATGTTGAGAAACAGCCTCAATTTGCAAAACAAGTACATTTCTAGTCCTCACGTGCAGAGAAAGGCTTGAATATGTGAACCCAAAAGCTCTTTTTTTAAAAAAAAAACAGAAAGCAAAGAAAAAACATCAAATCATTCTTAAGATTTTTAAACCAATATGATTTTTTGGGGTTGAGTAACTTATGATTTTTGAATACTTGTGGTTGGCAATACTGTGGTTGATACCTACAGTGTCGAAGTCCAGATCCAAGGAAAATATCAAATGACATTCCTTTTCTAATCCTGCCCTTACATTACTTTGTACAGTGTTATGAAAGGAGGAGTATTTTAGCCCAGTTAACAAAATACCCTGGAAAAATCAAGTACGGTAACTCCTCATTTAAAGTCATCCCAGTTAAAGTTGTTACGTTGCTAATCAATTAGGGAACTTGCTCATTTAAAGTTGTGAAGTGCTCCCTTTTAACATCGTCAGTTGCTCAGCAGGCTATCAGTTGCCGGCAGTTCAACTGCCCAGCAGGCTGTCAGTTGCTGGTAGTTCCTGTCCCTTTCCCTACTGCTCTCTGCCTTGGAGCTGTTCCCTGAGACTCCTGTTTGCTGTGGGGGAGGGGGAAGGGAAGAAGAGAGGGGCTAATGTCAGGGTGTCTCCCTTCTCCCTGCTCCTGGACCCCACTTACCCCATCTTCCATAGAGTAGAGGGAACACAGGGAGGGAGGCTTGCAGATCTAATTAACAGTGTACTTTGGACTTCACTCTTGATATTTAAAGGAAAAGAGTGTGAGTGTTAATCCTTGAGGGCTCAGCAAATTGCTAGTTCTTTTAGCACAGTGGTTCTCAAACTTTTGTATTGGTGACCCCTTTCAAATAGCAAGCCTCTAGTGTGACCCCTCCCCCTTATAAATTAAAAATACTTAATATGTTTAAAACCATTATAAATTCTGAGTGCAAAGTGGGCTTTGGGGTGGAGGCTGACAGCTTGGAACTCCTCCATGTAATAACCTCATGACCCCCTTAGGGGTCCTGAACCCCACTTTGAGAACCCCTGATTTAGCAGTAATGAGCTAATGAGCAGTCAAACCCATCCTTTGACTCCTCCACCTCAACCAGGCTTCACAAGCATCATCACTGATATATATATATATAATGTCTTTTGTCTAGTGAAAAAAAATTCCCTGGAACCTAACCCCCCATATTTACATTAATTCTTATGGGGAAATTGGATTAATTTAACATCGTTTCGCTTAAAGTTGCATTTTTTAGGAACATAACTACAACATTAAGTGAGGAGTTCCTGTATCTAGATAATTTCAGTGATAAAACTGCATAGAACTTTACTTACAGTTGAGACAACAGCGTCTTTGTTTTGTCTATTGGAATTAATCCTCAGATTGTCGAGATAATCTTTTTCACTATTAGATATAGATAGCAATTCAACATTTTACTATAAAAGCTAGTTTCTTTAGATGTTTCAATTCACTTGGAAATCAGAAGCTGAAAGTTTTATTTGGGGAAATTTAATCCAGGAACCCAGTTTAATCCTGCCTTGCACAACACTGACCAAGAACTATGACACAGCATTCTCATCAATTTCCCCTAAGGCTGAGCCAAAGGGGAAGGATGTGAAGGTTTGTCCATTGACTTCAGTGGGTTTTGAATTAGGCCCCCAATGATATGTTCAGAGAAAAGCCTCACTGCAGCTTCATTATAATAGCAAAGATTTTTCAGCCTTAATACCACGTTAAAATTATTTTTGCATGGAACTTCCTTGCTCCTTTAAGTTTTTAAAACAACAATAAAAATAGTTATTGTGCATCTGGAATTTGTAATTTCCTGGATTCAGAGCTTTTAAGCTTTTGGCTTTTCAGGCTTTGAGACCCAACCCTTTTCAGACTATTGATCTGTGTTGAGGATAATAATGTATCTGTACTCATATGAATGTGAGTGATTTCTTGGTTCTAGATTCATATGATGCTGAGACTGTCTGTCTAAACATCTAGGTTTCATTGAAGTACTAAGAAAACTGAAAATGCAGGAGGGAAAGGGGTAAGGAACTATTGACTATCTGAATAAGTACCTTGTTTTCTTAGTTCCTTATTTGACTCTCAGCTTTCTGTTTCATTAGTTTAGTGCAAGGCAATTCAGCATGGAGTGTTGGATTCAGTGTAACTCTTAAGTGGGGGAGGGAAAGGATAAGGACTAGCAAAATCACAGAGCCTTCAAGCCTGTTCTCAGAATATTTTCCCCTAGCTATTATTACAAGCCCTTCAGGAATTTTTTCCTCCTCTTCATGTTAAGAGGCAAATCTAGAATTGTATTTGACCAGTTGTTTCATTACCGTATTCTCTTCCTCAGGCCTTTTCTGGTGAGTGTTTTCTCACCTGTGATAAGCGTTTTCCTGTGTGTTCTCACCTGGCTTTTAGCTAAGTACAAATGCTTTTCTGTGCCTGACACTCTTGTCTCATTGGACAAAAATCAGAGGTAATGAAACTTTTAACTACTATCCCAATCTTCTCCTCCCTCTCTGAGTCTTTAGATTTTTCTTCCCACTTTAACTGTTTAAGAGTCTGTAGCTCACTGTGACTGTTCATAACTGTTCTACCTGTCTGATCTTTTGGCTGAAGTTTTTATCATTGACTTTTATTTTCTTTTTAAACAACTTGATTTCTTAGCAACTCAGTACGGAACTAGCTCTGCTTCCATTACATATGTGATGATAAAACTCCTACTGAATTCAATGAGAGCAGACTTAGGTCAACACTGAGTGCATTTTAAAATCACAACCAGAACACTATCTCACACACACTCATGTGGAAAGCAGATAGGCCTCACAAGTTACCAAAATCAGGTTAAGGGAGACAGCATATGGGAGATCTCTTTCCCAATGTCTTCCTCATGTTTAAATTATGGTTTTAATCAAATGCATAAGCTGAAGTGCCTCTGAGAATTGATGCTAGTGTTGTGATATACCACCAAAAGAGAGGCTTAAACCATTTATGATTGTGTAACTGAAAGCTATCCTCTTTCCCTTCAGCCAACTGATAGCCAGCACAGTCCAAAAGCACAGAGTAACAGTCTCACTATGTGAAATGCTGCCGAGTAGGTCAGCAGCAGCTTTCTGTGCCAGCTGCAATTTCCAAATGCTTTTAAGAGGCTGACCCATGTGGAGGTGACAAAAGCATGAATAACCATTGTGAGGGCTGCTCTCTGTAGAAAAAGTTGTAACCTTCTTGCCAAACACAAATCCAATAAACAGCCTGGCATCTGCTGCTGCCTGGATACCCAAGAGCTTCTTGGCATTCTGCAGGACCTCTAGATTACCAAGTGGAATGACCAATATAAGGAGCATCTGCTAGGCTGGAGGTGCTGCTACATTTTTTTCAACGTATTCTGGTTGTGCCACATTACTGCATGTATCTTACTATATAGTAAATGATAGTGTAAATATACTACTTTTTATCTGCTGAAAAAACTACTCACAACAGGCTGAGTTGAGGGCAGGAATGACAGCAGTATTCCTGATTGTTTAAGGAACAATTCCTTAAACTGAATTGTTACAAAACCAGCCAAAATTTAATTTTATTTACAATAGCTGGGCTCCTTCTTGGTCCCATTGAGGCCAAGCCCATTGGTCCTGTACCAATTCTGTTGCACTACCACTTCTGTTCTACTACCTCATTTCACTGTCATCAGCTATGAAGTGTCAGTCCCAAGGGATAACGTGCAGGAATTTGTTGCACTGTTTGTGTGATTAACTGGAGCAGACATTTCTCAGGTTAACATACCATATTCCTATGGCATGCAATTCTGAGTCAGAGCAATTCAGTGAGAATCCTTCTGAAATATAAAAATTCTATTGCAATTATGTTTATTTCCAGTTATTAACAAGTTAAACTTTTTATTTTGTTGTAAATGGATGCCTTATTTACAGCCCCTTCTGTACATGCCATATGGATTTTGAGACATTTTGTAAATACACATTGTACAGTAGTGTAAATAAGCATCTGTTTTATTTGTGACATAATGGTAACACTGGGATTATTGGCTTACTAGAATTGCTACTAAAATACACAGGTTTTGGAGGAAGCAACAGAGTGACACCACTGCTCCTTGGCTGCCAGAATGATGGACAGAAAGGCAAACATCATGTATTCCCAGGAGAGACAATAGACACTTGAAGACTTCAAAGTATTCCAATTTAGATTTCCTTATTTCAGTCTCTGGAGAGCATGCCAAGCAGGCTGAATTAGAAAGAGGGTGAGAATCCCGACAGGCAGGCAAAAATAGAGATAAAAACAGAGCAGATGGTTCATTTTAAAACAGAAACTAAGCAGCTCAGTCAGCCCACCTTAAAGCAACAGCACCAAATATAAATAAGGCAAAGAATAAACTCTGGATGCAATGAGCAATCTGCAATATCTACTGATTAAAACAAATGCAAAATGAACAGTAGGCTTTTACCTTTCTCTAGGTTATAATTTCCTTCAGAGGCACATATAGACTTCTTATTGATGTTAATAACTGTAACACAAGTGAATGTAGATCCAAATAAACCACTTGTCTCTATCACAAATGTAATAAGAGGAATGATTTTTCATGATTAGCCCAAGAGCAGTTCTCTATTGCAGCTGCCTTTTGCAGTGTTCCTTAGAGCAATCACTTCAGTTTGTTTACTTTTTTAAAATGATGTCTCCTTGTTGTTTTAAGTTCACTGATCTTTTAAAAAGTTTAATAGATAACTTAGAAATAAGAGAACAAAATAAAAATTAATAGTAAACACAGATTATTTGGTGTTTAAAATACTTGTTAGTTGGTTGTGGTCAACTCTAAAGAGGGCTGACTAAAGACAAGCCTCCAGCTGAAGCATGTCTCATTCCTGTTCAGTCTAAAGATGAAGATTCTTCCTTACTCTTTGTTCTCTTCCTCTACTTAAACAGAGCAGAGAAGCAGGAAGTGATATCATTAGCATTCAACACAGGTCCAAATTCAGGAAAGCTCTTAAGCATGTGCTTGAAGATAAATACATGTTTGAGTGCTTTACAGTATCAGAACCTTACCTCCTACTTGGTAGGCGATAATTGTACCAATCCAAATGGAATTGCCTGATACTTGAATGAAACTCCACTGTGAGTGCAATGAAACGCTGGCTGTACTGTAGGAAGTTGCATTGGCAAAAGTGCTTCCAACAATACTATTTTGACACCCTACATTCTTATTCAGCTTCTTACGCCATGCATTGTGCTCATATAGCATCAACTTGTATAGGCAAAAGTATGTTTCATTGTGGGTAGGCATCTCTCTGTCCTCTGCACCACTTTCAGGTGCACTGCCTTATGGGAAATTGTTTCTGTTGTATTTTGCGATATCCAGAATCCTCTCAGGGAATTATGGATGTCTATATAAACTATAGACCCTTGAATGTTCAATTGTGCTACCAGATAGGCCACTTCTGAAGGGAATGCTGCACTGTGAGATTGCAGATGGAGGACTGTATATCCAGGACCACTCTATGTGCATGCACGGTGATACTGTGCTGATAGAATTATACCAGCAGGAGACTTATGTCACTCCAAAAAAGGGGGATAAATATGCTGGAAAAAGAGCAGGTAGAAGCCAAAATTAGATTCTAAGCTGAGCTGAAAAAAGGAGACTTCAGCTGGTACAACTTTCAGATATAGAGCAGGCCTTCATTGTAGTCTACGAAAATGACTTGTTGTGAACAATGCTTGCCAACAGCAAATTTTTCTGCTCCTCACTTCAGCTAATTATTGTGGAAAGTGCTAGACTCCTGGGGGGGAATATTTTGTTTAGCATGCTTTCTGAAATGGTGTTGGAAAATATCGGCCTCCTCTACACTTGTAGCTAAGCCATTTTCAGCACCAATTGGACAAGAGCCAGATGGGGGAAAGGGACTCATTGTTGAGAGCTTTCACCAACAATAAGTCATTTTTTCCAGTGTAGATGAATCGTAAGAGGAGAGAAAGTACTTCAAAATGCGTGAAATTTCACTGAACATGGAGTTTCATGATAGCAGTCTTCACTCTACGTTGGTTCCACAGTATGATCAAGACATAGGTTTTTTCCCCCCAGTAAATTAAAACAGATTATAGTTAATTTCAATGCATATTAGCTCTGGATCTCAGTTTAGAAAGGAAACACAATTAGAAAGCTCAAAGCTCAAACTCAGATATTTTAAAATACTTTATAATTCCTCAAACTGGGTAATAAAATAATTATACCATAGCATCACAACCTGTCATCTTCTCAGTCCTAAAGAAGAGGCTTACTGTGTCCTGAGAATAAGGCCTCTCATGCATGGTACACGTCAGAACCATTCTTTCATATTAGGCTGAAATGCCCTTGTTTTCAAGCCTGTCTTAGCACTACAGAGAACTCTCTGACTAAGGATGGCCTTAATAATGCAAGATCTACAATGATTAGAGGTGGGCACTCAAGCGGACCCTGGGGTTCAAGATTCAGTGAATCTTGTGAACCTCAACGTGAATTCAGGGAGGTTTGAGGAGCATGGAGTTATCATGGCTGCAAGCCTCCCATCTGTTTTTTTCTTCTCTCCCAAGCTGTTCTTTCTTCCTCTCCAAGGGTCCCCGTCATTCCAACAAGCCTCAGGAATCTCCCTAAAAGGATTGGGGAAGTGTAACGGAAAGCTAAACTGAATGTATGGTTCAGCCACTAGATGTCACTGTGTGTAAAATACCTTATTTAAACGAACATCAATTGTACTTGGCAAAGCCTTAAAAGGATCTTATGATGAACATATCTGGTGTATATAAGCAAGTTCAGTGACCAGTCCACATCTAGTAAAAACAAACATGACAGGGAGGTTTATTGCAGATGAAATTGTTTATACATGGTGTAAACATACTATCTGGCCCAGGTCACCTCACTTGGGGTCTTGGGGCTTGGGCTGCGAGTCTATAAAAATGCGGTGTACATGTTCAGGCTCAGGCTGAAGCCTAGGATCTGAGACCCTGTGAGAGGGGAGGACCCCAGAGCCAGGTCTCCAGTTCAAACCCAAACATCTACAGTGGTTCTCAAACTTTTCTGCTGGTGACCCCTTTTACACAGCAAGCTTTTGTTGGCGACCCCCCCGCCCCTTACATTAAAAACACTTTTTACATATTTAATACCATTATAAATGCCGGAGGAAAAGTGAACTTTGGGGTGGAGGCTGAAAGCTCATGACCCCCCATGTGATAATTTTGCAGCCCCCTGAGGGGCCGTGCCCCCCATTTTGAGAACCCCTGATCTACACTGCAATTTTACAGCCCCATATTTTCAGCCCTGGGAGCCCAAGTCAACTGACGTGGGCCAGCCAAGGGTATTTCAATGTTGTGTAAACATACCCCATGAAAAGGAAGAATCATTTGCAGAAGGTTCCCCTAGGAGCTCTGAGTTCTATGTAAGTAATTAGAGTTAGAACTGGCAGCAAACTAGTCAAAATTTAATGAGACTTTTTCAAAACTATTTACTTTTTTCGCCAAAACATTTGTGTATATATTTGGAACATTTATACTTGCTCTGAAAACTCAATTTTTTTCAGTTAAACCTTTTTGTTTAGCCATTTTGGTTTTCTTTTCCATAAAAAATTAAATGTGTGAAAAATGAATTTTCAACAACTTTTGGGAGATACCTCTTATCCTAACCTTGTTTAACGTGACTCCAAGCAAACCTACAGGAAGTGGCTCACTTCCAGCATCTGCAAACCAAAGTCTAATGTCAGGATGTGTGCTACTTAACAAATACTTTCTAATAATCCTATATAATTTATTTTTTTTCTTAAAGGGAATTATCAACTTTATTGGCAAGAGGGACATAATATGCAGAAACTTAGGGTGGATCATGACTCCGTAGCTAAAGCATCTGCTCAAATTCTGATTAAGATTTTTTTTACATATTATAGGGGTATTTATTTGTAAAACACAGAAAATATGCAACAATATAAAAAATATACATGTTCTACAGGTAGTAAGGTAAGTATGCAGTATTTTGTATATATGTATGTGGGGGGTGCAGTATGTGAGTGAGAATATACAGGTATTGATCCAGAACTATAATATATAAATATGTTCATATGTGTTTAGTGTAGTATTGTTAAAATTGATAGATTCAGGGTATGGGTGGATTTTACAGCATTTGTTGCAGAACTATTATCCTCTGGTAAGTATGCCAGTGTTAGTCATTCACTATGAGCTACATTCTACCTGAATCTTAATCTGCAAGGCAATAGGAGGAGATAGCCCCCCCTTTCTTGCCCACCTTGCGTGACCCATGTAAATGGCAGGTAAAATTCTGGCCCTTGTGTTCAAAGAGAGCAAGCCTCCTACTATGGGTTTGTCTACATCGCAGCAGAATGACTGGCGCTGCAGCTATGCCACTGTAGTGCCATAGTGTAGATGCTTCCTACATAAATCAAAGGAGTTTTCTATTGATGTAGGTAATCCAGCTCTCCAAGATGTGATTGCTAGGGCAAAGGAAGTATTCTTCTATTGACTTAGCTGCATCTCTGCAGGTGGGGTAGGTTGACCTAACTACATCACAGAGAGCGCAAACTTTTTGCACAGATCTGAGCAACCTAGCTAGTTCAATCTAATTTTTAAGTGTAGACCAAGTCAAAGCTCCCTTAAAGGTGCACTGCAACATAGTAAAAGTGGGAGGGTGAAAAGTGTGTTGAGGTAACAAAGAGTCCTGTGGCACCTTAAAGACTAACTAAAATTTTTTTAAAGCATAAGCTTTCGTGGGCTAATACCCACTTCGTCGGATGCATATTTAACAAATATAATATCCGGCTTTCTCAATTCACCCTTTCTATTTCTCAAATGAGGTTCCACTAACGCTCTCCAACCCATCTTTCCCACTTTATCTATCATTGCCTGCACTACTCTATTATGACGTTTAATTCTTATATCTTTTGTCTTATAACACTGTCCAGAAATGTGTGGAATAGTCTCTCTTACCTTTCCACACCATCTACATGCATGCATCCGACGAAGTGGGTATTAGCCCACGAAAGCTTATGCTCTAAAAAAATGTTAGTTAGTCTTTAAGGTACCACAGGACTCTTTGTCACTTCTGCAATTCCAGACTAACACGGCTACCCTTCTGATTCTTGACAAGTGTGTTGAGGTGTAGCTTTATTCCACCTACATAATGACCAACAGGGTGGATGTATGCGGTATCCCTTAAAGTGAAGTGGGATCCTTTCTGAGACCGCCTCCCCTTCTGTAATATGGATTATATCATCCTAAACCCAGGACTGTGTACCAAAATGGCCTGATATAGCCCTAGAGAGAGAGAGACTGACTTCTTTCTAAATATAGTTGTTTCATTTTAAGATTCCTTGTCTTTCTCATGCTACAAGTGAGTAAAGCTAAATAGTCTCAAAATTGGTTTGAGAATCATCTAATCTCATCTCTGCTCTGTGATCCACATCTCCAACTTCTTTCATTTTATTCAGCTGTATTGAAAATGCAAGGTCTCTTCTTGAAATTCTCAGTTTTCCCTAGCTACTCTTGTCAACATTTCTTTGTTGTGCTGTCGATTCAGGGACCCTCTCACTGACTGAGCTAGTGAGCAGGCTGCATATTTTTCATAATATATTGTGAAGCAGGTTGCATCTTTTGAGCATGAGTGACCCTTATCTCATTTTATGGGCAATCCTAATAAACACAATATCTCATTTTATGGAACAGAGTGAATACTACCCAAAGGGGTGGGGGCGTGAATTTGCTTTGTTTGAATTTGTGACATTGTTGTGTCCACTTTTTACAAATATCCATAGTGAGTGTATTTACTAGCAGGAATTTTTGTAGAGAGAGCAAATATTATGTGAATATTAGAGAATATTCAAGGAAAGCAAATTCTGAACTTGACAGCTGAGTTTTTAAGTCAGAAACCCAATTCTCAGAATTAAACTCATCCAGTCAACAATGAGCAATACCCTATGTATTATGAGTCTAATACAAAATTTAAGACCAATTTGCAGCACACTGAATAGGAACAGTATACAGCCCCAGACCTATTTACAGGAATATCTATTATTCACAGAACAATGTTAGTTAATATATTTGTAGACAACTTGTGAATGGAACAAGAGGCTACATTCAGTGAATACATTATTTTGCTACAAGTCATTCGTTTAGTGCCAACCTAGGGCCTGATCCACTGAACACTTAATTAAATCCTCCACTGGATCAAGGCCTTGTTTGATAATATCTTCTCCTTTGGGCTGATTTAGTTCATTCTGATGCTGATTACAAAGTATAAAAAGTGTGTGATTTTTGTCAGAAGAGTTGGTGGATTTTGATTCCATCAAATCAGTATTTTCCAACAAACTGTTCAACTGGAAAACTTTGAGCCAGCTTTCAATTGGCACCAGGCAGCTCTGGGAAGAATTTTGTCTTCTCACTGGGGTGCTGTGCCTCAGACCCATCTCCAACCCAGGGAAGTGCCTGTTTTCACAGTTGAACCCTTTGCTGCTTTCAACCCTTATGTGGACATGGATTGGTGCACTGATCTGTGTAGTACTGATGAAGGGTATGGATTTCAGTGATTATGGCCTAGAATGACTGATTTATTTTCACTACACTTTTTGTGTATTACTTGACAGTCAGCTATTAGATTAATTAGGTTCACTGCCTGATAATTCATGACCAGTCCTTAATTTGTAATTAAAGAGGTGCTGGAGCTCAAGCAATTAGGTGCCAGGCAGCAAGCAATTTTTTTTTTTTTTACATTTATAACTGATGTAGCAAGCCCAGAGGTAACAGGGCTATGAACTGCCATGCCTATTGGTGCCAAGGCATTTCCATGGCAAGCTCTAGAACAAATTAAATGCTGTTGGTGACATTCGGAAGAGCCAGTTACTGATTTCCTAGTTATCCTGCCAAAGCTTTTGTTTGATTTTGCTCTTCTCCTGTGTTCATAATAATCTTTCCTGAGACAGATTTCAAACAGGTTTCAGAAGGGTCCCTAGATCCGGAACATACACCAGAACCTCATCTGCATTGGTGTAGGTTTTACATTTTGATTTGCCTCATTGGAATCACTGAGTTTGAGATTCACCTCTAGTCATGGTACAGGAAGAAAACTGCTAAATTTAATAAGAGCATAAAAGGGCATCTCAAAATTGGTGTGCCTTCGAAATAGAAATTTTTCATTTAACCCAACTGACTCTCATTAAATACTGAAGGCAGTTGTCCAGTTCCATGGATTTGCAGGAGCCCATTGGTTAGAATTTAGGAGAATTCAGGTTCAGAGCCCATATAACTTGTTTCCCCCCGACCCCTGCCACTTGTCCCTTTCAGGGTTTCTCCTCTGTGTGGTCCTAGAGTAGCATGTCTCTTACTCTTGACATCTTCTGGAGGAGAAGAAGAAGGCTGATTGTTTTTATTCCCAACACATGCATATGCATTTCCAGAAACCTTGATCCAAGGTTCACTAAGAAACCTGCAAGCAAATTGTCAACTAAGCCACCTGAAACTTTTCATTTTCAAATACTATGATCGTGTACAGCATTTCATTCTTAATTCTCCCTTCTTGCATATCTTTTTCACCATCCATTTTAAAAACAAAAAGTTTTCCACAGTTTCAAGTTAGTTTATCATTTTAGATCCACATTTTCCATTTTTTATATTCTTTATTTTCTGTTCACAAAATCAATCAGACTTGTTGGACATCACCAGCAGTATCCTAAGATCTAAAGCACTTATTCATTGCTGAGTGGGGGGAATTCAGCTCCAGACCAAGAGTTACAGACATTATTTTTGTCCTTTTCTTCCTTCTGTAGGGGCTGCCCCTGAATTCTCAGAGTTGGAAAATGTAATAAAGTTTACACATCTCAAGTTGAAATGCAATGCACTTTAATTAAAGCTTAAGTATATTTACCTTATTGGATCATTTCTGAGCTATCTCTGTATATCAATTTCTATTATATCTTTTCCATCTACATGATCCATGATTTTACATGTAATTTTTCTGTAACCACAGGGTCCAAGGTTATTTTAAAACTAAATAACAGTTAGGAAAGTCACCATAGGCTCTGAAGCTAATAGAGATGCCTAAACAGAAGTCAATTAGCTTGTGATGGCCTAAGTGTCCACACTGAAGCATTGATATGGAAAGTTAGGGGCATATTCCCTTTCCTTTGCTCATCTGTTTCAATATTAAAATCAAAAACAATTATGTACTAAGTTCTGAGCTAATGAGTTTGCCTATATTTTTTTATTGCAAGTATGAAGGGACTCGGGTTAGAAAAATGGATTGGAGCATTTATTGGTATGTAGGAGGCAACACATTGAAGTATGCACTGCAAATGCTAATAATTTATTAGCAAACATACAAAATCTGCTTGTTCACCCTCTATAATAACTAAGTATTGTGAAAAAACTAATGATATTGTTCCTGTTTTATAGTCAAGTTTTTTTAGATGCTGTTCAATATTAATCAACTCTTTATAGCCAGTAGGGGTAGACTTTTAAACAATATTTAAGTGATTTAGGCTATGCATATACTACAAACAAAGGTGTGATTCCCCCTGTTTGTGTACACATATTCCTGCTAGCTTGATGAGACTGTAAACAGCAGTGAAGCCACGGTAGCTCAGGTAGCAACAGCAGATGCAAATCTGAGCTGTGCTTAGTACATACCTTCCTGAAACTGATGCCTCTACTGCTGCTATCTGTGTTACTGTAGCTACACTGTTTTTATACTCAAGCTAGCTCAATGAGAGCTAGCATGAGTATGTGTACGAGCCAGAGAATCACACCCCTACCTCATAGTGTAGACATAGCCTTAGAAGCCTAAGTCCTATTTTCAAAAGTGATCTAGGAATTTAGGAGCCTACATCCCACAGGTTTAGTAAGAGACACTCTATAGTAAGCATTTGCAGTCTCTGACCCTTGTTTTGTTCTGACATAGTAAGGCAATAGTACACAAAGGAGTTTTATGGTATTCGTAACAATAATCAGACATATTTTTAATCTCTCAAATATTTTTTGATGAACAAATTAACTTCACACTAAAAATAAAGGCATACTCAAAAGCACATAAATAACTTTACATGTAAATTATCCATAATGATCAAGT
The DNA here is from genome assembly GCA_007922305.1 of Dermatemys mawii. Taxonomy (NCBI): domain Eukaryota; kingdom Metazoa; phylum Chordata; order Testudines; family Dermatemydidae; genus Dermatemys; species Dermatemys mawii. The sequence goes on from ML677363.1 coordinate 17,464,000, forward strand.
GAACACTGTCAATAAAGCTTTCAGGATCTGTCCCATAATTAAGATATACTGGGTAAAATTTGCAGACATTATTAAATTCCGTTGAGTTTCAATGGGATTTTGGCACCTACGACACCTAAGCACTTTTGACAATTTTCCCCATTGTCCTCAACTTTGGCATGCTAGGATTTTCTGAAGAAATTACCTTGTGAGCGAGGATAGTACTTGTCTTTTTTATTAATAGAGTGATAATTTATCATCCAGGCTGAGTTTGGTAAGTGCTTTTTATCTTATAATAAACTTATGACTAGTTAGCTATGATGGCTTTAGATATTTCAAAACAATTGTTCATGGGTAATCTTGGTTAGCTGTCTGATTTTTTTTTTTCACAAACCTAGTTACATTTCAAATGATAGATGTACAGAGAATGAGTGCCATTTGTCTTCCAATGTATTTCAAAGCAAATGGCAATTCATGTCCCAGGCTTCTTGAAGGAGCTATAGTTACTCAGAAACAGAAAAGGTATAGTTTCAATGGACTGTCAGAATTATGGGAGTTTAAGACACAATGTAGTGCAGGGAGAATAAATTGTCTTTTTTGATAAATTAGAACAGGGGTCTCCAAACTACAGCCCAGGGCACAGGGAAGGGGTGGGAAGAGGCAGGGCAGGGGCAGGGCCTCATGGAAAGGAAGGGAAGGTGAGGGCAGGGTGTCCGTGATGTGGCCCTTGGGCTAATGTGCTAGTCCTCATGCGGCTCTCATGGTCATTTGACTTTGAGACCCCTAATCTAAGGAAAGCTTTTTGGTGAGGAAGCATCTCTGAAGTTGAAAGAGAGCTTTTCAAGTAACATTACCCCATTAGATTAAAAAGATACTCTGACTCTTGCATTTTGGTTCACGATTCATCAGCTAAAGATGAGCATCTTACGATCTTCACTATAGGTCTTTCAAGACCTGTCGATTTTTAATCATTGACAATAAAATGTAAAAACACTTAAACTGCAAAAACTTTCTTTGGAACGGCAAAACTCCCTCAGCATGACCAAGATGCAACTAAATTAAAGATACTCAGCCAGCCACCCACCCACACACACAGAGTACTCTAATGCAGGATTTACTTTTTCTCTTTTGTTTTGTTGGTCTCATAGTCTAAAGTAATGATCATTTTGTTTTACTGTATCCATTTACAAAAATGTAATGTGTTCTCCTTTCATTCAGCCATTTAAGAAAGCAGCAGGTAGCTCCATGGTGCTCTCCTGAACCATCTCCTCAAGGGCTATTCTTCAAGTAGGCCTGCTGCCTCTTAAGCAGTGTCTCTTAGCGGTGGAAGTTGGAGGCTAACTGTCCTCTACCTTTCCCCATCCTTCTCCCTGCATTCAGCAATAACAGAACAGTACCGTTTCCTTCTGCATCAATCCATATGGCATCTTTGGGCCAGAGTTATTTCAGGCTGCCCTGAGATTTCCTTACCAATCTTTATGGCACCTATAGGTATCTCAAAGTGTATGTAGTAGTAGTACAAGTAAATATTCTGTCCATATATACCATGAATGTGAGATTGTGACCTTCAGATCTACTTACTAAATGGAGCAATTTATTACTAATATGATAACTGATCCTGTATCCCCAGACATATTTGCTTGTGACATCCACATATTATTGATTTAAAACCCCCCACATACTTGGTAGCCATTCTGCAATATTCATTTCACATTTTTCATTCCCTGAAATTCACTCTTTTCCTTTTTAGATTTCCCTTTACACTCTGTATGTGCTACTATGTTTATCTCTCTCTTTATTTAGAGCTGCTAATTTGCTGCTTGCTGAGAGCAAGCACAAGGCCTAAGGATCACCTAGGTCACACTAAGACCCGTCTTGCTTTAAAAAAAAAATTCCCTAGTTACTGCGTATTCAGCCTGCATAGATTACCATAAAAACTGTCATTTCACTTCTTTTGACCTGTTGGGTTCTACAATTTGAACACACTGGAGAGGGGTCAGACTACATTTTGAGAGAGGAGCAGAGGCAATTTTCTATAAGAGTTGTTGCAGAAGACATGAAATGCATTTAATGAAAGGCTTTTACCAGCAACATATCCTCCATTAGACTTCACCATTAACGTTCATCTATAACTTTTTACTAATGGCATATTTTTTATGTATTTAATTAGCACATAGTGATCTTGATTAACTTATTGTGCAATTCAACTCCATACATCCCACAAGCGGTATGTATATTTTCAGGTGAGTGTCAAAAGAGGAATGTTTTGCATGCTAAAAACATAGGGTGTCGTGTGTGGAATGTAGGGTCCATTGTAGAATCTCTTTAGTAATATCACATAATAGTCATGCCCATAGTTGTGATGTACACAACACACTACACTTCAGACTGCCTCATCAACCTGACTGAGTTTATATCCTACCCAACATCCGTTTTTAGGTTTAGGCTGTGCCCTCTTGATTTCTGGGAATGCATAGGAGTCAAGACTAATCTTATCTTTCAGTATAAAAGTGCATTAACACTTCTTTGTGATGTGGAGAGAGCCTTGAAATATAAGTTGTTGTTTTTTTCTGTTTTCTCCTTTCTTCTTTTTCTTTCACTTTTACCCTATTGTCCTTGTTAATCACTTTCTTGCTCTCTGCCATGTTACATGGACTCTCTTCCATTGTTTCCCTTTTTCTGTCTATCTCCTATATCTTTTTCTCTCTCTACAGAAAGATCTGGGACTTGATACTCCAAAGACTAGTGTCACTGGACTAAACTTCACTGTAATATAATAAAATCATGCAGAAAAGACTAATCCTGCCTAATCACTTGATTTGGCTTTTAAATGATAATAGTAAAGAATCAGAAGTGTTTTACATCTATGTATAAAATAGTAAAGTGATATTTCTGTCCATTCATTGGTCTGTAAAAAGCAGGGGTTGTATCTGATTAAGTCTCTACAAAAATATTCACTGCTATTTGTCTTTGTGCTACATGATTAAATAAGAAACATATGTAAAGATTTCATGTATATAACACTAGTCTGTACCTATATTAGTTTTATATCTACTAGTAATATTCTGTATTCCTATGCCAGAAACTAAATTAAAAAGGACAAATGTGGTTTTATTCCTGTTGCATTAAAGAAGTTATAACACTGTCATTGTTAATGTACCCATTATATGAATTTTTAATGATTTACATAAAGAATAATGGCTGAAACAAAACATAGATAAAGCCAGTGGGGGGAAAAAAACCCACAAGAAGTCTTGACATTATTCTAGTGAAACAAATTGGAATGTAGTAGAGGATTTTTAGCAGTGTTTTTTTGATTATGCTTTACTGAAAATTAAGTGTGTTTGTGTGTCTGTGTGAGAGAGAACTGAGGAATAATACGCTATTAGAATACATTCTTTAATACATTCTTGCTTAAATTATGTGTTAATGGATTTACTCATCATGATTGAAGAACTGCAAATAAATACCTATATCCCAATGCATCTAAGTTAATTAACTCCTAATTTATTTTTGTACTTTTTTCTTTCAGCAGGACACAGCAATTTCTCCATTTGGACCACCTCCATTTGGTCACCATCACTAGAGGAGTCTCGAAGTGTCTGCTGGAGGCCAACATGGGAATGCCGAGAACTGCTGCTAGTGAGAGTCTCTTTTAAAAAAAGGTCAGTCTTTTCAGAGTGAAGTATGGAACTTCTTTTCAAGCTAATTTGGGTACATTGTTTCAAATCTCTAGATCAAAATGTTTTTTGATATCGATGGACTTTGTTGATTTACACCAGACAGGACCTGACCATATGTTTCTATCCAATGTGTACATTTTGTGTTAAGCATTGGAATCATTGTAAAAACATTCCTTATGCGAATTTCATTTCTCATTGTATAGCATTTCATTACTAAAATGTTCTCTTTCAGAAAAGATTTCAGGTGAGATACCACAGTAGAACAAACAGCTTCAATTTTCTTATCTGGAAATCAGAGTTAAAATGCTCAGCTACACATAGAAATGAATTGTATCTCGAGAAATGAGGATGATCTCATTTTCGATTCCAGAGATTTGTCTATCAGCTTCTCCCCTTCCCCTAATCAAGCATATGATCTTTCATTTTGCAGGTGCACTAAAAGTGTGTGTGTGTGTATATATATATATATATAAATATGCTTATATAAAATAGAGCTAGCAAAAAAAAGTAAAGTCAGGGAATATTTCACAAAAAACTTTAAAATTTCAAAATTGCTTCTCTGTGGCAGAGTTTGAAATGGACCCATTCTCCCTGATATTTTTAACTGAGTTTTTCCTGAAATCATTTTCAAAATTTGATTACCAAAAATCTGTGGGTTTTTTAATAAACAAAAAAATTTAAAATTTTAAATAAAAATGTCTGTAAAAATACAGAAATATATGTAAACACTGGAAAATTTTGATGTCAAGAATTTTTTGTGAACTTTTTTCATTTTTGAAAAAAAGCCATATTTTGACATAAAATTCATTAGTGTGAAAATGTTAACTAACTCTAAACTTTTCATATTCATGCTGCTATCTGTGTTAAAACTGCTAAGTAAACCAAAGTAATAATCAGAACCTTGGGCCTGTATCTGTAGTGAAAAGAAAATGCTTCAGAAACAGAAGTTGGTATAGATAGATGGCAACTAGAGAATAACATGTTGGTCTTTGCTTTGTCACATTTGCCCTTCCACAAAGAACTGCCTACAGGGCTAAAAAAGAAAAGGATTTTCAATAAATGACAGCTGCTTTGGGGTGTTTTTTATAGAGCTTACTTTTGGTGTACCAAAGTCACAGAAATCAGAAGGCAGTAAATTTGCAGCTAGATCTACAAAGAATGAATCTGTTCGGTTCCTAGGATCAGAGGGGCCACAGAAAAAAAAGCATCACAACCATGATATAAATATGCTACAGCTTTTCAAGCTGATGCCTTTTATCTTATATGAAGGGACTAGCTGATGGAAAGTGATACAGAGAAGATGGAAAGAAAAATGAATGCTTTGTTTGCAATAAGACAAGCAAGAAAAACTAAACAGGCATCAAATAACTACACCACTAAACTAAGAGATGTTGTGGCTATTTATAGCTGTACTAATTTCCATGTAGATACATAGACAAACTGCCCGCAAGTTCCAGTTAGTTTAGAATACAGCTGTCCCCCTTGTGAGCAATCCTGAGCAGCATGAACACAGGTCTTCCTTCTGCATTGACTTCCTGTTTGCTTTTGGGTGCAATGTAGAGTGTTTGATCTTTAAAGCCCTGAATCATCTGGGATGCAGTTATCTGAAGCATATCTCACTTTATATCCCATCACAGCATTTAGATTATCATCCGTGAGTTTGTGCTACTAGTTCTCAAATTTGCACAAAATTACAGCTCGCTCTAGCCCAGCAACAGATTGGAAATTAATTCCTGGATGATCTGCGCAGAAACAACAATTTAAAGTTTTAAGGCAAGAAAACACTGTATTCTTACATAGGCACATTACTCAAATGCTGGTGTGGGGAAAAAGCCATAGGAAGGAATAGAAAACCAAAAAGAATAAGGTGAGAGAAAAAAGCACCATAAAAAATTAAGTACAAAAGATCGGGGTTTCTTCATTGGAAGACCAAGTTAATCGTCCAGAGTCTGATCCAAAACACACTGAAGTCAGTGGAAATCTATCTGATTTCTTCAGTAGACTTTGATTAAGGCCATATTATATTGTACTTGATAGCTACCATTCTCCAAAAGCAGAGCTGCATATATTTTTAACTGTACTTTAATACATTTTACATGGGGAGGCGTAGTTCTATTTTTTGAGAGAGACTGAAAAGAAAGATGTAATCACAATAGGAAATTTAAGCTATAAACTCGTGGAAAAATTAACCCACCACCTCATGTTGTTGTTTATATTGGCTTTTGGACCAGAACTACTACTACTTATCAAAAAAAACATCTCTGAAGTCCTGTTCAATGTGCTATATTTACAGCAAAGGAGCTGGGAAAAATCTAGGGAATTGTGACGCTATTCTGGATTCATGCTAGAGAAACTAGAATAATATTCTAGCCTGATACTGTAAATAGAACATTTTATTCATAATATGCAATTGGAAGTTTGGGCATAATATTCCTCACCTCAAAAGCGAAGGACTTTATTTTCAATATATTTCAATAGTATTTCCACAGTTTATAATAGTGGAGATGTCCTCTGGTTTAGATATTTTCCTGGCACTTAGTAGCTGGCTGAGTTAAAGTCCTGCTATTTTCCAGCCAGGTATTTTGATTGTTAGAGTTCAAGTGAATTTCAGATAACAAATACTGGAAATTTGAGATTAGTCTAAGAATGAACTAACATTTTGGGGAGAGGAGAAGAGAGAATCAACCCTGTACCTGTGTAAGTTTTATATTAGTGTTTCTGTGTTCATCAAAGACTAGCATCTAGGATATATTCCAAATTTAAAAAAAAACAAAAACTAACAAAATTCAGGGAAGGTAAAATACAGAAGAGAAAAAATGGCAAAACAAATTGTAATATTTTGCAAAATTCTGCTGCTCTGCTCAATTCACCTAACTTCTTAGATATGATTCCTAAATTATAGACCATTTCTACCCATATCCTTGAACTCAAAGGGAGTTTTGCCTTCAGTGGATGCAGGATCACTGCTTAATTAAAGCTAGTTTACACTGAGTGCCAATTTCTTAACCTAAACATTTTCAAGGCTTATACTACAGTGTATAAATAGAATCACTTATGCAAATCAACTACCTTGTTTACCTTATGGTAGCAGTTTAAAATTTAACTCTTCTCTGTTATATACAGTGTATTGTAAATGAAGTGGCGATCTACACAGGATGTCACATCATGCCATTATTTAAACATTATGTCCAAGATGTATTATATAAAGTGTTTGTCAGCAACATTTTCTTTAGTCCCTGCAGTTTCTTTACACTTGAAAGAGCAGATGTTCATTCTGTTTGAAGTGAGAAATAATCACTGGCTGCATTCAGAGCAATATATGGTAGGTATTGTACCATTTCCAAGTCCACATACTTACAACTTTTATTGCAAAATTTGTGACGTATGATAAGCAATACCAGTAATAACATAGGCACTGGGAATTCTTTTTCTTAGTGTATGCGCAACTTGTCTCAGGTGGCACATGACCTGGATACGTCATCAAATTTAGTCCATTGGCTGGATCATTAGTTTCCCCGGCAGGGCTGGCCTTATCATGAGGCAAACTGAGGCAGCCGCCTCAGGTGCTAGACTGAGGTGGAGGGGGGCAGGGAAGAAAGACACTAAGACCAGGAGTGTAGAAAATTGTCTGCTGCTGGTGCATGTGTATTCTCTCTGCTCTAGATGCACAGAGATGGTGGAGTGCTGTGCTGGAGGAGTAGGGAACAAGAGACATAACGGGCAGGCAGGAGAAAAGGTGACAGGGAATAACAGAAAGCAGCAGGAGCTGCAGAGAGAAAAGAGGAGGAGCCTCTTATGTACCTCTCTAGCACCCCCAGGAGCTGGACTGATTAACACCAGCTTCTCAGGGAACTTCCTGTTTCCTGCTTCTTCCCTGAAGCCACTTGAGGAGAACAGGCAGTCAACTGAAGTAGTGGGAGCCAGTTAGGCCCTTAAGATGCTGATATCTTCCCTCTCTCAGGCCCTGCTACCAGTCTGCTTATTTCTTCCCTTCAGCTGAGTGTTGAGAACCACTATACTTGGCACGGAAAAGTAGTCATGAGCAAAAGAAGAAAATGCCATTCTGGGGCAGCATTCATAAAAAGAAAAAAAGCAAAGGAAGCTTTTCTATCTAAGCAGGAAGGAGCTCTCCTGGGATACATAGACACAAATGTTCCCAGTGAGCTTTCTGGCCCCAGTGAGGATAGAGTTCAGGTGACCTGGCAGCTACTGCAGCATCCATATCTCCATCTCAAATGGATGTAACCATGAACATTCCTGAAGATAAGTGTAGATCAAAGAAGAATGTGGTGGAGGCACAAGAAACAGCTGCTGCTGAGTTTAGTTCCTTAAGTCTAGATGATCCAGGACTGTGGACACACTTGAGCAGTACCCTTAGGGACTTCCTTGTAATGCATGGGCCACAGCAAGCCAAAAATTTCATGTTCCACAAAGGCAATGAAAATAGAAGTTTCCATCCCACACATTACTGGTGTGAAATCCCCAATGGTGACAAAGTGGAGAGGCCATGGCTTATGTACTGAAAATCCCAGAATGCCATATACTGTTTTTGTTACAAACTCTTCCAGTCTAAAGTTCCAGCCACATCCAGGAACAAAAGACTGGAACAATCTGGCTAGAAATCTGGCATGCCATTAGAAGGCAGCAAATCACCAGAGAGCATTCCATAGGTAGAAAGAACTTGAGATGAGACTAAGGTTAAAGGCCACCTTAGATAATCAGCACCAAGAGAAGATTGCACCCTAGTCTCTTTACTGGGAAAATGTTCTGAAAAGGCTCTTTGCTTGCTAACCAAAACCTAGCACTATATGTGGCACTTCAGATCAGCTCTACGTGCCAAACAGTGGAAACTTCCTTAAAACTGTGGAACTGATGGTTGAGTTTGATGCTGTACTCTTGGAGCATCTAAGAAGAGTCACCACCCCAGAAATGTACATGCACCACTACCTTGGAAAAAAAATTCAAAATAAGATCATACAGTTACTGGAAATGAAACTCAAACAAGATTGTGGCAGATCTGAAGTCAGCAAGATAGTACTCTGTTATTCTGGACTGCACACCTGACATCAGCTATACAGAACAAATGACTTTAATGGTGCATTTTGTAACAACAACAGAACCTAGTGAAAATGTTCCTGTAATGGTGACTGTCAGAACATTTTCTAGAATTTATTGATATTGATGACACTACAGGAACAGGTCTGACAAATGTGCTTCTTAAAAAGCTGGAAGATACGGGAATTGATAGCTGACATGACAGGTCAGGGCTACAATAACGGTGCCAACATAAGAGGAAAGAACAGTGGAGTGCAGACATGGATCCAATAATTAAACCCTCAAGCTTTTTCTGTCCCATACAGTTCTCATTCATTGAAGCCAATGCTGCATCACTAACCATCAAGTTCTAGTGAGGCTGCTGAATTTTTTAATGTAAATCAAAGCCTCTCTATTTTTCTCTGCATCAACTCATCAATGGCAAATTTTGAAGCAACATATAGGAACATCCTCTCTGACACTGACACTGAAACCACTGCGTGCCGCATGATGGGAAAGTCAAGTGGAGGCGATAAAACCTATCAAACACCAAACTGGGAAAATAGATGATGCCATAGTTGCCATTATGGAGATAATGCTATGACAGGAACTGTTCGTGGGAGAACAGTGTCAGAGGGAAATAGAATAACCAGAAACAAGCATAAGCCAAACAGAAATTAGAAGTTAGTGTGGCTTAGGGTGGCATGACATACTGTTTGAAATAAATGTTGTAGGCAAGAGACTCTGAGCTGTTGACCTTGATATTTCTGGGGCAATGGAACAACTGGACAAAGCAAAGTCATACCTACGGTCTTACCAGTCAGATGAGGGATTTCAAAATGTTCTGAAGAGTGCACAGAAGTTGGCAGAAGAACTTCACAGTGAAGCTATTTTCCCACCTGTAGTGAGGTGGTGTTTCCCCTCCGCCCCGGAGAGAAACGAACCCCGCCAGACACAAGAGTGGACAGAGCTAGTGAGCTCTGAGACCACCCCCCAGAGGGTCAGGTGGCGACCTGGAAATATAAAGGCTCTCCTTCAGAGCTCACTGGGGAAACAACCGCCAGAGAGGCCAGATGCCTCTGGCCTAGGCCACGACTGGGGAGCAGCAGTGGTCTGTGCTACATGCATGGAGTTGCCGAGCCTGCCCTGCGCCAGCTACCCTGAGGAATTTCCAGGCCTGCTGTGTGCCAGCTACCCCGAGAAGCCCATGGTGCTGCACCCCCCAGATGACACCATCCTGTCCCAGGTACAACAAGAGGGGGAGTTAGGAAGTAGCCTGGGGGCAGCTGATCCTAGTCTGGCTGTAGCACTTCCAGAGCCTATGTCAGTGTGTTGCAGCCAGGATCCCCACTGACACAGCAGCGGATCTTCTGCTGCTGCTAGGGCGCCGGGCTGGGACGCAGTGGAGTGGGAAGGCCTGCGTTCCCTCTGCCACCCAACTTGTGAGTGGCAGTCTCCACCTCTTGCAGGCCTTTTAGGGCCTACTGTTACTGCTCAGCCCGGCCTGAGCCCCTGACTTATTATTGCCCCGCCCTGACCTAGGGCCTGGGCGTACTATGGCGATACTGTTGTTGCTCAGCCCTTCCTGAGGACATGAGCACCCGGCTCATTGTTGCCCTGACCTGACCTGACCTAGGACCTAGACTGATTGCTACTGTTTGTGCAACCACTGCTCAGCCCCTGCCTGAGAGTCTAAGCGCTTGGCCCAATGTTGCCCTGCCTTGACCTGGGCCCGGTCGTATGGTGCCTATTTTGTGTTTCCACAAGGGCCACCGAGGATGATTCCTGTGGCCAGAGTAATTCCCCCAAACATCGTTGGTATCTAGTGAGGCGGTGAGGTTCCCCGCCGCCCTGGAAAGAGACGAGCCCCAACTAACGTCTCTACTCCACCCATTCAAGAACACAAGAGTCACCGAAGAAAAAGACATTTTGATTGAGGCATGGGATAATAAAATAAGAGACCCCAAACAACAATTCAAAGTTGAATTCTTTAACCAGATGCTAGATTTTGTGCAATGCAGTCAGTTAAAGACTGGTTCATGCAGCTCAAGGAACACCGCAATATATTTGGGATGTTGTATGATATTCCAAAACTCCTCACTATACCTGAAGAAGACCTACATCAGCAATGCCGGGCACTAGAGGCAGTGTTGGCACATGATGACATGTGCCATATTGATGCAAGTGATTTCAGTGATGAACTGAAAACCCTTTCAAGATACAACTCCAAGGGCTATTTGGAATATATGTGCACAAAAAAGATGACCACCCTCTTTCCAAATGCTTTTGTTGCTCTGCCTATACTTCTAACACATCCTGTAACAGTTGTCAGTGTAGAAAGCAGCTTCCCCAACTTAAGGTTAATAAAAACACATCTATGCTCCACAATGACACAGGAGAGGCTGGTCAGCCTTGCAACCATCTCAATAGAGTATGATCTGGCCCAGACTGTGGACCTTCTGGAAGCAGAAGCAGTTCAAATCTTTACAACCAAGAAGGCACAGAAAGCACCACTTCGATTATTCAAACATAAAAATGCCAATGTTTACTATGCAGACAAGAAAAGTTACATTTTCTGTTCAGGCGTTTGAATGTTAAATGTTACTTAAAATTTTTGAACAAGGCATTTTAAGCTGCTAGTTCTCCTTTATTGGGGTAGGTAGCAGAGCAGTATCATGAGAGGAGTAGAGTAGGAAGAAGGCAGAACTGAGAGCTTTCAGAATTGGCCCAAGCGACGGTGTCGGGGTGTCATTTGAGCTCCCTGCCTCAGGTGCCAAAATGTTGTGGGCTGGCCCTGTTCCCCAGCCCAGGATGGATACTGATAGAGAGTGTGACATGCTCTACTGTGAGCTATAGGCTTAAATTCCTATCCCTTATCTTTGAACGTTCCTCTCAAAAAATATATCCTTATCAAAAAGTACATATTGGTTCACTGTAAAGTGCTGTACTTGATTAAGTTACTTAACATGGAAAATTCATTTGAAAAAATGAGTTGCTGTACTTAGGAAGGACTATCTGCATTAGGACTTTTGGCACAGCCCTGAACAAGGAGTGGTGCATAATATGCATTAATTCAAGAGCAGCCCCAGGAGGTATTAAAAATCTTAATTCTTCCTCTGCTTCTACCTTGTTCAAAGAGAGGGAACAATTTGTTGCAGGCTTAGAGAAAAAGCAAATTATGATTGCATTCCAGCCCAGGCCACTTTAGTTGCACTGGTCAGTGAGTCAGAGGGATGGAGTCAAGGTTCTGCTTATTCCCTGCCCTCCCCTACTCACCTGACCTGAGGGAGGAGTAAGCCAGTACAAAACACCTATTTATTCTGCATGCTCAGATTCACGGGATGGATAGGTACGTCTAAGTATAAGGTGGGGCTCTTACTCTCCTGTACAAGTCACAATTTAACTCTAAGAGGGAAAAAGATTCAGAAGGCCAAAGGATAATATTTAACTTGACAGAGGGGCATTAGTAGTAATAAAAGTAGTAACATTTCACACACACAATGCAATTTCCATCTGTAGATCTCAAAACACTTTAAAGAGCCAGGTAAGGATTACTCTCTCACTTTATAGTTGGATTGTTCCTTTGGTGTGTACTTATGAATTACACCCTTACTCATGGTTGTACATTAAGGCTAAAGTGATCCACCATCTCATCTTTTTTAATGAAAAACTGGGTTTCTAGCTAAAAACATTTTTACAGAAAGTGTCTACTTTCCTCAAAAAAATACCCCCACACTGAAACATTTTCAGGTGAAGCCATAAAGTAAGTTTTCAGTAGGATTTTTTTTTTTCTCAGAAAGTTTTAAATTTTCTGAATGGGGAGTGTGATGGGGTATACCAGCCCTGCACTGGTTCACCAGGGGTTAATCCCACTTTGTGGGCTGAGGACATCTTGTCCCCTTGGTTCTGCTAGGCATGCTCTAGCTGGAACCAGGATATAAAAGGGAGCAACTCAGCTCATTCGTGGCTGAACAGGGGTGTGCTGCAGGTTCCTCCAGAGGCACTGCCAACACTCTAGGACACAGAGGCCAGTCAGGGTCTACTAGTGACAACTAGTGATGCCCCGACACTTAACACCATTGAGGGAAGGGAAGCCATGGGATTCCCGAGATGACTAGCTATGGAGGAACAGGTAGAAAGTAACCGAGGGAAACTTAATGGATAACCAGACACAGAACCAGGACTTGGCTCAGTGTGTTTCAGCAAGATCCCCTCTCAGCAGGCGGCGGACAGCCCCACTACTGCCAGGGTCCTGGACTGGGCCCTGAAGCAGGCCCACTTCCCCAGCCACCTTGGCTGTCTGGCCAACATGCTCTGCAACACAAGCCCCATTGACTCTGGCCATTGGGCAACCCAGCTCTGTGAGAGAGGCAGACATATTGACTCTGGTCACTGGGCCATGCAGCCTTGTGAAGCAGGGCAACCCTATGGACTCTGGCCACTAGGCCACACAGCCCTGTGAAGGAAAGGATCCATATAGATTATGGCAGTTGGGCCATGCAGCCCTGAAAGGGAGGGCCTCCATATTGACTCTGGACCCTAGGGCGTATAGCCCTGCAAGGGAGGATACCCTATTGACCTTTATCATTGGACTGTACCACCCAGAAGCCAGGGGCTGTCATACAGCCTCACTCATGGGGACACAACATTCTTTCCCCCTTCTTCCCCAGGGATGATGAGGTGTACCAGCCCTGTGACAGGGAGATAGTTTTTTCAGTTATCCATATAGCTGTCTTTTAATAATAGAGAATTTGAGGAAGCGGAATCAATCAACAAAATAGGAGCAGGAAAACCAGAGTAATAAGGGCAGTGGAGATGAGGAAATAAAATCAACAGTGGTTTCTGATATGGGAAACTGATGAAAGAGTAAATGAAATAACTATTTTATATAATGGTTATGGGAAGAAGTTCTCTGTGTAGCTAGCATATTTACAAAGTGCTATAGTGACACAGCTGCGCTGTAAGTCTGTCTAGTTTGACCGTAGTGCAGGTCTGCCCCTGCCATCTCAGATTTGGAGACTCTCAGGAAGTGCTATGTGTTCTTTTAACTTGGTCAGCAACTGGAATTCTTGCAAGATTGCTGCTGTTTTTGAGCAGAAGCAGCAATCAATTTAAGCAGATGTCTTCTATTTTTAGCAGCAGATATTATCTCCTGTTGCATTTTCTGTGATGTCATCTTCCTGTATCCAGGAAGAAAGGCGAATAAAACCTTTATTTTTATTAAAAGGTACCACAATCTCTAAATCAATATAGCCCACACATTCTTAATATGTGAGCTCATAGAAAATGATAATACCTTCCAGGATTTAATAATTAAACCACCTGAAAATTATACTTTTGAACAAATTCTAATCCCAGATGTGCAATGTGTTTGGGTAACAGGAGAAAGTTACCATCAGGGAGCAATGGATGTTTCAAGATTGGCAGAAATGGGCACCATGTACTTCAGATTCTCATTTGGTCCTTTGTTTCTTAATAGCCTGCAAAATACCTGCAAAAGAACAACAGCTGTAGAGAACCCTTGGCAATAAGAACAATTTATGAGTATGAACAACCAAACAATCAGCAAATTCTTGAAGTTCTTGAAAGTTCTTTAAAGGCAAGAGTCAAAGGATATTTTCATAGTCCTTTATTTTCTTCTTTTGCGGTAGTATCTCTATAATAATGTGGGATTTTGAGTCTTCTCTAGAGTTTTAAGTGGCCACAGAATTCACATGGTTTCTTTTATTTAACAATATTACAGCCAAGCCTTCATTCTTTCTCCCTTCTCTTTGACTCTTGGTAATAGCACTGTCCTGTCTACCATCAATAAAGGTTGTTGAGGTGGCTTGCCAACCCTGACTTCCTCTTCCACACTTTTTTATATTATTCATCCCTCACATCCAGCTTATTTAAAAGTCTTGTGACTCTGGATATGTCTATACTGAAATGTATGGCATCTGATCCAGGATAGAGGACTCTGGGCTTGAGTTTCTGCATAATATTTTAACTCAGTGTTAACATTTTTTTTTTTTTTTTTTTTTTTGAACCCATGCTCAAACCTAGGACTCTGGTGTTCACACTGCAGTGTGCAAATCCAAGTCAAAGTAACCATATCCCAGGTTCCCTAACATCCTTCTGTAACCCTCAAGGAGATCACCTACAGTCCTGGGGCTCTGTCTGCTGGTAGCTCAGGGAAAAGCACACTGCCCCTGGTAGGGTAGGGGAGCCAAGGCAGACTCAGAGTCTGCCCAGCAACCAGTAGAGAGTGAAAGGCCCTTCCCAGGGAGTTCAGGAAAGGGGAGAAGCCATTTTTTGAGTCAATCTGGAGTGAGCCAGGGCAAGTGCCAGACTGGCTGTGTGAGGAGCTGCAGAGTCCCTGGCCTGCATGCAGGGTTCCCCCTGAGAACTGGCCTGGAGGGACCTGAAAGCAAGATCTCTCAGCTGGGCTTTTCCTTCTCCACTGATGATTCCCAGTTTGTAGAGTTTTGTTGGGAAACTTCCCCAGCCAAGCTGAGTTAGTCGTCCAGTTCCCTAGGTGAGACCAGTCACCACATGGTCAGCTCTGCTCTGTCTGCTAGTCCAGGGCTGCTGTGTGTGTGTGTGTGTGTGTGTGTGTGTGAATGCTGGGCTAGGAGACTACAGTCTGGATTTTAGCACAGTTGTGTAATATGTACGTTGAGTCTTGCACCCCTTTGTGGTGAGGGGAAATCCTGGGAGTGAAGCAGCCTGATTCCTGCCTGAAGAGGATCCTTGCCAGCAAAGATCAGCCTCTCTGCAGTGACTGAAGTCCAGAGTCATCTCTGAACCTGAGGATCATTCAAGGAGTTTGTGAGTGCACCATCTTTTAGTTAGTGAGGGAATTTGTTTTGGGGACCCCCTACTCCCTGGCTTGAGGATACAGTTCAGGGAGTAAGTGTTTGGGGATTTTATAACCTGTGCATATTAAACCTGTGGAGGGATTTACCATCTTCTCCCACTTGTGAGTCCTTTGGGCTGTACTGAACCCAGTCAGCCACACTGCTAAACCACTGCAGAGAAGAATTTTGTGGTCATAAATCATCAAGTGCCCCAACAAATCTGTCATTACAGCCCCATCATTTCTCTAGATTCTATTCCTTTTCCACATCAACTTCAAGTTCCTTGACTTCACCTGTAGGGCATTACGCAACTCTGTTGCCACCCATACACATTATCCTTTAATTGTATTGTTCCAACCAATTTAGACTGTAAGTTCTTGAGGGCAATGACTGTCAGAGCATTGTGTTTGGTAAAGTGATGTGAACCCTTATCGTGCTATCAAAGTAATCATAACCACAATCCACAGGGCATCACAGGTGTCAAAGCATATTTGTTGTGCACCAGATCACTAAGGATAGCTGTTTTTATATAGTGAAGTGGGACTGCATGGCCTGAAGAGGAAGAAAAAGTCCTGAGTTATGAATCTCATCAAAACTGGCCTATATAAGTAGATACAGGTAAATGAGGCAAAGATAGAAACTCAGTAGCTTTGCAAGTGAATCATTCCTAAATATATACAAATTATTTATCTCTGTCAAGATAGAAAAAGCCATTCCACAATATTATTAATCAGTGTGACACACACTGTAAGTATGAAAAAGTATCAGGAGAAAAGAACATTTCATTTACTTCTGGTTGGAAACCACTGTCAGGAATCAATGAAACATCCAAAAAGCTATCGTGCAGTTCTGTACCATCTTCAAAATGGATTGCCCTACCAGGAATATTCCTGTTTCAGTCTGTCCTTTCTTCTAGGGCCAAATCTTTCTCTGATTTTCTCCAGCATATAGCTGGAGCGACTAAGGTTAAGCCAGTGAAGTTACTTGTGATGTACTAAGAGAAAAATCTTGCCCAAATGGATTTGCACAGCTTTATCTAATGGCAGAATGAGGTGCTTTCTATGAAGGAGACAGCAAAGGGAAATTTTGAGATGATGTAAATTAGTATGGGCTCAATTCTCATGTCACTTAAACTGATGTACCTCAGGAGAAACTCAGTTGAAATAAATAAGAGATAAGATGGTGTAAAACTGCTGGAAGTGAAGGAAGAATATGACATTACATAAGTCATACATACACCAAATTTTTTTACACTCTCCTACATCTCCCTGTGAGTATAAATTTGTTGTTTTGCATACTCACTGGCCACTCTCTCCATTCTGATGCAGCAAGATGGCTCCGAGCCAGAAGGTGGAGAGCTGTTTGTCTTGCACCACAACAGCTGATGGACCTCTTAGATATATGAGGTTCCTTCTGGGCTGTGGGGATATACAACAGGATATGCAGATGTGTGAGTATCATGCCAGCTGTGGTTGCTGGGGCCCTTTTAACAGTACACGGCAGTTCAGGCCCCATGTCTATACAACTCATGAGCTCTTTGCTGAGATTACCAACATTGGTGTTAATTAGCACTCATTGTGATGCTGGATTTTATTATGTGGATAACTGTCCAGAAGGGACTAATGATGAGCCCAAGCTGCAAATGCATGCAGATCCAAACATTTATAGAATTCGGGGGTGTTCACATTCAGCATTGTGGTTTACACCATTAAAAAATAGGGCCCAGTCTGGAAGTTTAGATTTGGATTAAAATCTAAATTTCTCCGAGTTCAATCTGTTTCAGCATTTCAAGCCATGTACTTGGGACTGAAATGAAACAGATTAATATCACATTGGCCACTGAACACCCTTGCCATGCTACCGCTCTCACACTATCAATCTTCAACAAGTACAGGACGTAGAAGAAAATTCCAAATACCAATCCATTGAGCTACTCAGTCTACATGTACATCATGTCAGAGTAGTTGAGTTTAAGCAGAAGCTGACATCAAGTGATTAGGAGCAAGAACCAGAGGAAAATGGTGAAAAGAAGGAAACAACACAGATCCTTTAAATTGTTACAGCAGTAAAAACAAGTATTTTTTTTACTACCGGTAACAGACAGAGGAAACATTTGGCAGCTGACAAGTTCTCTCCACTATTGCTAGTCTTGACTTTTAAGTATAACATTGGAAGGAGGATCTAGAAAATGCCCCAGAGGTGTAATAGATATCTCTGCTAAGACCTCTGTTAAGCAATGATGGTAGCTCATTTAGTAGTGCCTAGAGCCCAAGCTGATGTGAAATAACAATCCAGTTAGATTTTATCTGACCAGAATCTTTGTCTATCTTGCTAAAGCTAAGGCTGCATTACATTGTTTGGGAGTAGGATGACCAGACAGCAAATGTGAAAAATCGGGATTGACGGGGTAATAGGAGCCCATATAAGAAAAACACCCAAAAATCGGGACTGTCCCTATAAAATCAGGTCACCCTATTTGGGAGTCTGTCTTCCAATTCCACTTCAGTCACAGCGAATTTTAAAGTATGTATATAGCTTAATCACACTGCATGAAACTGCCTATGGAAAAGAGAGATTTCAGAAACAGAAGCTGCGGTATGTCAGTTTTCAGTAGGGCTGCTAGCACTAACAATAATATGAGTAACTTGTCTTGATAGCCTATTGTAACTGTCCTCAGCTCATTGGCAATTTTCAGATAACATGCAATACAATATTGTTCTGTCTTTTTACTTTGTGTAGCTCTAAGTCAGGTGACAGATGCTAAAACTCAGGATCATCAACAGAGATGCCAAGTTATTTCTGCTGACGTCCTCACAGTCCGGTCAGGAGGGTCCTGTTAGCTTCCAACCCGGACATATGGACAGGTTTGAGTGGGTGCTGAGGCAGAGGAAACTGGGGCAGGGAAGGATCCTGTGGGGAAAATCAAGGGACAAGTTTAGGCTGATGTGTACAGTAAGTTTTGTTGTTACTAAACAAAGGAAATCTCCAGAAAAGGGGGTAGTTTTTGAACAACTAACCCAGAGGCTGACAATATAATGGGGTGAACATGTGTTGAGAACAGGATGAATCAGCTCTTACTGTTTCACTGAACTATGAACAGACATCAGTATTAATCAAATATGAAGTGCAATTAGTTACCCTACATAGTTAGCTGCTGATCTCCTCCCTGCAATGGACAAAGATAAGGCATTGTGTTGATTCTTTTAAATCTACAACTGCCTTTATGGAATCTTAGCCCCTTGACTTCAATGGGAGTTTTACCATTGATTTCAATGAGACTGGGATGTCACCTATGACTTTTCTTTCAAATCCAGTGTGATTGCCACTAAATATGTACACATTTTCATCTGTTCTGGGGGTTTGCTCTTGTACATTCTTTTTATCCTTCTCTCTCTCTCTTTCTCTCTGTCTTAATCAGTAATATCAATTTCTTTACCCCCTTTTTAGTGGAAAATAAATGTAGTAATAATTAAAATGTGTGCCACAGCTTTTCCATTTAACAAAAATTAAAAATATAAATTTTGCACTTTTTGCCATGTCAAAACCAAGACTTTTCCCATTTGCTTGCCATGACAACCTTACAAATAGTTAATGCTCTAAGACCTAGTCACAAGATAATTTTATCCTAAAATTTTGTTGGCAGACCAAATAAATAAATTGGATTCCTGGAACAGCAAATTAATTCCAATTCATCTCCACATGCGTAGACACAATGAAGTTGTGCTACTACAGCATCTGATGAAAATCAAGACTGCAGTTCATTGGACATACCCCTGGACAGGAAGCTGGGGTGGTGGTGGTGGTGAATAACTGGAGTAAAAAGGAACAGATTGTTATCTGGCATACTTTTGCATAGCTTCACCGTCTGAGGATCCGGCCTCTGACTAGGCACTGACTAAAGTACAATTTCTCCTATACTATATCTTTGAAATTCTTCATTTTCTGGGCTCACAGCAGATCCTTACAAGATGAATTCATATTTATGTGTTATAATATACTACTATAATATTTAATATAAAGCTAATGTATCCAGCAAGTAGCATTTAGTCTACTTATAGTTATTTCTATGAAATATGGGGCTCTAGGAAATACAGAATAATAATATCCTGAAACATTTAAAAAAACAGATTATTGATGTTCTCCTAGTATTGCTGAAAGTATATAATAATCTTGGCTCTTTAAAGCCCAAAATGTATCATTTTAATTGTCCTGAATGATACCCTTTCTTATTAGATTAATGAATAGTAGGTTTCTTTTTCTTTTTTTTTCTTTATGTTGGAAGAGAGTGTTATTTGTAATGATTAGTGTTTCAGAAAGATAAAAAAAAATATTTCACTCTAATGTTCTTTGGATATCACCATATTCTATATAAAATGAAAAATACTAAAGATAAAACAATGGCTAGAGAAAAATATGGCACTGAAGTAACAGAGATTCAGATAGGACTTGGTAATTAATGAAGTAGAAAATTAAGAATTTAGACTATAACTCATTAAATTTTGCAATGACCCTGAATTTATACACCTTTTGGGTAAATAAATTGAGAAACAAAGAGAAGTCTGAAAAGAAGATTAAAAATACTTTTGTGTCTCAGTGCGCAAAAGAATGTAAATCCTACTTCACACTACATCTCTGTTGAAGTATTAGAAAAAAGATCACTTATTTTAACCTCATGATTAGATTACATTGATGTAACTGATAGATTCATGTTTGTCTTACAATTTATTCTCTTAACTATAGGTAGTTATTTCTCTTTCATACAGCATTCATTAAAATTTGAAAACAGCTACATTACTGACCAGATCACATCTCGCTTCTTTTGGGCTTGATCCTGTATTCCTGGTTCTCTCCTCTCCCGTTCCCAGTAAAATCCTCAAAAGTTTTGGATAAGCTAGGAGTCTTTTTATATAAAAGCTTTCAGAACTCTCATGGATTTGTTAACACCTTGAGCTAGAGTTTAGATTATAATTGCACAGCTGCTTCTTCTGCAAGAGTATTGAAAGTATACTAAACTATCAGTGTTACACATTAATTGCTACTCAATAGTTCAAAGCCACAGCACTTAGAACTAATTCATTTCCTTCCATTTTCTTCCCTGGTGATGTAACTTTGTTCAGGAATAGCCTCCTTTTGTGGTTTTATATATTTTTTTTTTTTTTAAAAAAAAAATCTGTTAACAGGGAGTTAGATTTTCAACGCAATTAATAGTGCTAAAATTAAACTATACATGCCCCATGTCAT
This sequence comes from Dermatemys mawii, assembly GCA_007922305.1. Taxonomy (NCBI): domain Eukaryota; kingdom Metazoa; phylum Chordata; order Testudines; family Dermatemydidae; genus Dermatemys; species Dermatemys mawii. The sequence goes on from ML677363.1 coordinate 17,484,776, forward strand.
CTGCGCCTCCTTCCTCATCTATTTTATCACTCTTCAAGACCATCTCCTGGCTATGATAATTAATTCAAAGTGGAATGAGTAGTGGGCTTGACTGGAACACTTAGAAAGAGACAAGAATTAGCCAATCCAGGCGTCCACACCTACATAATATAAAATGGCTTTCACAATTTTATAAATAATGAAACCCTAGGGTAAATTTTGGTGGATAATTCCTCTGCTGAATTTGTAAGTGACTTGTGTTCAGTCTGGAAAATGGGTAGCAATAATGAAAGGAAAGAAGAAAAAATTAACAGTGCTAACTTCTCCCTCCCTGTAGTGGGGTGGTTACCCTGCCTGGCTAAAAGGGGCTTAAAACAGCCCAGGAAAGGGTTCTGGCTGGGAGCAAGCAAGCTCCCAGGCTGATTGGAAAAGCAGCCACAGCTGGGGCAGACCCAGTTAGGAGGCAGCTGGCCCTTATAAAAGGGCTGCTGGTTTAGAGTTCAGAAGAAACAGTCTCCTCTAGCTGTAGATGCAGACAGGCCTGGCTGCTGGGGAGACTAAGCAGGGTATCTGGAGTGGAGCAGGGCTGGGGGGAAGGCTAGAGGAGCTGCAGGAGCTCCAGCCTGGAAACCCCCCCAGACTGCAGGGCCTAGGAGATGGCCCAAAAGGGGTACTGGGGTTGTAGGGGGCAGTCCATGGGTAGGTAGAGGCAGCAGGCAAACCCTCCTTGCCTATGATGACTGGCTTATACAGACTGCAGTTTGCCCCAGTGAACGGGGCTTGATGGTGACTGGCAGTAGTCCATAGGCTGAGGCAAGATGGGGATAGAAGGTGGAGGTCCCCAGGGAGGGGAGACCCTGAGATCTGTGGGGGTACTGCAGGAGTGCAGCATCCCAGGGCAGAGGGCACCTGGGGTCCAGGAGGGACAAGGGGCCAACGGCAATTGGGACATTGGCCTGTGGAGGGTGCTCCAGATGCTGGAAAGAGCTAATTCCCTGGATGTACCAGCAGGAGGCACCGCAGGGGTGAGTCACCGCCCTACTACACTCCCCTGTTTGGCCCCTCCTCCACCCAGCAAATATTTTCTCAGCTGCCTAAGCGGACATGAGAAATATTAGGCTTTTATTTAGTGACCATTAACATAATAGCACAGGAACTGGCATTACACATGATATCCTGCATCTCTCACTTGCAGAATATAAAAAGAAATCTGGAAATTTAAATTTCTTCACACCCCTGAGCGATGTCATTATACTGACATAAGTTTATACTGTAGAACTGGCTCCTCTCTCAAAGCTCTGGCAATGTAATCCCCTTGGGACAGGGACCAACTTTTTGTTCTGTGTTTGTACAGCATCTAGCACTTTGGCATCCTGGCCTCTAGGCACTATGGTGATGATAAAAGGGTTTCCACAGCTTACTTCCACCATGAAGCAAAGAGGAGGCAGAGACTGCATTGTGACTGCGGGAGTCACAATATAGCCCCTCCTCTTGTCCTACACAGATCACATTGCAGGGTGCCAACCAACCCTTTTTATAAGCAGCATAGCAATGGATTTGCATGTCATAAATTTGTGTACTTTGGTAGTCCTTTCCAGCTGAGTCAAGTTTTTTTACAACTATGATGTAACTGAACCTCATCACATTGTTACCCAGGGTTTTCAGAACCCAAAGTAGTGGTAATTTAACGGTTTCCCTCCACGCAGTGTCAGGAATAAGTCTGTGGGAACACAACAGTTCTGTCTGATGAAAGATAAATTCAGGTAAGCATGTTCTTATTTAAAACTACAGTGTATTAGATTTAAGCACACCCAGATATAAGCTAAGGGTTATTACGTATCAACAAACATTTCTAGTCATAATAAGATGCTATATCTAAGGTGCCCAAAACTCAAGGTTTCCATCTGTATATTTTGTTTCAGTCTCAGATTATTGACTCTTTTTCTCTCCTCCTCCCATTCTGATTAGCAGAAACTGCAAACCTACAGTTAATTTTGACCTTGCCATCAGTTAGAGATGGTGGAGAAACTAATAGCATTATGATATGGGATCAGCATGATGCTTTCATAAATTGTCAAGACAATGTGAAACTATACAAAACCTATTTATAAGAATTAAAGAATTCTTTAATTTCTTTTATGTCCTCATCCTATGGCTAGTCCACTACAGGGATGTGAATTGCAGAGCTCTCCAAAGAGTTGTGCTACAACTGCCCCATTTGGATACTCTTGACATAAACTTAAAGGTACCTAGTTCATATTAATGTACTTCTCTTTCAAATAGGACTTTTAGTTTGCACCATCAGAGTCCACACAGAGCAGTTGGAGTACAAGTCTTTGCGGGTTTTTTTTTAATTTTGGCAAATCAAAAAGTTTTCTTTAAAAAAGGAAACCATTGTTTTTTGAAATGTTTAATTTTGATTGTGAATGCTTTCTTACATGTATAATGTTTTAAAATTAAACTTGAATGATATTGCTAACAGAAATCAATTTTTAAACTGAAATGTCAAAAAGAAAATTTGTTTTAAACAGAAAAAATTAAAGGTTTCATTTTGTAAATGTCCAAACAAAATATTTTGACTTTTTCCAGTGTTGTTTGTTTGCTTTCACACACATAATTTGGCAAAGCTGACATGAATTTGTGAAACATATCAGTATCACTAAATTGGCAGTTTCACAGAAAAATTTTGCCCATATGGATAGCATCCTGCATCCTTTTTAAAATGATAATACAGGAAAGTGTTTTTTAAAAAGTAAATAAATATTCATAGATTAATGGAATAATTTAAACACTTTGCAGGATTGATATCAAGTAAAAAAATGAAGTAAATTTCTAACATTGCAAGAAATGTTTTCTTGTAGTTATTTTAATAATCAAGAGAGTTTTAAACTAGGAATAAAAACAGTCGGCAGAATTTATTTTTTAATAATTTTGACCAATATTTGAATTTTAATTTTTTTAATTGATTTAAATTTTCACAGTTGTAGGAAATTATGGGATGTCAGAATAATTATTTAATGAAATAGACATTAAATTCAAAATGTTAAAGCTTTATATCTGTTGAAAACAGATTGTCAATGCCACATGTCAAAATATACAAAGTAAATAAATATCTTTAAATCAAACTCTAAAAAGTTCTCTATCACATTTTTCTTTCTTTGCATATCTGTAAATTTCCGTTATTAGAGTAACTACTAGGTGCCTTTTTCTAAGGGGTAGAAGACTGTATGCAACACACTGGAGATAAACCTAGGTTAACAACATCATGGATATATTCACATGTTTTTAAGGACATAGAATAGGTTAAAATATTTTCACCTGTGAAGTGTTTGAGAAAAGGATAACTTTGCAGGTGTGGAGGGCCAGAAAGATGTTTAATGTAAAAAGAATCCAGTAAGAGCGATTTCTAGCTTTGAAGTAACAGACCCGGAATCGGATAATAGCACGAAGAGCTGTGCTGTTAGGTGCTCTAATGTTGTACTTTTTTCTCTCTGAATGCCTTTCATTTTTACTTCAGATTTTGTTGGAACAGCTTTTGAGGAAATCTATTTTCATACAGTTATTTACTATTATTATTTTCAACTATATCATATTTTTGAGGATAGCTGGGAAAGAGACAATGAAGTACTCTAAATAACTGAAATGAAAATAACAGCCTCTTAGAATTGGCATGGTAATTTACAACTTTTTTTTACTTTTACTTTCTTTGTGTATAAATGCATCTTACTTCTGTTTGTTCCATTCTGTGCATCCGATGAAGTGAGCTATAGCCCATGAAAGCTTATGCTGAAATAAACTGGTTAGTTTCTAAGGTGCTACAAGTATTCCTCGTTTTCTTCTGAAATGAAAATGTGCTTCCTAATTCAATAATGCTAGGAATGAAATTGATTTTATTATATTCTGACTTTAAGTCTTAATTTCAGTTCACGTAACACTTCTATAATAATCCTCTAACTCTGAAAATGATTTGTTATACCAGTGTAACAGAACAATTTATTTTAAATTAATAAGATATTAAAAAGCATTCAGGGATCTCGGACTAAAAGGAACATGGCATAACAGATGCTAAATTTGTTAAAACAATATAGATATTAGAGAAAAGCATGTGTATGTTTGTAGGAACTGAAAAAGTTCAAACTATAATAAATTATTGCTCTCTTTTCCTTGACAGAAAAACAGACACAATTTCTATCTTAGTATTTTCAGCCATCTATGCTGCATGAGCAAATCTGTTTGGCATGATAATGTCCATAGTGGAGTTTATTAAAGAGCTCACCTAGGTTCTGTATAGCTCTGCCTTTTTAAAAAAAATTTCTTTTAAAATACTGTAGATTCACAGGAGATTTTCAAAGGCACAAATAGGAATTAGACACTTAGCTCCCACTTGCAATAAGATTTGGATGCCTAGTTGTTTTCTGTGCCTTGGAAATCTCCTTCTGCCGTCATTGTAGGAAAGTTTTAGCAAATATACAGGTTGCATTGTCCAGTAGACGTGCATCTTCCCTAGAAGATAATGAATGGAAAGGTGTGCCTGAGTCCTGTGTAGCATGGTCCCAACCTGATGGTGGTTGGAGGATCAGGGCTTGGTCCTTGAATTGCCATTAAAAGAAAACAGGAAGTCAATGAAGAGTATGAAGTATAGGGGTGATATGCCCTCGGTACTTCAACCCAGTATTATCCTATTCTGTGTAGGTTCTTAATTCATTGCAGAAGACCATCCCAGCCCACTATTCTGAGCCTTTCTTTTGCTGGAGGCCAATTTCCTTTGAAGCCCAACCTCCTTCACTCAGAAATGCATTGCATACCCCTGTTAAATTTCCTAATCTCTGCACACATGTGCAGAGCCAAAAGAATAACTGGTTGTTAGAGTTTGCATTACAAAATCCAGTGTGCATGCACAGTTGACTCTTTAAACCCCTATAGATTTGGCCGATCACAATCACTGATCAATGAAAGGCACCACAGAGTTTTAGGGCCTATTTCTCTGCCAAATTTCAAGTGACTCTTCTGACTCCAGAACTGGTGACCTGCCAAATTTCAATATTCTACTTTAATCACCCAAGTCACTAGAGCTATTTTTTTTTTAAAAAAGTTATGAAATGTTTTATTAAAAAAAATCTCTAACATTGACAAAACCGGGATCAATCACAGAAACAGTACTCTACTTGGTAAATTTCTTTAAAAATGGCAGGATTGGGGAAGAGGGAACTCCACCCTCAATTCTGCACTGAGCATAACGTGAATGATCCCTGGTGTCTGCACTAGTATCTTTTTTATAAATAAATGTGATGTGAGGTCAGGCAACAAAAATAAACTTTCAGTGATAGGTATTCTCTCAGGGAGCTATGTTCCTATTTACTGAATCTTAATGATAGCTGTGTCTATTCTTGTGTTTGCCTTTGCTTTCATTGGCTTGCACTAGCGCCATCTGTTTTATTATATTCTCCTCCCCATTTGTGTCCTTGTTATCACAAATTACACAAACTATTAAAAATTTCCTGCCTTTGCCCACTTCAACCATATGCCACCAATGCAGCACACATGGATGAACTGAAGTGTTTTCTAATATTTGTTGTTGCTAATGCCAACTGACATCTTTATATCCTTCCCTCCCCCCAGGTAAAGTATATATTAATATATCTGAACATAAAGTAAGGAAATGCATAGGACTCTGAAGAGTGCATCTCTGTGTGTGTGTCATTCTTGGAAGATATCAGTGGGAAAGAAGTTGAATGAAGCCATAAACATATATAGTAACTCCTTGCTTAACGTTGTAGTTATGTTCTTGAAAAATGTAACTTTATGTGAAGCGATGTTAAGTGAATCCAATTTCCCCATACGAATTAATATAAAAAGGAGGGTTTAGGTTCCAGGGAATTTTTGAAATTCAGTTGACAATTTTTTCTTCTTAAAATATTTTAAATTACTGATGTTCCTTACTTCAACAGCAATTTTCAGTCAAAATAATTATTTTATCCATTAAAATGCCCTCATATCTTTCTTCTGTTAATTTTCTAAGGATACACAGCATTGAAGTGGTGACTCACTGAGTCATCATTATCTGCTGACTTCAGATGAAGCTCCTAAGACAATGGAGTCTATGTAGTTTTTTTACAGAAAAAGTGTGTGTGCACTTCATGAGTTGAAGGATGATAGCACTCTAGATCAGAAAGACTGGTTGTGGAAAGCTGGTTTGTTTTGAGTGTGAATTTTTTGTTTTGCCCTGGATTAGAGGAAGTTGGCTTGGGCTTTGGGGCAGAATATGCAAATCACTGTATCTCCTAGGGAACACTCAACCAATAGGAGTGAAACTAAGTGTTACAGAAAGACACTGCATGTCATAACTGCAGCCTAATTTAGGCAACAAGCCAAGCTGTGCAGCAGTGTCTGAAACTTTGTTTTATCATCATTTTTAGTGTGTTCCTTGCAGAAAATTAAATAGTTTCACATGCTACACTGTTTGCCCACCTGTCTAAATAATAGCAGCAACAATAAAATATATTAGTAAAGTAAAAGTTCTGCTAATGTAACCTGCACACCTCCTGGGTGTGGTGTTCTGTCCCATCTAATGGCACAGAGACCACTTAGAGAGAGAGAAAAAATGAGTTGGCTCTACAGCTTTAGCTAACAGCCAGTTGGCTTTTAGCTCATGTGGTAAAGGCTTGTGCACTGAGGTTCTAGGTTTGATTCTGCCCCCAACGACCAGGCTCTGTTGGTGTTACAGTAACATTAGTATCTTAAGTGAAAACTTATCTTTAGTGTAGTTCACAAATGGGGAAATTACACTGGGCTTCCATGCTTGTATTTGATTTATGTATGTAACTTGTAAATATCTTTTGCTAAAACACTTGCATCTTTCCCCCACAACACAGTTGGCGGGCACCTGCTTGATAGGCAGTTGGTGGGAGGGAGAGATGCATGGCCCTGAGAGGTAGGGTGGAGCAGCTCTAGTTGTTCATGATCATAACCAGCAATGTAAGAGATAAGCAAGTTCAGACTTCAACCACTTTGTTCAAGACTGCTGGTAGGAAGGACGGAAGGAAGGGTGAAATGAGCTCTCTCTTTCAGGAAAGCCATTGGGGCTAAGTCATGTGCCTTTATGTAAACCAGTGAAAGCAGTACCCCCCAAAAAAAGATCTTTTGGTCAAAAGGAGGTTGGACATTACTCACCTGCCTATCCTCTGCCCACCAACAATTTAGCATGACCAGGAGTGATTAGTACCATGAGTCACCTCACGGACACTAGGATGGCAGCATTTAATATCTGGAATTGGCTACAAGAAAATCAGTGAATGTGGAGCAACAGACTAGATGGGAGGAGATGGGGATGCATTTGAATATGATTGCTTTATGTTAATTTTATGGTGTTTTCCATTTATGATGCAATTCCATTAGACAGGATAACTGTGATAAATTGTCTTTTAAGTGACTATCTGTAGGGCCCAGTATGCAACTCTTATTCACATTGGTAAGCATTTACTTATGCATGGTTACTCAGTGGGTTTACTCTCACTAGTAAGTGTTCCACAACTCGGCCCATAATATTTACCATTTTGTATGTTAGATTAATTTTCCCACCTATTTTTGATTCTTCTCTCCATTTCCCTTCTCTCATAAGCTTTGAGCTTTGACAGTGCAATTTCTGCAATGGACAAACCTTGTCCAAGTTTGGAAGGGATATGGACAGAAGCAGCAAGGTTCTTACTTTTCTAAACAAGGCATGTAGTAAGGAGGTCTGGATAATACTGATACACTCTGTAAATACTGTGTTACTTGATTGCTCTTTCACAAGGTTAGTGCACTATAAGATGGCCTCTTTGTGTTCTTTCTCTTCACCACTGGTCAAGCACAGCTATATCACCAAATGGCATTGCACACTCAGCTCAGTGTCCTTCCATAATATGCAAGGTTAATCAGGGTCTGGGTTTCCAACACAGACATTCAGTTCGACTTTGGTGTCTCCATAGACTTTTGAGATTCTTAGAATTACTGGGAATTCGTACAGTAGTTGCTGGGAAGACAGTGTGCCTGTTTTAATGGTACTTTATTTTTTAAAAAAATCTTTCTGCACAGTAAACTAGTCTGTCAATGACATTTGAGTCATCACCTTTCCTCAACAGTGTAGCAGCTCCAGTAATGGAGCCTGTGTGGAATGTAGGCCAAAAGTATACAACTCAGAAAGAGGACACAATTGGATTAAATTGGATTGTTTATGGCAGAATCATAGAAAAATATTCCTAAAAAGAAAATACAAAACTTAAAAAGAAATCTTTAAATATGTGATGGACATTAAACATACTGTAAGGATTATGGTAATGTGCAATATTCTGTTGCCAAAATAATGCCCAAAATTTCTGCACCATTTTTCATTGGGAGAGAATACTTATTCCTATAAAATAGAAAACTCACAAAGCAATTTTTTCTTTTGCTGAACCTTCTTCATAGCAACATGTTTCACAATATTCCACAGGGACTAGACTCCATGACCTAAGAAATCAATATTTGTCCATTGGTGCCTCGTCTTCTCTTTGATATTATTAAACTACTAATTACGTTTTCTTTTCAGCGAACCTACTATACCTTTTCAAGGAAGGCAGTGTGATACCTTCCTACAATACGTTCAACGTTTGTATTATATGTAACCATCTGACATTTAAAAATTATTTTTTTTTTACATTTTTCATTTTCCTGAATTGTTTATGTAGCATTATTATCCACTGGGTTCTGAAAAACTACATCTGAGCATATCAGTCTTTACCAGATTTACTTTCCAGGTTTTATTAATGATTTTCAGTCTCTTTCATAGTTCCTTGTTGAGAATGACAACTCAGTTCTATAATGATTTACCTGTTCTGTTGCAAGCAACTTTATAGTACTGTCTGTATCTTTTTATTAATAAACTACTGCAATGTATTTAGAATTCACTAGTCTTATTAAATCTAATTTACATGGATATTAGAGACATTTAGGGCCAGATTATTAGACAGTGAAAATCCATGTATCGGCACCAATATCAATGGAGCTACAATAGTATATACTAGTTGATACTCTGATCCGATAATGTCAGTCTGTGATGCTAACAGTGCACTGAATTATATTACGCTTGGTTGCATAGGAGACAGAATGAAAGCAGATGCAGTATTTTGTATTATCTTCATTTAGTTTAGAAGGACAGGTGATTCACTACTTTCATCTGTGTTTAACCAAGTAGACCTTAACAAATGATTCACAATAAATAACATATCTGATGATTTTTTCCTTCATTTCTACTTCCAGAATATCCAATGAGATTGTGATTTCCTCAGATGAATTTGTTCTTTGGAATTATTTTAGGTAATTGTTTAAAACATTATGTATTGTTTGTAAACAATTCTTTGGCCAGGTGGACATGTTCTGGAAGGGTTTGAGTGTGGTGTGTATTGTGACTGTGTAGACAGGAGACCCGCAAGGAGTAGATAAATGTGAAACCAACACAAATTTACCCCATATCTCCCTTAGTGGTTGTGAAGGGACTATGAAATGATGATACTGGTTTGAGTTTGCCTTGGAGGAAGAAGACAGATGCCTCCATCTCTGGAGGAGGCTCAAGTCATGTTCACTGAGAGGAGGCAGGTATTCCCACCAGCCTTGGGGAAATAGGGAACAAGAATGTCAATGTCAGAAGGGGAATAAATAGTCTCCCCTGGAGGTGGGGAGTTGAGAACATCAAGGGTGAGACCAACAATCTGGGATGAGAAAGTGGGACCTTAGGGAGAAGATGAATATCAGTTTCAGAGGATGAGTGGAAAGTGGTATCCCCTACCTCAGAGAAAGGGGATGGGTGAGACACTCAACCTTATGGGGAAGAGTGGTGATACCAGTTGAAGGAAGGATGAATCTGGTCCCTGGCACTGTAGTCTCTGACATAATATGTACAATATTTTAATGACTTGGTAACACTTGGTCCCTTGATTCTGATTGACATTTGAGCCACAGGTACCAGAGTAATTTTCATTTTAATACATTTCTTGTGGATACAGCATTAAATTTCAGCATATTCACTGTCCAAGATGCATTCAAATATGATTTATAGGGTTGGTTGTCAGTCAAGGAACAGAATCAATACCTTACACAGCAAAACACTCTCTCCCACACTTCTTTTCCCAGCCCCTGAAAACACATCCCACTATAAAGAATCAATGATAAGCTTTAATTTCAAAATATAACTGATCCATTTATCAAAGAAGCTGTGTGTGCTTTTGCTCTCTGCCTCTGTAGACGCTGGTATAATTATCATCCCCCACTTTGGAGAATAGCTTAATTTATTGTCCGTAATGGTTTATTCCCCATCATTAAAACTAAGCTTCAAGTTTAATTTATTTATTCAACTACAGAGCAAAAATTCCATATGCTCAACCGCCAGTTAGTGCCATTTGCTTTTATCCGAACATCGACGTTAACACAGGATGAGTTGAGATTTGCAGCTATAGCTTGCAGATTATCCCAAAAATGGTTTACCACAAATATCCTAACTAAACATACCTAGTCTGATCCTGTTCTCACTCATGCTGGTTTTAGCATAAGATGCATCTCCAGTGAATCGCCCCTCATTTACACTGTGGCTGTGAGATCATAGTCAGCCACACCAACTAGAAGAGGAAGAAAGAACTGAGCTTTTTGAGTTAGTTATTGGCCAAAATAGCACACTTAGTAAACCAGATTGGCCACCGGCTTGCATTTTGTGTAGTGATTCATGCAAATGAAAAGTAGGTGTAAAACGCTACCTCTCTGATCTGGTAAGCTCTTACGTCCGCTTGGCACACGTATAAATGATTGCACAAGGTGAAAGACAGTGGCAAATCAAGCCCATTATTAATAAAGCAGAGCTTTTCACCTCAGAAACATGGGGACAGCTTTTTAGAAATGCTCAGTAGCTCGTGTTGTGGCACACATGGCCAGACTATCAAAAAGGATCCACACGCTGAGCTCTTCTGAAAATTTGGCCTGCAGAGTGTAATTTTGGTGTTTGCATTTCTGATTTTCTTTCCTCTGGTTTCTGTAAAAGCCACTGGATGCTCAAAAAGAGAGGCAAGAAAAAAAACACAGCAAAACCATACACATTTTCTAGGAGCGCCTAGAAAAAACTAATTTCCTTCCAAAACTAATTTTGTGTTAAGCTACCCTTCCCTTAAAACGGACATCTTTCCCACTGGATTTAGGCACAAATTCTCTGATGTCTCAGTTAACAAGCTGAAGCTGTGTGGACAGTTTAGCTGCTGGAAGTGCTGCCTCCAGGAATAATGACATGGAAGGGATGTGTCTACACTGCAAAGAAAAACCCATGGCACTGAGCTCAGGACCACTGACTTAGACTTGCAGGGCTAAAAATAACAGTGCAAACATTCCCACTTGGGCTGGAGCCTCAGCACTGAAGCCCAGTGGGATGGAGGGTCTTGGAACCCTGCTATTTTTAGCCCCACAGCCCAAACCCTGGAGCCCAACTCAATTGATCTGGACTCTGAGACTCAGCATCATATGTTGTTGTTTGTAGTGTAGACATATCCTAAGATATTAGCGGCAATCAATTGTAAGTAGCAAGAGGGAGTGGTTCTGAATATGAACTCCAATCTAAACTCTTTGAAATCTAAACACTTTGAAATGTGGATATCAGATGTGTGATTAGGGTGTATATAATTTGCCAAACTAGATTGTCAGAAATGACCACCTTCAAATTTTTCAGGTGACAGACATTCAGAAATGAATCCATCAATGAGTTTTCTCATTCAGGGCCAACTCTAAATAACAGGACGTTTGGGATGTTGTGTTTACTTACCAAGTTGATTAGAATAATAGTAACTTATTAAGTAAGTTCTTAATTCTTTCAAAATGTAGGAAGATACATTGGAATATGCTATACCAAATGAGACCATTGCTCTGGTAAACAGTGTCTACCAGTGATCAATACACGATGCTTTAGAGGAAGGTAAGAAGCAAAAACAAATAATAAACCAACAGTGCATATTCCATAAAACCTCTAAAATGAAACAGTGGCTGTCCTCACTGGATTGTGCAGAAATTCCTCCAATCAAAAATGAATATAGTTAAGCATTTCTCACATAGATCTGGTTTCATCATCAGAGTTCAGAGGCAAATATAGATTTTGGTGTGCTCAAAGAATGGAAAGGCTAAATATTCAGTATACATTTTTTTTCTTTTAAACTAGAAGCACTCACCTTCTTAAATATCAAACCAATTATCTTACTTGAGAGGAGGAAAAAATGTAGAATGTTTCTGACTTCTTCAAAATAGCCTTGCATGCACATTGAGGAAAATGCCTAAAAGGGACTTCAGTCAATCTTGCTTTAGTAGTTGCTCTTGAAGACGCATTTTCAGAAATCTTGAGATAGCAATCAATAATATCACTCTTACTGACTCTAAGGTACTTGTGGAGCTCCCTGGACTCTATCATTTAAATACAATTGATGGAGTACAAGTTTCAGCTCATTTTAAGCTATCATCTGATATAAAACATATAAAGTATTCCCTAAGGATGATCTCTTTGTGCATTTTTATCAGTCTTTGAGACACAGCATTTCAGGGTTTTCTGATTGCAATATTTTTAAGCCAAATTCAGCAAGAAAAGGTTCCTGAAGATATAGACTTCTGAAAATTATTGCTTCATATGGCAACTGAGCCTACCTACTTACCAGCCACCGTCCCACCACCTTTCTGTTTATTGCCCTCTTGTCTAATGCTCTTGCTTCTAAATAATGTACATAAGGTTGCAATTTTGTTGCAGATCCTTATTTCAAAAATATATGCATCCATCTCTGTGCCACTTGTGCATCACAAATAAGGAAGAAGGGTGCTTTTGTGGCTGAAGTACTGGTCTGAGACTAGAAGATCTGGGTTGAATTTCTGGATTGGCTACTGACTTTCTTTGTGACCTTGGGCAAGTAACTTAACATCTGTGCCTCACTTTCCCATCTGTGAAATACAGGCAATGATAATTCATTTTCTGCACACTTCTCTGACTACATCTTGGATCTTTTTTTCATGCAGTTGAAAAAAATGGACTCTTACAGATCTTTTCTCCCACAGGCAGATTACATAGTTGCACAATTTAGGGCTGCTTCTACATTTTGTGAAGAAACTAAAACTCCTTTATCATATTTGAAGTGATTCTCAGCTATCATGAACTGGCATAGCTACTTTGGATTTCAGTGCAAGTACATGAATTTACATCAGTTGAGGCTCTGGCCAATATATCTTTTTAGAGCCAAATTCTGATCCCATCTGAAAATCTGGAATAACCCCATTGAATTGGGTGGAATTATTACAGATTTACACCATTGTAACCCTGTTAGAATCTAGGGCATAATATTTTTTTGTGAAGACAAAATATATATAAGGCTATTCAGCAAATCAAATAACATTACTATGCACTGAGTTATGATATAGGAAAAATATATTAAAGCTTTGAGAGAGTTCTAGAAATGGATCATAGATATTATATTAGAACGTATATATTCTAATATTCATTGCAATGGTAGAATATGAACCGAATGTTATTGTAAAAGAAAATCCAATTTGCTGCCTACTGCCTTCAATTTGGTTTTGACAAGTGTTCAATCTTTTGCTGAATTTTGCTTTCTCCATTTATCTTCTAGGGAATGTTCTATAATGTCTGCTTAAGGCAAAAACAATAATCTTTCCATTTAATTTACTGAAAAAGCTCATGTACTTTCTGTGCTTACTAGATGCAGCAAATATAAAAACAAATCCCTGTTGCTAAAGATCCATTTGACAGAATGAAACAGAGTCTGACTTTTTCATTTAGGTATAAAACTGCTGAGGGCATATGAGGAATGCAGACTTACCACTATGTACCATTTATTTATGAGCAGTTGCAAGGGAATGATCTACAAAATCATGTATTATTTTACTACTGATGGATAAACCTCAGAAGATACAAAGAAAACGTGTTTGACCCTCACAAAAAACCCCCAAAGCATATGAAATTTACCTGCTATGGTTAAAAACTTGAAACTAGGGCCAAGTTTACCATAAGCTCTGCTAAGGTTTGCCAGTGTTTTGTTGAACTAATTTTGATTACATTGGAGTCCATTTCTAATTTAATTCGCTTTTGAAAACATGAAAAAATTGAGAATTTCGCATTGAAATTCAGTGAAATCCATTCTACTGAGAGGTCCATTCAAAGTCAGAACTCAAAGTTCAGCTAGATTTTGCACTGCTTTAGATTTGAGGTTTAGTTTAGAAATTTATCAAGTTTACATTTATAGATAGTCATCTGTGCTTATCCACAACTTGCTAGTCTGAAAATCAAGAGAACAGGATTTCTTCAGCACATTCTGAGTTTGGATATATTGAAAGTGCAGCCTTTCTAGTATTTTTTCAGTATTTTCATTTCTTGTCCCCCCAAAAGCAGTCAGATAAGATGAGATCCTTCATATAATTTAGCAAAACTAATCAGACATTCTTCATCCTCAAAAAATATTTAAATTGTATTCAGTCTGGCTCTATTTCCTAAAGTTGCTTTCCTAATAAGAAGTGGAAGAGGTGGGTGCTATTAAATCTCAAACAGAGTCACAGAGACAGCAGCTACAGATTTAGCAATATACAGAGTGAATACCGGACAGGGGCACAATACCATACCAAAGCCAGTTCCAAAGTACCCATTGGTTTTCCTGGCACTCTGATCACATCTTATGTTAGGGTGTGTTCCACGCTCTGGGTATTTGGAATTGTTTCCTGATATATGTTTCAAGAATTCCACCTATTTATTGTCTCCTCAAACTTGAAAGAGGCAAGAAAGCTTACAGAGGAAACAAGAGTAGCATGGCAAGTGCTGCTGCTGTTGCTTCTGCAGAATCTAATACTGTCAGATTGATATTTCTCAGCCCCTTCCAGTGTGTCTACACTGCAATTAAACATCTGCGCTGGCCCATGTCAGCTGACTTGTGCTTGGGCTGCAAAATTACAGTGCAAGCAATTGATGGTAGTTAGAGCCTTGGCCTTGAGCCGCTCCTGCATTTTGGGGTGCTGGATCGTAATGTTTCTAGACACCAAAAAGTTAGGTGCCATGATGTTCAGCATTGCAATGTCTGGGTCCCACACCAAATTCCTTGGTCCTTGCTCTGGTAAAATTCCCAGTGTCTGCAAATGCCCTTTGTGAGCAAGGACTGCAGGGTTTGACCATCCGGGAGCTATTCAGCAATCCTCATCATCTTTGTTTTTCAACTTATTTGAAACAAATATATCTGCCACCTATGAGCACTTTGATTCATTTTGCGTTTGTAAGACACTCTCAACACTAGTAATAGGTGTAGCATAGGTATCTAGGATGAAACTACTGTTGAACATCACCGTTAAGAATCGGTATATTCCTAATCAAATGCATGTGTTCTTCAGTTTCTTCTCTCATCACAATAAAGACCAAAGATAGAAATGACCTAGAAACTAGGAAGCCAACCCCTACTTGTCAGGGTCCCATTCCCATGCCTGAGCCACTGGTACACATTGCCTCTACAATGCAAGAATATTGTTCACTTCTTTTTCTGTATGCCTTAGAGTCTGCAATAACCTATCTACAGGCAGCAGATTAGAACCCATTTCAGTGCTTATATAAACAGATGAAGGGAAAAATGAAATGTTTATAAAATAACTCTGACTTGATATATTCCTAGGTCATGTTTACTTTGCTGGTTCCAGTCATTGAGGATTGCATTGTTTAGAGTGTTGAGTATGAAAGTATCTGTCACTGAACGATCCTCTTGTAATTGAGGTCATCTTGTTCACTTCAGTGGGTTTATATTACTAGTTAATGCTATTATAACAAATGGAAAGAAAGCAAATGAACAGATTCTATTGCTGTAAATAGCCAATTCTGCTAGACTCGGGATCGTTCAGACTCATTGAACAATAGCAAAATAAACTATTAAAATTAATGGAATATATACAGTATTTGTACTTAGCTCATCCACTGTCGCTAGTAGAGATGACTGACCTCCATTGGCTACACAGGCAGAATGCTGTGAATTTCTTCAGTTGAACCTAATCATTAAAGTTGTAATCTGGATTTAATAAGGATTGAAGAAAAGTTCCTAAAACTTCATTATTAGCCAGAACAATAATCGTTTCTCTGTACAATGAGCATTGAAAGCTGTCACAGACCATTCTTTTCCATAGTAGAGCTGGAGAGTCTTTAAATAGTTTAATAACAATTTAAAAGCTTTATTTGAATGCCTAGCTAAATTGGTGACTATATTCCCAATTTGGTATGCTGCCATTTAGTTAATCAGTCACGTTAACATGAGGGAAGGACAGCATTTGAAATAACTGCCAAATAAAGATTTGTTGGTGGCACAAAAGTACCAAATAAATGAAACCAAAACGACTACCTCAGGTTGTATTGAGTGTTATTGTTAGTGTTCTTCAGTGCTTCCTTACAGTGAAAATGTCAGGCAAGACGAGAGATTATATATGAGGAGAAGGTGGAACGGTAAAAAAGACTTCATCAGCATTTAAAGAGCAGCAGCTGCCCCCAAAAAAACTTGTACAATTAGAGTGGTACATTTTCTTTACAAAGAACCAAAATCCTGATCCTACTGAAATCAGTGGGAGTTGACTTCAGTTGAGTCAGGATTTGGTCCGGACAGTTTGAATAGAGATATCTCAAAAGAATATACTGACTGTGTACGGACTTTTAGTCCAAATCTCAATCTACAGTAAAGTTTCCTTCTTCGAAGTTCAAATTTGGAGTAAACAAAAAACAGACTTAAAAAACCCCAAACATAATCCTTGAAGAAAGCAAGGAGGACACCCATATGCTGTTTAA
Source organism: Dermatemys mawii (assembly GCA_007922305.1). Lineage (NCBI taxonomy): Eukaryota > Metazoa > Chordata > Testudines > Dermatemydidae > Dermatemys > Dermatemys mawii. Next base: position 17,501,592 of record ML677363.1, read on the forward strand.
CATTCTGAATCTATTCCCATTGAACTCATAGAACGATTTCCTTCAATTGGCACGTGTAGGGTGGGTTCCTAAAAACTGCTGTCCTCTAGCTATGCATACTCTGTCGGAGCTTGCTGTCTGATTTGGCTTATTCTTTCATGGGGGGAAGAGGCTTGGTGTCATATTTCCATACACGGTTTGCCCTTCTTTGACCATCATTAACATACTGAATGTAGCCATATGTGCACGTGACTCCATTCTCATATAACCTACACAGCTTTTGTATGACCAAATGGGCATTCAGTGTGACGTTTTAAGTAGCGCTGATTGAAAAATGTTTTGGGTGTGTATGAGCACACGTCTCATGGTGGGGGAGGAGGGTGTGTTACAGAAGCATTTAATCAAACTGAAAATCTGAAAACCAAAAAAGATTACATCTTTAAAAAGGGAGATTTAAGTTTTTTCACAGACACCCAATGAAAAGGTCAGATTTTCTGCAGAAAGCAGATACTTTCCAGGAAAGACTTCATTTGTTAAAAACCCAGTTTTCAATAGAAAAAGTTTGATGAAATTTTTTGGACCAGCTCTACTTTCAACCTTGACCCTGCTGACCAAATATATTGAGATGACCAAACAAGCTAGGAAATACAAGAATAAAAAATTGAGGCTTGAAATATTTCTATCATGCTAAACTAATAGATTGTGCTGACCCCTTTAAAAGTATACGTTGCAAGCTTGCCTGTTTGGGTAGGCCAGACATTTGGTGTGGTTATGGGTTCCAAAGAAATCATGTGACCAGGAGATTCCCATATGACCAGAGAAGCCTGTGGCAGTAATCATGAGAGGAGGCCTATGTAAGACAAGGATTTCCCATGAATCCGGGTTGTGGAAAGACTGTGAAGAGACTGGAGAAGAAAAAGGCATGAGATCCATAGCACTAATATTAGCTAGAGGTAGTGTTAGTACCTCTGCCTACTTAGGTGACCCAAGCTGAGTTTTTCAGCAAGGATGGTAGGATGCCCCTTCATTCCTGGCATGCGTGATGGCGTTGCCTTCTCTAAACGTATTTGGTGCTTTTTTTTTAACCCCAGCTCCTGGACTCTGTGACTACGTGAGAATCTAAGCTTTCACTTAAAAAAGTTTCTGGCCTTCATGGTTGTGTACAAAAAGCTTGTAAATGTGAACCCTAAAGTGTAAAAAATGAGAAGGCAAAAGAAAAGAATCCAGACTTTGGCTTAAAAATCTCATGGTTTTTAATATTAATCTCATGATGTCCCAGGACCTGACTCCTGTATTTTGGCTGTTTGCAGTTGGCAATATTGTAAAAGGGGGAAGCCAGTGCAGCTTTTGATTGGGAAAGTCTTATTGATCTTGGACTTGAGGGCCAAGAGAGAGAAATTAAGTCTGGGGAGCATAAATTATTGAGAATCATATATCAAGTGTAGATAGTAAAACTGGTTTAAATTTTTCATTTTGAACCTTTTTTGGATTAAAAATGGCCTCTTTTCTAAAATGAAAAACTGTCATGAAAACTGTCCTTTTAAAAAAAAAAAAAAAAATCCCAGGGTTTTTTTTTTGGTTTGGGTGGGTGGCAAAATCAAATCTTGAATTCTGTTTTTTGCTTTTCCCTATCTTCCCTTTTTTCCACCTTTTCCTTTATTGCTTTTTGTTAGTTAATACAATAAAACAAAATGAAAGATGCTTAAAATGGGTTTTTATTTTTTTTCCTTTGCTGCTCTGTAACTTTTCAAAATTTAGTCACCTTTGGAAAATGTACAAAATTCTAAATCTCTGCTAGGCCACTCTTCAGCTTTTCAAAAGTTGTAGATATATTGAAAAGCTACAGAGTGGAAACATTAGTTTCAGTTTTCCTTTCGCCAGTATCTATAACACTTTCAAAGTACCAGAAGTTTTGAAAAGTTAGAGTAGCAAAGGAGAAACGAAGACAGAAATAGCTTTGTGTGTGGTAGATGTCAGGAGCTTGTACATCATTAATTTTATTACTCAGTGGCAAAAGAGATGAGGGCGTGGGAGGTCAAAGAAAAAATAGAAATCTTTGAAAAATATTTTCCTAACAATTTTTCAGGTTTTTTTTTCCAGTGTCAGTTTCTGTTTTGCAGGACTTACTTCAGATGGCAGAACTAGTCCCTAAATCATACTTTTGCAGTTTTGGGGCTGGTTAATGTTTCCTTCTAGGCAAAATCTGTGTAAAACAATATAGTAAATCAGCCTGAGAGTGCTCAGATTGAATGGCACATTACATGCTCCTTTTTATTCTCAGTATAGTGAGGCTGATTTTCTGTGTGCTCCTAAGCAGAATGTGGCTGTGGGGTTGTGATTGTGTGCTCCTGTATTTATTTTAACAGTGCTGAAAGTAGGATCTTGCTTGTGGCTATTTGTATTCTTTTGCTGTCTTGATGTTACACAGGGTTAAACATCAGGAAATGTAAAGATGAAAAAGGTGCATTAGTATTTGCAGGATCAAGACATTTGTCCCTATTTTCATTCAGTCCACTTCCATTAAGGTCCTTGTGCCAAGTTAGCAGAGTTTCCTTGTCCATTGGGTTAATGAGTTTGTGTTTTGTTTTAGTATGTGTTTTAAAAAAATAAAGCTGTTTATGAAAAACTTTGCAATTCTAAGTAGCTACTCTTGCTGATTATATCACAATTAGCATATTTAACAACCTTTTCCTTTCCCCCTTTATTCCTGGCAAACAATTGCCAGTTTCACTTTAAACTGCTCCATTTTCACAAAGCTTTAGGCCCTTCTTGCTAGTGTCAGTGTCTCATATCAGTCTTCATCAACATAGCTTTTACCATGGCTATCAAGGAATGGCTCTTGTCTACTAGGGAATAACCAGATTTGAGATTTGGGCACAAAGCTGCTTTTGTCTCTTCTACTGTTATCTCTGCCCATATTAAACAAGGCCTGCTGATGATTTCCTCTGCATGGCTGCATTTATGGGAAAGCCTATGCAACTTAAACTAAGAAACAACTCTGATGTAGAATTTAATAGACAATTATACACCAATTATAGAATTCTATAGGGTGGTCTCTTCTCCCCAGCCACCCCACTGGATGCATGGCCAGCCCCTCTTTTTCTGGGCCAGGTTGCCCTCCCAAATCAGTCCAGGGATACTTCAGCTCTGTGCAACACCCATGTCCTTTATTCTTTAAGTGTTTTCCCATCACCAGTGTCCAGCTACATACAGTCCTTACAGGTTTCTCACCTATCACAAACTGGGTCAGTAACCAGCTAGAGTGAGCGAGCAAGCGAGCCTGCCCCCTTCTGGCTCCTTCCCAGCCTTTGTAGCTCCTGCCTATCAGGCTGGCAGGTGTTGTCAATCACCAGGCAGACAGAAGACATTTTAACCAGCCCCAATCTATCCTGATTGATTGGGGCTGGTGTGGCAGGAGCTCCTGAAATGTATTTGCAGCAGCATATTGCCACTCTTCACCCCCGCAAAAAAACAAAACAAAACAAAATCCCCAGACTAACAGGATCTTTATTAAACTCTAGACGTTAGAAAGTAATCCAGAGACCCCTGAATTTCTATTGGTTTCATCTTTATTAAATCTTTTCCATGAGGGGTAACAATGAACACAGAGAGAGACACACACAAATGCACACATGATCAATACGGATACTGTACTTCTTAACAGAGTATGTTGATCTTAATGCATGCATTGCGTTACCTGTGAATTCTAAACACAGAATATGCTTGAGTTCTAGGCAGTATAGTGGCCGTTTTAATATTATCTAAATATTGGGTTAAAAGAACATAAGTTTGCAAAATTAAGCTCTCAAAACTTAGGAAATGCCAGACTTTAGGTTGACAGTCCAATCTTCACTATGATAGTCTCTAATTACATAACGACATAATAGGGGATTTTTTTTTGTAACAGGATGCCTGCCTCATTTGTTTCAGAAGCTAGAAGGCATGTAATGAATGAGGGAAGGGATTTCAGGAAGAGAGAATAATCTACTGATCAAGGCAGTCTAATGCTACTCTAAAGCATTCGATTCTCTCTCCCTCTCCCATAGAATCCCTAGGTGATGCTGGGCAAGTCTCTAGCACAATTTGGAGTGTAGTCCAGACAAGTGAGGGGTTGTCACCAGCTGCCCTGTGACGTTAGATGCCTCACAATGCCTTACTGATATAGCTCCCAACCTGGGCCACTCAAAGCAGCCTACCATCATGCAGCTCACACTGAGTGCCCATGTATAGCTGCAGTCCTGGTCCAGCCACTCCGACTCCAGCAGCCTGTAACCAATACTCCAGCCTTGTTATTACTTGCACGGTGACCCAACACATTCCCAGACCCACATTTTCCCAAAAAACATGTGGTCTGCACTGCCTAGCCCTCCCCTGGATAGTTCGGTTATCAGAGTTCTGTTGCCCCTGTAAGGGGTCAATATTCAGTAGTTTGCTATTTTAACAGGAGTTCCCAAACAGCTCAGTTTAAACACCGCACTGGATTAGTTTTGATTAAAGAATAAAGTCACTTTATTTAACTATAGAAATTTTAAGTAAGTACAAGTAGAAGGCATTGAAGTCCACTATGGTTATAAGAGAGACAAAGATAAAATGCTTTTTCAGTAACTAAAACTTAACAAAGTAGACTTGGTTCAAGGTAAAATTTTTACCACACGGTCACAGCAACAGAACAAATTCTCAAGTCAGGACCTGACCTTAATGTCTAAATGGCTGGTTCCCTTGTGACAAAGAGTCCTGTGGCACCTTAAAGACTAAAGTATTGAAGCATAAGCTTCCGTGGGCTAATACCCACTTCGTCGGATGCATGCAGTAAAAGTATCCAGGGGCAGGTATAAAAATTTTTATACCTGCCCCTGGATAATTCCACTGCATGCATCCGACGAAGTGGGTATTAGCCCATGAAAGCTTATGCTTCAGTACTTTATTTAGTCTTTAAGTTGCCACAGGACTCTGTCACTTCTGCAATTCCAGACTAACATGGCTACCTCTCTGATTCCTGGTTCCCTTGTGTTAGAGAAAATACGTAGGGTGTATTTGGCCCCTCACTTTTTATACTCACACCCCCCCCCCCCCGACCCTGAAGTGAATTCTTCTGAGGATTACATCCCAGATTGCTCCTCTGCTTCCTTCTAAACCTCAGCAAAGGGTAGAGCTGATTATGTACAATAATATTGTAGAGAAGGATCTCAATTCTGTTCTATGAACTTCCTGTTTTTACAAATATTCTCAGCATTAGTATTTTCAGTTGCATACACTGGTAATACATCTCTCTGAGCTACAGGGGCAAGACCTGACACAGATATCAATGTGATTGAATGCAGCTGTTACCAGCAAATTGCAGAGATTACAAAGATATTGGAAAGATAGAAGTGAAAGCTTAGCAACTGGTTTCTAATGTGATTTAGAATTGACAACTAATAATGTATAGCTTTCTGGGGGAGATGTGTGTATATTAGGACTGTCAAACGATTAAAAAAATTAATTGTGATTAATCACACTGTTAAACGATAATAGAATACTATTTATTTAAATATTTTGGATGTTTTCTACATTTTCAAATACAATGATTTCAATTACAACACAATACAAAGTGTACAATGTTCACTTTATTTTTATTACAAATATTTGCACTGTAAAAAATAGTATTTTTCAGTTCACCAATACAAGTATTATAGTGCAGTCTCTTAATCATGAAAGTTGAATTTACAAATGTAGAATTATGTGCAAAACAAACTCTACTCAGAAATAAAACCATGTAAAACTTTAGAGCCTGCAAGTCCACTCAGTCCTACTTCTTGTTCAGCCAATCACTCAGACAAACAAGTTTGTTTACATTTGCAGGAGATAATGCTGCCCACTGCTTGTTTGCAATATCACCTGAAAGTGAGAACAGGCCTTCTCATGACACTATTGTAGCCAGCTTTGCAAGATATTAACATGCCAGATTTGCTAAAGATTCAGTGCTTCAACCACCATTGCACCGGACATGCGTCTCTGCTGATGATGATAACAATCCAAAGCAGTGTGAACCAACACGTGTTCATTGTCATTATCTGAGATGCCACATATCAGATGCCACCAGCAGAAGACTGATTTTCTTTTTTGGTGGTTAGGGTTCTATAGTTTCCGCATCCGAGTATTGTTCTCTTAGAATTTCTGCAAGCATGTTCCACACCTCGTCCCTCTCAGATTTTGGCACTTCAGATTCTTAAACCTTGATTCGAGTGCTGTAGCTGTCTTTAGAAATCTCACATTGGTACCTTCTTCAAGTTTTGTGAAATCTGCAGCGAAAGTGTTCTTAAAATGAACAACGTGTGTTGAGTCATTGCCCGAGACTGCTATAATATGAAATATATGGCAGAATGTGGGTAAAACAGAGCAGGGGATATACAATCTTCCCCAAGGAGTTCAGTCAAAAATTTAATTAGCACATTATTTTTTTTAAAGAATATCATGGAAGCATGCCCTCTGGAATGGTGGCTGAAGTATTAAGGACCATACGAATGTTTAGCATGTCTATCATGCAAATACCTTGCAATGTCAGCTACAAAAGTGCCAGGAAAATGCCTGTTCTCAGTTTCCGGTGACATTGTAAATAAGAGAGCAGTATTATCTCCTGTAAATGTAAACAAACTTGTTTGTCTGAGTGATTGGCTGAACAAGAAGTAAGACTGAGTGGATTTTTGGCTCTGAAATTTTCCATTTGTGTTTGAGTGCAGTTATGTAAAAACAAAAAAAAAATCTACATTTGTTAAGTTGCACTTTCACAACAAAGAGATTCCACTACAGTACTTGTATGAGGTGAATTGAAAAATATTATTTCTTTGGTTTATCATTTTTTACAGTGCAAATATTTGTAATAAAAATACATACTTTGATTTCAGTTACAACACAGAATACAATATATGTAAAAATATAGAAAAATATCCAAAATATTTAACAAATTTCAGTTGGTATTTTATTGTTTAATAGTGCAATTAAAACTGTGATTAATCACAATTACATTTTTAATCATGATTAATTTTTTTAGTTAACTGTGATTAATTGACACCGCGCGTGCGCATGTGCTTACACACATACACACATACACACACACACACACACACAGAGAGAGGTTCATTCTAATCATACAATTATTTCTTATATAAAAGGAAACCTTAGCATTTGGTCTGTGATTCTTCTGACTGATAGCTCAGGTACAGTATAAACTTGTTTCAAGTGGGGATAACTGATAGGAAGTATTTACGAACATAAAAATATAGCTTGAAGTCTTTTGAAGTGACTGATGGGCTCTTCAGTAGCCTACTTAACTAAAGAAAATGAAATTGTACTAGGATAATCAATTTTATTTGGACAGTAAATAACATTTTAATAGGGAGATCTTAAAAGAACCTGAGGAAAACCTCATTGGTGTCAAAGGGCATATCATATAATGTATAGTTTTTCTTACATTAGACACTCAAGAATACTCAGGAGAGGTCAGGAAAGTATAGATAATGCTAAAAGATGTGTTAAGAAGGTGATTTGGCCAGCCATAACTTAGATTGACAGATACAGAGTCTGATTCTTCTTTCACTTATATTAGCATAACTCAACTAATTGTTGTCAGCAGAGTTTCATTTCTGGAAGAAGTGAGAAGAATCATCCCATTGTCCGTGGAACTAGTGAATAGGGAGAAAATACTGTTGCTATAGATGTGAAGCACTATTATTTCTGTAGCAAATTATTGTGGACAATTTCTTGAAAACAAGAAGAAATGTGGAAAGTCTTGAAAAATATTTTGGCATTCCTATTTACTGCTAGAAGACACTGCACATTAAGGGAATATCTAGAGATGGTTGAAGAGTAGAGAGAGATTATTCATAAATTCTCAATTTCATTTCGAGACAGTCCTGGCCACTTCTTTCTCCTCTTTCCATTTATGAAACGTGTGGTCTAAAGGCTGGGGAATGGCTATTTCTGTGTGAGAATCCCTGTATTCATATGCAGGGTTTACCACTTTTAATATTTGCCCGCCAATCAAGAAGCTGAAAAAATGCAGTGTGATTTAGGAGACCAGTTCTACACAAATAGTGAAGAGCTAATAATTGAAACTGTAGTTTAAAGCAATTTCTTTTCAGCCATATTCCAGTTATATGTAATATGTTTGTCCAAGGTGATATAAAACCACACATGCAAAATGTGAAAAATCAGTTGGTTTGCAGATCATTCTTACATTCGATAAATTGGCATAACTTCACGGACTGGAAGTTGGAGAATAGGATTCCATTAATGATGCACAAGAAGGAATGAAATTCATCTCTCTCTTGCTTGGCTGTTTGATGTGCAGTTTTAGAGGAAAAATCATGGCCATCCTGTAAGGAGCAGATCTATTGAGAAAGATGGTGTAATTTTTAAGAATCACTTTTTTACAGTAGAACTGCTGCATAGAGGTGATCTGAAGCATGGATGTGATGCCATGTGTGAGCAGCTACTGAACTGCATAGTACAATGTCCCCTTAGCTAATGTCCTCTATATGTAACTTTTCCAGGGAAAAGTCGCAGATCTTCACAGATCTTCTTTGTGTATTTTTCAGACTTTTTTCCACATTAATAAAAATCTTCAGAATTGTTAATAAATGTTTAAACAATGCAGATTAAGGGACATAGTCTGATGATGATGTGCTGGGTTTTAAGCGTTAACTCAAATTAGTGTTAATGGGGATTTCTTAAATAAATTCCTATGCAAACAGGTAAGAATATCCCTGCTTGTATTTTAGTTTGAAGCAATTTCACTTTTTGCCTTTCTTCATTTCACTTTATATATGCAATTCCTTGTCTCTTTTAATGAACATTGTCAAGAACCTCATTTCCCTTAATGTGAACCAATTAACGGTTTTACACTTTCCATTTGCTGCAAAAAAAATGACTTGGTTTATATAAATGATAGAAATGTAAATGACTTTCCCAGTTTGACTACATCTTCCCCATCCTTATCTTAATCAGTGTGAAAACCGCTGTGAAAAATTGACTTACTCTGCATTAAAGTATAGCAAAGATGTTTAGGTAAGAGTCTGCAAACTAATTGTTTTTTTCCAGAATTGTAAAAATTACACCATCTAGACCAGCAGACCAGTCCAACTTCCATGGAAATCAGTGGGAGGCTCTTGGGAGTTGCAGCAAACACACTGCTACAATTAAAAAAACTGAGTATATCTAAATTCTGTGAGAAATGACAAGGATTGGGTATTCATATCAGGTAGGTTTATCCCAGTTACTTTCTCAGCCTTGCATAAGGTTTAAATCTGGCATTAATCAGCGGTTAAATTTTCAGATAATATCAGGTTATTTAATTTTTTTTGCCAACCTCTTTTTCAATTTTTAAAATTATTTCATCTTAAAGGAATATCACCTGGACTCTGAGGGGTAGCCGTGTTAGTCTGGAATTGCAGAAGTGACAAAGAGTCCTGTGGCACCTTAAAGACTAACTAAAATTTTTTTAGAGCATAAGCTTTCGTGGGCTAATACCCACTTCATCGGATGCATGCAGTCTTTGTCACACCTGGACTCTTTCATCTTTTGAATTTCTGGCAATGTACCTGATGTTCACACAGGTATATTTTGTGTACCCAGCCTTACTTAATTCTGTGGTTTCTATATTTTCAATGTACTTTGAAACAAACCAGATGGGTGAATGAACATGAGTCTCTTTTGACCTTACCCATCTTTACTGGTTTGAATTACAGAACCAACTTCCTTTTCAATCCTTGGTGCCATTGCTTTCTGTGCTCCCAACTCAGAGTTTGGATCCTCAGCCATTTTATCATTAAATGGGTCCACAAAGAGACAGCTGTTAATCAGCACTCTTCCCATCTCAACTTTACTTCAAAGGGTATGGTTACACTTACAAGATTATAGCGCTATAGGTTATAGCGGTCCCCTTATACAGTAATATGTATAGCGCTATTGTATGTCCACACTCAGATGCTCCTGCGGTATAGCATGGCCACATTTGGGGCACTTAATGCGGCATTAAGAGCAGCGCATTAGGGCAGGTATCCCAGCATTCAGCTGGGTGCAACGTGCTTTTTAAACGAGGGGGGTGAGGGGGGACGCGTCGTGTGTATGCGGAGGGAGAGAGACAGTGGTTTTTCCATTCTTCTGAAAGCCTGTCAGTGAGCCTCCGTTCACAGAAGGCTTTGTTTTCACACAGGCTCCCTCCTTAAACATTTGCATTGCTTATCTGCCGAGGTAAGAGAGAAATTCTAAAGAGGTACTTCCGCATTCCTCCAGCCAAGTTCAAAACAAAGGGAAGAGATGTCAATTGCCTTAAATGGCTCTAGGCATCTCAAGAGATCACTTGTAGCGCAGTGGGTGTCCACATTCTTGCTGTAGCGCTACAGCAGCTGCGCTACAGCCCTTATTCCCCATGCGGAGGTGGATTAACAATAGCGCTATAACTCAGCAGTTATAGCGCTCTACGTGCCTTGCCAGTGTGGACGGGGAGGAGGTTATAGCGCTCGTGGGGGCTTTATAGCGCTATAAAGTGCCAGTGTAACCATGGCCAAAGTCAGCACAGTGCTTATCCAGAGAGGCATACAGGCCACATCTGGGAAACAACTCAAGATCCTCATGGCATAACAGACTAATTCTTATCACTTTATGTTTCACACAGTGTGATTGTTATTTTTCAGATAATTACAGATTGGCAAAAGGAAAGTGGTAGATGAACCATATTTATTTTTTAACAAAATATCTCATGAAATCTTACCCATGAAAAAATTCAAGTTGTCTTTGATAGGAATCATGTTCATATATTGAAAACGGGGTGAAGTTCTGTAAGAAAAGAAAAATCAATGACAATAGAGTGAGACTTTTGGAAATGTCTAAGATCTCTCTGGGATGGGTAGGAAGTCACGAAAATTATTTGAAGGGTCTTAGAAACAGACATATGGACAAGAAACTAACAATGACATTCAGCGTGGGTTAAATATTTTTGGGACATAATTCAATGAATTTTTTTTAGCCATTTTGACCATTTTTTAAAATTCCAGATAATTGTGCACTTCTGACAATATAAAACACATGATTTTGTCATTAACTGTGCTCTCAACAAGTTGCATCTTCTATATTGGAAAGGCCAACATAGTTCTGAGATAGTCAAAGGAATGAAATAGTTTTGAACTTTGCTCATATTTAGGAGGTCTGTGTCTTCAGCCTTTACTAAACATTAGAGATTTTTCACAGATCAACAATAGTTTATTCAATCAGAATTTTCATTGTCTTCTAGGATTTTATATGTAATATATAAATAAAGGCTCCCACTTAGAATCATATAATTTTTCTGCTGAGCTTTAATCATTTAATGTAACCTCTATAGTAAAACATTTGAGGACAATTGCATAAATGAAGTCTGGCTGAAGAGTCACAGACAATTCTGTGGTTCATTACAAAGTCAGATTCTCTTTGGCATTTATGTGGACTAAAAATATCTGTGACATTAACATATGGTTCATGGCAAACAAATTTGAGTGTGACTAAATCTTGAAGACAATCTTTGTGAAATTAGGTCACCTTGAAGATAGACTTGTAAGTTAATTTGGAATTTGAATAATCAGTGAATGACATTTACAACGCTGATGCCATAGTTAAGGTTGACTTGCCATTTCTATTATAAATTCTATATGTCAGTGATGTATCTCAGCCATTTTCATTTGCTGTAGACTTGACGCATAGGCTTAAAAATTGTACGCTAAAAGGCATGTTTTGCTTAGTGTTTGTTTCTAACAATTCATTAGGATGCAGAGGTATCAAAAAGAACTGCGTGGTTATAGAGACATTTGAAACTAGAGAGAATTTGTGTAAGCAATTAGATCACGTTTTATATCTCGTTGGAAAAATAAGCAGTTGACGTTTTAAAGGGAGATTCTCAAAATTATCTGCTATACATAGGAACATTAATTTCAGAGCTTATGATACTATCACACAACACTTTAACAGAATGCTTTCATTGAAGAAGTTTGATTTTAAATGAAAATCAGATAATGCTGTAAGAACCAGTGAAACATTTACACATTCTCATTGTTTCTAAACGTAATCTTAACAATGATGCCAAAACTGTCAAAGGCAAGGAATTATGAAACTGAGGATGCACATCATTGCACTTCATATATAAGTTTACACCACTGACCCTATTATTGCTGAATCTGAGAACACTGTGTCATATTATGTCAAAGTTGTTGTGATGGAGATACTTATGGAATAGAATTTCCACACCTCAGCTGCTAAACCTAGATTCTGGGGTATACACTCATATAACCATCCACTTACCAGTTTTATTCATGGGAATATGTGGTGAGATTTTAAAAGCGCTCCATATTGGTCTAATTCTGTTTCCTTTGGAGTCAGTGGACTGTTCCATTAGATTAAACTACAGAATAATCTTTGAGTTATAGGAAGGAACATAAAATTTGCTTTTGATTTAATGAGAAAGGAAATTCTATATTTCTGACTTCAATTACTTCAGCTTGTGTCATTATGTTGATTTTAATAAAATAGCTCCCATAAGAAAACACTGTTAACATTGACATATGAGGATAGATTCACTGCCAGGGCCAAGAGAGAGCCAAACAGAACCTAGATGGTTATACCATACATCTCCTTTGTTTCACCCATTGGTTCTCTATCACAGCAAAGATTTTGCCCTGTCATATCAAACCAATAATGGCTCTTGAACTATCCAGGACAATTTAGAATGTCATATTATGCTATGTTCCATGGTTCTGTTTTCCACATTATGGCCTGAGCTAATGAGAGAATCTCTGTCTGTGCTGCAGTCAAAGACCCATGGCATGACCACGGCTGGCCCAGGTCAGCTGACCTGAGTTTGTGAAGCTGATGCTGCAGGACTATAAAGTTGCAGTGTAGATAGTTGAGCTGGAGCTCAGGTTCTGAGACCCTCTACCATTGTGGGGTCTCAAAGCTCAGGCTCCACCCCCACCATTTACACTGCAATTTTTGCCTCTGCAGCTTAAACCCTATAAGACCGAGTCTCTGACCTGGGCTCTGAGACTATGCTGCTGGGTTTTTTACAGTGTGGTAGATACATCCAATAGGGTACTTACTCGGAACAAAAATTAGCAAAACTTCTTGACATATTTCAGGTCAGATGCCAATTGTCAAACGGAAAACAAGCATTGGGCTGTTCAGGCAAACAAGAAAAATGCATCTATAGTGCTTGTGAAGGTCAGATCCGGAGTAGCCAAATTATATTAACTCAAAATAAAATCAGCAGTCCAGTGTAGAGGCACATAAAGCAGACTAAGGATATACTGCAGAATAAAAAACTGAATTTAGATAGAACAGTTATGGGTAATGCCAAGAAAAATGTTCTCAGTTTTCTTTTCGGAATCCCAGAAGCAGGCATATTCTACTGATAATTTTAAACTGGATGATGAAAAATGTAATTTGACAAATAAGTCCACAATAGGAAGTTTTAGAAAATAGTATTTAGTGGGATTGGTGTAATAGAATACCCTTTCTTTCTGTGAACTAATGTTGGTTTGATAACTCCAGCACACATGCATTGTGAGCTTTCACATTTGTGTGGTATGCAATATTTGATGTTTCTTTCTTTATTTAGAACATTGTATTGTAAATGTTTGTATAGCATTTTACCGAAATGCGCTATGAAGGGAAAGCATGGCTAACTTTGGAACAACCCCAAAATTATACAGTAAATCATCATGGTTGCTGATTCGGCTTTCACTGAAGTCAATGCCAAAACTCTCAATGGGATCAGGATCAGGCCCCTAACTCTTTTTCCTTATGCCATTTCTAAGATAACTGGAAAGAGAGAAGTATATCCTGCTCACCCAACTCATGCAAACACTTCCATTTACTTCTGTGGGACTACTTGTTTGAATAAGAGTTTGGCGTGTAATCAGAAGTTCTTGTTTTCCAATTTCATGGTCCTCTATTCATTTCTTTAGCAATAGGAGGAAGAAGCAAATATATGATGTGCTCTATCAGTTAGTTTAATCAGGTAAACACTTATCCCCGTCCTTTATCTGTGAGAGAAAAGGAAGACATCTGTGTATCAGTTTTTCTTCTGACCTAGCCTGTTATACCAATTTCCCTATTGTACAATGGGCTAAGAAAGATAATGTTGTCTTCTCTGTTCACAAAAGAATGGGATGAAAGAGACTACACTTCCATAACAGTGCAAGCTGCAGGCAACCAAGGATACACTGCACTTAAAGGAGGGTGCAGTTAAATGGTGGTAGGAACTATACTGGGTGGACTGTGGAAGGGACAGCCACTGCAGTGATAAGCCAAATACTGTTACCACAGTTTTCCAGTACTGCAGTTCATTGTGTAACTTTGCAGTTTTTTAATGATATTTAAGGAAGAATGAACTTCTTATGCAAGTCTCAAGGCTGACATCCCAAGAGAATCAATTCCTCTGTTCATCTCCTCACACTATAAAATGTGGGGAATGGAAATGTAAACTTGCCCACACTGCATTGCTCACTTGCCCATCCTTGATCTGACAGGTAGGGTCAGCTGGTGTGCATGTATGCTCTCTCCATATGCTGTAGCAGCCCTGCAGATAGCTGGCTCAGCAGACCTCAAAAGTACTACCCAGAAAGACCACAGACTTAGTCCAGTGACAAAGGCACTCAGCCAAGTTTATTGCTTATGTGGCACAGTGCTATTGTTTGATAGATTCTACAGGAACACTAACACACGTATGCCTGTGACAATGGACTCCACTCAGGCAGCAGTGTGACTTTCTGATGCCCCTTTGGAGGGACAAAGGTGCCCCTCCTAGGATTTCTTTTATCCACTGGTACAAACAAGTTCTGTATTACACTCCTGATGTTGTTAGTTACCCACCGTATGCCTTGTACCTTCTGGTTTAAACAAAACACCTCCATTCATCATTCTGTCCTCTTATCCTTCTCTTTACTTGGGGTTGGTGTTTTCCTGTACCATCTCTCAGGTTTGTGTTTGTCATAACTTTGGGGGGTTCCTATATTAGCTCTCTGGAATATGTTTATATGAATACCTGTATTTAGTACTTTAGTAGCTAAAACTGCTGAGTTTTAGCAACACTACATGCCTTTACCAACTTCATGTATTGGACAGTGAACTTGTAAGTAAGTGTCTGCTTTATGACAGGGCTGGCTCATAGCATAGACTGGCTTTGCTGACTGTGGTTCAGTCCTCAGGTCTTGCACCAGGCCCAGTGCTCCAGGCTCACTCGCTCTACTACAATGGGATTTACCTTTTGGTGACAGAGCACTTTGATCTCCAGAGCAAGGGATTCCTTGGCCTTCCTGCTAACAATGCTAGAACAGTTTGCAGTTTGTCAGTCATGGGGTTGAAAGATCCTATCTGCCACTTTCTTTTCAGATGCAATTGTGGTATCTACAATGTGTTTAACAGGGCAGTTATGCATTTTAAATGTTAAATCTGTTTGATTACATTTTTAATTCAATGAAACTCTTTAAAACTTGAAGCAGAAATAGGGTGATGTAGTTTGGAGAGCAGGAAAATTCCTTTCCCTGGAAGTAGTCTAGCAGAGTCCACTGACTCTGAAATATCTACTAGAAAGCCTGATCCTTTTTCTCTGCAGTATCCATACCAACGCCTATGTTTCCTGCTTCTTTTGAATAATACCTCTGAACACGGGTTTAGGTGTAGATCGTTTCTGACAATCCTTTTTTGTTCTCTAAATTGTGCTCAAATCACATTTTGACCCCATCAACCCACATTCATTTTTTTTTTACTCTTTTGTGTAATTGAGGTCCCCACCTCTGCCCTACCTATCCCACATATGTTCTTTTCAATTTCCTCCCTCTTCTCCCCCACTTCAGTAACACAAGATTAATGTGGTAGAGGAACTTTAGTTCTACTAGAGACTCAGTGATCTCAGAACTAGGCTAGCTTTGCAAGTTCATAGCTTTGTCTCACTGCAAGTAAATACATGCATAGAGACTCTATCTACCATACATATATTATGCAAATTTGAAAATGTTTAAATCATAGTGTTACTGAATTGAAATCTTTTATAAAGGATGCAATGAATGTATTTGACACTTTGGTAGCTGGTGAATGCCAGTAAAGGGAACAGTGAAGAGTCTGTATCAGACAAATGTAATAATGCAAAATGGAAAAAAATATAGCAGGCAGAGAGACATAGAAGGATTCAGTAGAGCAAGTAACAGATAGATCAAGGGAAAATACTCTAAAATAGTAATCTAACTACCAAGTTATTTGCTTTTACCTATGGGCATAGACAAATCATTTCTTCCAATAGTGACAGCTGACCCAAAAGGTTAACAGTAGAAGATACTTACTGTACATGAATGTTCCTCATTGAGCTAGTCCACAATAACACTGCATTTCATAGATTTTGAGGAATAAAGGGACCATTACGATCCTCTAATCTGACATCCTGTGTAATGCAGACCAGAGAACTTCATCCAGTAAGGGCAGCAAGCCCACAAAGTCTGGATGATCTGCTGTACCTTCTAGAAAGACGTATAGTATTGATGTGATGGAGAATCCACTACGTCCCTAGGCAAGATTTCTCCAATGGCTAATAACCCTCTCTGTTAAGACCGTGCACCTTATTTCTAGTCTGAATATATCTAGCTTTGGCTTCCAGGCTTTTCCTTTTTCAGGTATATCCTCAAGACCCATTCATACCTTGACACACCTGCAAGAAATAAACCAATTAATTTATGGTTGATAATTTTGATAATTGGGCTCCTTTAAGGTGCCTCATGTTGGGCATCCAAAAATGAGGCTGTGACAAGCAGAGGGAAGGGTGGACTTGACTCCTGAGGCTAAACTACTCTGACCTGGAAACCTGGAGCTGTAACCTGAGATGGAGGGGGACGGGAGTTGACACCTTGGGGCTGGCAAGGGAACAAAGGAGAGGCAGACGTTGGTTTTTTTGGAAAAGGGGTTAGACGCTGGCTGGGGAAGAGGAGGGAGCCCGGATTCGGGGTCTCATCTCCCTGCCCCCCAGAAGGGCCGGGCCAAGGGGGCCTGTTTGTACTGACAGCTCTAAGTGGGATTGTGTGCCTGGCATCTCAGATAAACCTTCTGATCTACTGGCTGGCTAAGAATCACTGTGAATCCCAAGAAGTGGGGGGTGTGGGAACGGGACTCCCCCACCCCCCCGTGACATAGGCGTCAAAATTCACTAGTCACTTTAGAAAGCTGATGCCTCACATGTAAATTTAAATAAATTTCCAAAAGGCAAATTAGAATAAATCAGTAGAGTTGGGTAGGAAATGGCTTTCCTTTCGTAGGTGAATTTTCAAGTTTTATATAAAAAAAATTCCCAAATTGGGATAAAAAGTGAATCTCAAATTTTGTAAACTAATTATCTGAAAAAAATAGATTCAATCACTTGAAATATTTTGATAATTTTGAGATGTTTTGTTATGATTTTGAACTTTTATAAATATCCTTAGGTATTAATTTACTAAAATTTCAAAACAAAATTGTTTAGAACAACCAACCACTACCCTTTTCATTGAAAAACTGGTGAGGCATGATGTTTCAACAATTTCAAAACTTTTATTTTCTCCTTTCATTTTAATAAGGAGATTCATTGAAACACACACTTTCCTATCAACAATTTCAGTTTTGACACACCAGCATTTTCCAATGAAAAAACAGTACAAAAATGTAACAGATATGTAATTGCTGAGAAAATGATACCATTATCCCCTCAAAGCAACCTGCTTGTGGAACAAGGCTTTCTTGATTTGAGTTGTATGCATTATTTTTAAAGTAGCAGCAAAATAAGCATAGGTAATTGTTTCATTGACTTTATATAAAAATTGAAGATGTTATTTCATTGTGGCGTAAGAAATATCCTCTTTCCTTCTTGAAATCAGTACATCTATTGTTATTAAAATAGTGTCTTGTCAGGTTTCTCAAGCTATGTGTAATTCAATAACAGGATATAGATACATTATGGAGAGTAGGGCTGGAGTTCATAACATACCAATCAGGAAAATAACAGGTAGTGGGAGGGGATTTGAAATTCTACCTTAGTGTCTCCCCTCGGTATTTCCAGGTTTTAGAAGACTTGAGGTTAGAAATAGTTGCTGATTTCTCTTTTCATCCCTCCTTCTGTTCTTGATTTCTCCCATTTCCTCTCTCCAAGAACAGCAAGGAGGAACACCAAGAAAAGTGAGTAGTGCTCTTGGTACATTGGACAGCCAGGTTTGCAGAGCAGTGCGCCATATAGATGGACCGATGCTGCCACTGCACAACGGTTGCTCATTAGGAAGTGGAAACTGTAAAGATTGGAACAGTGTGTATGTCTAGTAAAACAAGCCCTAGCCTCCCTTTTGAAAGACAGCTGAAACAATGCTCTGAAATAAGTTTTTGTTTGAAATGCAGCTAACAATGGGCATTACAAATGAGTCAGAAGATCAACAGAATTAGGACCGTTAAGAGGAAATGAACTATGATTTATCTGGCAGCCCATCCTATTCCTGATAATACGATAAACTCATGGGGCCAGTCTCTCTTTCTGCACTGAGGCTAACACGAATTATTCATATTCTGCAGGGGTTGAATCAAGTCCCTGAAGCTCTCATGAATTTACATCAGTTCAAGAAATTCTGCCTTTAAAAGGTCACTTAATCAGACATACTATGTTGGCCAATGTTAAAATCAGGTATTTTTTAAGGTTGCCCTATAGCGTGAAGTAATTCAGGGCTGTTCATCAGTCTGCTGGCACCTTGATTCTGAACACCATTATCAACACATGCATTATATTAATTCAGCCTCAGAGAACAAGTCCTAGAAATTGACTCAGAAAAAATGACCTGTATCCCTTCCTCAGTTTTGAATAGTTTCTTTTGTTCTACACCATTTTAGCTTTTAGAGTTCTTCCCACACCAGAATGAAAAACATTCCTAAAGAAATTAGGTGCAAGGCATTTTCACATCTGAGTAGCTTTCTCCACTTCTTTGTTGTAGGTGTTCTTTGTCGGAGTTATCATGCTTTCCTCCAACCTCTCTAGGACTTTCATTCACATTTAGGTCACAGCACTGGCTAACGCACCAAAGAGCATGATAATGCATTGTTACAGATATTACCTTTGGGGATTCATTGGTTTGTCTTTAGTCACCTTCCTGAAAGATTGCCCAACAGCATTTTCTATTCACGTTTCCTAGAAAACTTTCTTCTCAAAATATTAATTCTTCTCTACGCTGGGAAATCCTTCAGCCTTAATAAAGAAAATCTAGCTATGCACCTATGTATCTGGCTGCAATCAATGCAGTATATGAGCAGTTTTGTTCTATCTTTGTGCCTTACAGCCTTCTCAGTTTCAAATCCAAAAGTTTAAAAAATCCTCTGCCAAAGATAGCAGTACAGCTGTTTGTTATGAATTGTTAGGGTCAAATCTTGTGAACCTTCTCTTTATGAATTATTTGTAAACTGAATGTTTGTTCACAAATGACTAATACGTTTTAAAACATGATCCTGTAGATTTCCACACAAACTATGTGGAATTCAGTTCCGGGAGTCACATGATACTTACCGTCTCCCTATTGGATAGTCAATTATCTGTTAACAGGAGCAGTGCCTGAAGTGATTCAGGCATTGAAAATCTCAGGGAGAGGCTGAGAGCATTTTAGGGAGAAAGAGATAAGGAGAAAAGCAGTCCTTGGAGATGTTACTGTTTCTCTGTTGGAGCCTACAGAACACTATATTTACCTGTGTGTGTCAATACAGATTTCAAAATAACTGGATTAGTATTTTGTATTTGAAAAAAATATAAATAGCTGGGCTCTCTCCTGGCTTGGAGAAAGAAATTGAACTTTAAATTCAACTTACTCTGGTTTCATCCCCACTAAGTAATTGCATTTATAGCATGGCCAGGCAAGCACTTCTTCCTGTGTAAGTGCACTAGCTCATATATGAATATACTTTCTCACAGACAGACATATTTGTGTAAATAAAAGCTCCTCAAATATTTATGGGAACAAAAACTAGTTGCTTGAATGTTTGCAGAAAAGTGACTAAAAACCTTTACAGACATATTAATACTAAGGGAGGACTGGAAGACTATTTGGTTAATTGGACGGTTTTATTTTGTTCAGGATGGGAAAGATTCTCATTGATTTGGCCAAATCATTCTGTCAGCCGAGGGAAGACCATTGACAATGGGGGAAACTGAGGTAGTTGCTATATCCTACTTACTCCTCTAAACGGTCCTGTTGAATGTTTACAAAGAGTGCTCATTAACATGAGTAAGGGTTGGGAAATCAGACCTTTACACCTTCAGGCCTTTTGTATAGTTACATATCTCTAGCAATTAACGATTGGCTTCCTTTAGTGGCATGTAATACTTGTTCTCGAACCATTGCTAATTTCATAAGTTTCTTATTTCTCACATAAAGCTGGTATTTTAGTGAAAATATTTCAAAGGATAATTTTATGTAATCACCAAATTTCTGGTTTCCAGCAGCTCTGTATATTTGTGTGATGCTTTGTCTTTTTTTTAGAGTTGCTATGTGCAGATGAACCCATCTGTTTCCTTCTGATTTCCATCTTCCCAGTTTATGTGCTTTTCTCTTGTTTTGGCAGCCTAGCTCAGAAGTCAGTGCGAGAATGTCAGTGCTTGGCATTGCAGGATTTAGAGAACAATTAGAGCAAAAGAAAAATCTTGTATAACAATCTAGGATACATGGCATGGCTCTTTAAATCCAGGGTTTGTTAATAAAGAAAAATGGTAAGAAACCACAGATCACATTAAGGAATGGAGCAAAATCCCTGCCTCATTTGCTGCAAATATAATGTTCTACATTTTCTCCCCAAATAGCTGAATGTTAAGGAATGCTGCTGAACTTTAGCTCTATTTCTTCATTGGCATATTAAGTGAATGATAGAGGAAGTCTCAGTAGTGTTCTTGGAAATTTCAGAAGCCTAAATGTCTTTCCTAGGAGATTCTGACAGACATTCCACATGGCGTGTGCAAGCTGTCGATTAATCTGTTTTTTCAAGGAAAGCTTTCCCTCATATGTATTAATGCATAGGAACATTAGCTGTATAAAGTATACTTGAAGGTCAGAATGAGTGTTTGTTTCTCTTTAGACCTCCTCAGCAAAATCTCCAGCTTCAGTGAAGCAGAGTTTAATCTGATGAGTGAGTAAGGCAAAGTTAGCTCTCAGGGCAACTCTACACTACTGCTTACATCAATCTACCTTACGTCATTCATGGGTTTGAAAAAGCACCACCCCCTGCTGTGATGATGTAGTGTAGGCTTGACCTCAGGCACCTTTCTGCCATGAGCTCTCTTCCTCTTCCTCAGTCCTTGGGCTGATTGAGAATCAAACCACTTCCTGCCTTGAGCATGCTAAAGGGTACTGTAGGTCATGCTGACTTGTGTGCTCCTTATGGGTTGTTAAGCCGGTGAGGCTTGCTGGCATGCAGAGCACTTTGGACACGCTCCCTCTGGAGCTTAAAATGCCCCTCCTACGCTCATCAGTTCCAGACATATGCGTCTTCCAAACTTCTAGAGCAGGGAGTTACTGTAGAGCAGGGGTGGGTAAACTTTTTGGCATGAGGGCCGCATCGGGGTTACAAAATTATATGGAGTGACGGGTAGGGAAGCCTGTGCCTCCCCAGGACTCCCTGCCCCTTATCCAACCCAATGGCCCTGGCCCCCTTACCATGCCGCTCAGAGCAGCCTGTCTGTCAGCTGCGTGGCCAGGATGGAGCTAGACACGCTGCCGTGCTGCCCCGCAGAAGTGCGCAGCCCCGCTGCCCAGAGCACTGCCCGCACGGTGGCGTGGCTACAGGGGAGGGGAAGGACAACAGGGGAAGAGTTGGGGGAGCTTCCTCAGCCGGGAGCTCAGGGGCCAGGCAGGACAGTCTTGCGGGCTGGATGTGGCCCACGGGCTGTAGTTTGCCCACCCTGCTATAGAGTCAAGGATGCTTGCTTTCTTAGCCCAGACTTCTCTTAGCTACACCTTTGGGGCAGGTTTGAGGTCCACAAAGACTTTATTATGAGCCAGGCTTGAGCCCTTGTTTTACTTGTACAAAAATGTACTTACCCCTTCAAAATAATGAGAGCTCCTAGATAGATGTGGTCATAGCCCAAACTCATGGGCCTTCACTTACTTGATGATTCCACATGTAGCCTGCACCCAAATTGTTCATGAGTGGTTGAACTTTCAGTTTTATGAGAGTCATCCACAAATAAGAACCAATAAAACTTTTGTGCTTCACTATCATCTATTCTGTATATGCCACATTTTACAGGAAAAGAGAGCTCTGCAGGGCCATGAGATGCCAGATTTTAAACATGTCACTGTACATGATGACACATGTCCCTTCGTGGGTCCAGCAAAATAAATATTTTTGACAGCCTCTTCGTTCTTCAATGCTTCTGTTTGCAGCTGCTGGTGAATTGGCAGACAGAATGCAGATAGGGGCTGTCTGTTCATAAATTGCATTATCTCCTGGACATCACAACTACCCAGAGAGTATGAATGCTAATATCTTTAGAGCCAGATTTACCCCTAGTTTGTTCAGGTTTCTGCTAGTGTAAACCAAAGCACATTATGTCAGCAGTGGCATTGTCAACCAATAGGAGGTTGTGGTAAAGGAAATGGCAACAAGCACCCTCTGCTTGGGACCATAGGGGTGTCAGCATCACTCAAAAGATGATGCTAGCTGGGCAGGACATGTAGCATGACTGGGCTAGTCAGAATATGTGCTAATTCTGTCAGAAGCACGGAGAGCTCTAGAGCACCCTAACACAGATAATTATGGAGGAGGATAGTTTTATCAGGGTACTTATACAGCCATCATGATTGCACAGTTATTAATGGGTTTTTTAAATATTATTAGCATCCCTGTGAGCTAGGGAAGTCTGTCCTTTATTTACAGGGCTGAGATCTAGGCTATACAAAGTTACTTGCTAACAGCCAAGTCAGGAATCTGTGGCATGGCACAGAATTGAAGCCCCCGGGTCTCCAGAATCCTAATCTGTTGACTTAACTACTAAGCTGTCCTTCCTCCACCTCCACTGCTTTCAGGATGTTTCCCATGGATTGGTGAAGGCTTCGTTGGCACCAGTCCAGGTGTATCTGATCCTTTGGGTTCTAGTCTCCCTCAAAATGCCTTTCTAATTATTTATTAATATAGGCTGAAGTTGAAGGAGATTGAGGTGAGGAGAGGAGCATAAACCCCTTTGTCAGGAACTGAAAAGAACAATCAAATATAAAACATACATTCTTTTAAATATTTCAAGCTGCTCAGGAAACATGTTTTGAAATAACACTGTCACAAATCTAGTTGTTTTTTTTTAAAAAAAATTCTTATGAACAGTTCTTAATTAATGCAGATCACCATGCCATGCAGCATTTACCCTCTTACTAATCGTCACTAATTAAATGCAATTGACATCAATAGCTCTAATGGTTTGAGTAATGGTTATAAGCTGGCTCTTAAGAGAGTGCTTAGTTACTACTTTGTGGAGAGATGATAAAAATGTGTCTAACATTTACAGAGCATGGCATCTTTTTTTTTTATTATTCTGGGGAGTCATTAAATTAAGGCACTGATCACAGGTTCTGACACCTGACATATGCTTATGGTAGCCTCAACACACACATCTTAATTATACTTTCACTTTCATCTAACCTAATGATAACCTCTTCCTCAACTCTGCAATGCGGAAGTAGGTACATGTTTTTCTTCTAGGAACTGAACTGAGACTACTAAACACATTTCTTGTTGGGACCTAATGTGGGCACAGCAACCCATTCTGCCTCAACGCTCTTGTGACGGGGTGGACTAGATCTAGAAGCCCACTGTGATATGCCTTGCAGCCCTGCCTCACCCTGCCTCAGAAAAGAGCTATAGAGAGGTCCTCTAAGCTACGTAAAGAGGCTGGATGAAACACAACCAATGAGTGGGGGTGCAGGGAGCAGCCAATCAGGGCCCAGCGGCCTCCTATAAAAGGAACTACAGAGCGAGAGTGAGTTCAGTCTGCTTGTAGGGACCAGGAGAGCAAGAGGTGTTTCTGGCTGGCTGTGGGAGCTGAAAGGCTGGACAGAGCAACTACTAGCAGGGCTGGCTGCATGAACTGCAAGGAACTATGCTATGCCATCATGTGCCAGCAATGCTCCTCTGCCATCTATATTGGCCAAACCAGACAGTCTCTACACAAATGAGTAAATGGACACAAATCAGACAGAAAGAACTGAAACATTCAAAAACCAGTAGGACAACACTTCAATCTCCCTGGACACTCAGTAGCAGACTTAAGTGGCCATTCTTCAACAAAAAAACTTCAAAAACAGACTCCAGCGAGAAACTGCAGAACTGGAATTAATTTGCAAACTTGACACCATCAGATTATGCCTGAATGAAGACTAGGAGTGGATGTTTCAATATCAAACTTTGCAATTTATCAGATGAGAGGGACCAGCTTAAAAAATACTGGTACTGGTAACAATCCGCCCAGCTGTGGTCCATTAAAGATCCAATTCAACAGGCTCCAGCCCGTCCAGTGCACAGGGCAAAACTTTGTACTCAATCTGAGCATGAATAGAACTATTTTTTTTTCATCTTGTATCTGAGGAATACAACAACTGTGATTACACAGCGAGTCATTTTATAATCAAACAACTAAACCAATCCCTACTCCCGTAAGGCTCAATCTTGCAAGGTGTTGAGCACTCTGGCCATGAACCAGCAAGCACTGAAATCTACGTCATTTGAGGTTGGATTGTCCAGAGACTTGGGATCAATTCCCTGTTCCACCATAGACTTCTTGACTCATCTTGGCTAAGTCCTGGGTAGTTGCTCTGGGCCTCAGTTTCCCATCTTTAAAATGGGCATGTAAATACTGCATTAACAGGATTGTGAGGATAAACACATTAAAGATTGATGGGAGCTGTAGAAATACCCTAGCTAGGTAAACAGAAGCCCTACTGACTTCACTGAGGTTACTTACATGCTAATGTTAAGCATGTACTTAAGGGCTTTGCTTGATCAGGAGCTGAGGCACCTATCCTCAACGGTATTAAGGAGCCTAAACTCCATCAGAGGTGAATGCCTAAATACTTTTGAAGATCTGGGCCTGAATGCTCAGCACCTGAAAATAAGGAGCCCATTGTTGTGTTATTAGCATTACCCATACTTAAACATATCCATGTGGAACATCCATCTCTCTCTATCCCTTATGTCAAATTATAGCAAGCATATACATTATCATTCTGTTTGGCTTATATTTTACTCTTCCTTCATTTTCGCATTTGTCTTTGCAAAGGCACATCCAAGCATCTCAGGTACACAGTCAATTTCTCTCTAAATATGTTGGGTCAAGAAAAACCTATTAGTGCTTCTTGTACATTACAGGTAAAGTGTTTAATATCTTCCATTTAAGATGCATTTGCCAAAGGTGTTGTCAAAATGAATGAGTAGACAAATTCATAAGTGGAGGGGAGAGGCCAATAGATGGGTATTGAGGGATTAAAGTTCACGTTTGGTAATATAAGCTAAATGCTTGAGTGGTTTCATTTCATCCTCCTTCACCAAAAGGAGATTTATTGTTCTTTCTTTGCTTCTCCTTGACAATGACAGGTAAAGAGTTGAGAGATTTAAGTTTATCCCAAGAACCTAAATTCAGTAGAAAATTACACTTCAGAGTAAAGGAGGCTAAATTCTTGTCAATCAGACTTCTTGTTTCATTCTAGCACTATTCAATCTTGCACATTTTGAAAATATTTCCTAAGGGATCATGAAATGAAAATGAGGGGAGGGCTGTGTGCTTGTTAAGAAAAAAGGATTTTCACTAGTACAAAGCATACCATTTACCACCCTGGCTTTCATTAATATGGTCAGCATTTGTAACACATATTGGCATGCAAATATTTTCTTGAAGGTGCTCAAGATTTGCTGCCATTTACAAAGGTTGTATGTTATTGTCAGCACATGGAGGCGTCACAAAATATAAAGGGCTTCATCAAGCATTTTATGCTGTGTCCTGAGTATGGGTTGGCATAGTAATTTGCTACCAACCTCTATCAGGTTTAACATACTGATTCCCTCCCCTCTTACTGGCTAAACTCCAGTGGTTGGAGGGGGGAGCCAAGATTCTGTCCACTCCCCTGCTCACCTGCTTGGGTGAGGACACCTACTGAGTGCACAGCCCAGCTCCTTCCATCCACTATGGCTAGGAAGTACTAATGGGGAAGGAGGAGTTTGAGGAATTCAATTCTCTCCTTCCTGCCTTTGTGCACAGCAGTGTTAGCAAAAGGCACAATGTAGCCTCAAGGTTGCATAGGGATGTGTGTAAATTGAATAGGCACTGGTCAAAAGATAATTCATCATTGTATTTCAACTCTTTTGCATATTGCTTCTTGTGCAGGGTGGGAGGGGAACTCCTCTGAACTCTAATTATGGAAGCTCGGATTCTCCTTCCCTGTTCCTCGTGAATGATTGGCACCAGCACAGAAATGCAGCTTCAAGTCATCCCAATGGTCTTTCCACTGCCCTGTGATCCACGTTCTGACTCGTTCCTTGGTTGTGTTGTTCTACGCAGGGAAATGAGAGTGCTGAAGTGCGTGACATAGTATTTTCATATTTGGCAGCCATGTTAATCATCAGAGCAATTGTATTTATGGCTTGACATGGAAGGACAAATTTCACCTGCCTTATTTGCATGGGTTGTCACTTTTTGAAATCCGTGTGATTGCTTCTGTAAGGGAGGCAAATATAGTATGGCCTAAAGATGGAGCAGATAAAGAACAAGTAATATCCTACCAGATGCAATGAAATGTACAAAATACCTTCCTGTAAAAATAAATTGTCATGTGCCAAATGACTGGCTACTCTGCCACTGGCATAGGGAGTGTGATGGGGACGTGGCCAGGAGAAAAGTAGTATGGCTGGAGCACTACCATGTTTCTGTGATCTGCGTCTGGTTTACCCACCTCTCAGGGCAATAGCCTGCCAGCCCAGACATTTCTATACTCTGAAAGAGACCAGACAAGGGTAGAATCAGCCTCAAGACCAAGGTGTCTTAAATGGTTTCTTTGTGGCTTTGCCAGTCTGGGCACCCAAAAGATCCAATCCACCAGCCAGGAAAGTTAATGGTAAAATTTCCACTGATCCCAGTGGTGACAGGACTGGCCTTCAAAACAATCCCGTTAACTAATTTCCAAACTAGCTGGCTCCCTCTCCTATTGCATCCCTTCTGTCCTGTTTTCTGACCCCCCCACAGCCAGCCGTGCCTCATCCTCCCATTCCTAATCATTCAGTAGCAAACAAAACTATATAACTAACCTAATGCACTTAATGATACCATGCACACTAGTAATTGTTAGTGTTTGGATAGCACAGTGAGTTTACTTTCTCAGTGTGCCTTAGACTCTGAGTTAAGCCCACCTGAAAGTTTTGGATTATAAAACAGCACACTTTCAGTAAGAAAGCAGTCAAGTGAGGATGGAAGCTTGAAGAGGGGATGAACGTGAGAGTAGATTTGTTACAGCCACTGATAAAAATAAATAAATTGGATTATGGATATATACAGTACACCATAAAAGTAACTGGGTTCATATTTGCAATATGTATTTTAGGTATATCCAAAATGCTCATTTTTTCCTCTTGGTACAGGAAAAATACCGATAGAAGGAAACAGCATTCAAATATGGGGGAAATCTATATAAAAGAGAGAGTATTTGGTTCATCTTTGCATCAAGGAGTGTTTGTTTTAAGACAGCATTCAACACTGACCGAAATCAGGGAGTCCTTCAAAGGAAAGTCAAAGTTACATGTTAAATCTATATCCAAGGTAGACAGCTGTGGCAAATAACTCTTCACTGAACTTCTTTCATTAGCATTCATGAATATTTGCATAAATCTTGTCAAGAAAAAATTGGCAGAGGTGCAAGGCCTGCTTCCAATTCTTTTTACTTCTAACATAGCCATGGAAAATGCATTTCCAGATTTAGAGGCTTGTATGCATTCACCGAAACAAAGAGATATCAACAAACTGATTAGTGATGGTAATTACAAACCTGTGACAAGCCATTTACTTGAATTACTCTGGGAGAATGCAATTGCCATAATAAATAAAGTGACAGCTAAAAACAAAACTGAGACTTGTTCTTCAGTGTCTGGAACACAGCTGCAACATACAAAAACAAAAAGATTTCAGTTTCTGTGGAACTTAAAAGCTACTGACCAGAGCTGTCACTAAATAGATCACTTGTGTGAGGTCACTGTTTACAGTTCACTTTATAAGGTGTTTCAAACTCTATTCCTCATCTGTAGCATTGGCATGAATATCTACCATGTTAATATGCAGTAGAAGGCAGGTTTTTTGCCAAGTAAGGGTTTATTGAAGTCAATAAGAATCGACTCCTGTGATATTGTAAAAATGCAGACATGTTATAGTGTCATGCTATCTCTGACACCAGCATTGCACATCTGCTGAGTGGTAGCAGAATTCCAAGGCCTTGTAGGCTAACTTGCCAATGGAGGAGAAATCAGTGATGTACAATATGGGTTTTCATAAGTATAACTTGATTTATTTACAAGTATACATCAGTCTTGGAAGAGACGGTCACAGATAGCACACTGGACAGTCTCATTCCCAGGAAGCAACTCTGCACCGAGAAATGATTCTAGCAGAGAGCCAGCCACATTGTTGCTTGCAAACACTTCTGAACCATCTTTGCAACCAAACTCATAACACAAGCATTTCTTTCAAGACTAAAACCTTGCTCACATGATAATTAAAAGATCTGAGAAGACTGAGTTATAGCACTGTGACAGGTAGGGCAATTTCATGCAGTATTCTTGGAAAACCTTACTGAATTAAGTATCTTTGGAGTCCATTATATTAAATGCAAAAATTATGTTTTAGTGTGGGCCTAGATGATCAAAGGCCTAGAGACTGCAATGTGGGAGACAAGAATGCTCTTCTGAGACAGTGTGTGAAGTGGATTTCCTGGGAAATATGTAGGAGGTAATGAATGCAAATTCTCCTCCCTCAGTCATGCAAAAATATAGTCTTTTGAAGCTATGTACTGAGGAGGGGTCCACTGTATACTGATTTATCTGCTGTGGATTCTGAAGATGAGTAAACCAAGCAACATAAAGGAATGACTAACCTATTCATGATGATGATAGTTCTGAGCTGTTACAAACTTGTAAACCTCAGGAAAAAAACATGAGGTTTGAAGGGCTGACTCCTACCAGAGCCCTTGCTACATTTGAGGTGGAGGTGATCTCTTGTAAGCTCAGTAGCATATATGTAGGTTCTCTTACTATTTTTTTTCTCTGTAGTGCTTTCACTTTAAGAATAAATATGCTTGCCTAGAAAGAGCTGTGTGATAATTTACAACTAAGCTTCTGGAAGGATTAGATTTTGACCAGTAAATGTTGATAAATATTTTCACCTAACACAAATGAGGGGAAAAAAGTATTTGTATTTTCATGGATCAAAATTTATGTAAAGAAAAGTGTTTCTTGAGAATTTAGTTTAATTTAAGGATATTTACTTTGTATATTTTGACATATGATGTGAACTGTCTCTTATTAACAGTTAGAAAGTTTTATTTTTTTTTTAATCTCAAGGGCTATTATCATTAAATAAGTGTCTGACCCCCATTGCACCAAGTTTCCCACAACTGAAAATTTAAATAGGAAAAAAAAATGCTTAAATCCTTGACTTTGTGCAACTGAAAATGTAAATGGCTAAATAAAAAGTGCTTAAATAAACATTAATATTTATCCATTGTAATTGTTTAAAAAAATTCAAATTCTGCCAAGCCTACTAGAACTGCTGGCAGTTACACTGTTCAAAAGCCTTGTGGGGAGAGTGCAGCTGCTGACCTGTCTTATGCAGTTTGGCTTGCTGGGGCTATCATGGTGTGGGCAGGGAACTGTGCCATCTGGAAAAAACCCGTTCAGAAGGGAAGGAGACACAAGACTCTCCCCCAAGAGAAGTGATGGTGAGTGAGCTGGAGCCTAGAGTGGGTGCCCTTGAGGGACCATGCATAGCTCCACAGGGCTTAAGTACTTAGGAAGTTTCATTTTTAAAAGTTACTCAGGCCCAGTTCCTCTAAGACATTTACATATCTAAATAGCTTTGACAAACAGGGCCTAAATGACTTACCAGGGATGATGTAAGCCAATGGTAGAATCAAGTCGTCTGTATCACCCTGAGTCTCCTTTCCCGCCCCCACCCCACTGCAAAATTGGGCTGCTGGTGTTTACCACCTTCACAGGAGTATTGGGGAGCATGAATAAATAATGTTTATAAAGTGAAGTTCAAGTGCCAGGTATTATTATGCTGGTGCAGAGGTGGGAAAGGAATTGAGGAGTCCCTGGCTCCCAGCGCTGTGTTCTGTCTATATACTCACGTGTTTATAGAATTCACCACCACCTTCTTTCCCTTAAGAGAAAAACATAAATGCAGTTTTCCTCTACAACACTGCCCTTTTCCCCTCTCCCCCAAAATGGATTTTTATTCTTTTATCTTCTCATGAGAAAAAAAAAATCTCTTGAATATTTGTCATTTTCATCTAACAGACCTTTTCCCCCCTCACATTTATAGATATGTAAAACTGTAACAAGACCCCCTCCTTTGACAAGTGAAAAAAAATCAACAGTTTGAAGAGGCATATAATCAGCATGAAGCACGTCTTGCATTTCATTGCTTTATATGGTAATAAAATGGGATTATATTTCCCTTTAAAAAACTCTGGCAATATTTTTTTATTTGTCAAAGGAGACTATATTTACAATTCTTGTGCCTTACAGGGTTTTTTTTTTTGGCCCTTTGAAGGTGAGCCTGAAGCTTTTAGCTTTGATTTGTGTCTTGTGAACCCTTTTCTTAAGCGCCATCCTGTGTTTTGTTTTGTTTTTCCCCCTTTCAGCCATGTTTTTCCTTATACATTTGCATGGGAACTCTATAGAAAAGAGAACCAGAGATCTGTTGGAAATGTGTAACCAATGTTGGCAGTCTTTCTTTGCAGAACTTTACATACAAGTATGATTTTAAAATTTTCTACACTATTTCAGCTGAATGTCAAATTGCCTGTTTTATTCCAGATAAATCTTTATGCATGTGGCAGATTTAGACAAATATTCTTTGGATCCAGGACTGAAGGAAGCATGTCACACAGACAGATCTCAAACCAGCAGAAACATTATCCATGTGAGTGAAGTGCGCAGGCAAGCACAACTGAGTAGCAACTACTGAAATGCCCAAAGGCTGCAAAATCACAAAAGGTCAGATGCCTACCTTTTAGACAGAGCTATGGGGAAAAGACAGGTAAGTAAAAGAAACGAGTGCTCTCAGTTTTTCTGTCTTACTGTTTTTTCAATGACAAAAAATATAACAGGTTTGTTTAATACTTTTAGTCCAAATAATCTTGCTGATATCTATATATTACTTATGGAGCTGTACTGTCGTCAGTTGCTGTAAAGAGTATGCCTGGATACAAAACAATATCTGCACTGGCATATATTTGAATTGTGTGTTGTATTTGGAGGGATTTATTAGCTCACCACAAATTTGAAACATACTTTTTGCAGATGGGTTTCAGTGATTTAAAGGTTCAGCTTTGATATCACCTTTCAGTGCAGAATGTTTGACTCAGGCAGACATTTGTTTGAGAGGCCACACTGCTTATACCCATGATCACTGAGATCAGAGCAACTAGGTGGTGCAGGATGATCAAAGACAGCAAAAGTTCCCCCGCTCTCCCTCACTGAATGTTGATAATAACTATGAGAAAGCTTTCCTAGATGGAGACGCCAGCTAAGAATCAGGCCCTGTGAATGGGCTGTCCAGAAAAGACTTAGATCCAGATGTTATTGCCATTAAATTGACCATTTTGAATTTAAACTTTACATATGCTACTTTAATTGAATCCATGTCTTAATACCTGGCTTACTTATTTGGGGATTGTAATTGTGAATGTAATTTTTGGGCCTACATGTTGGTACCACATTATTAGCAGGTATTAGTAACTAATGTCATCTAGAAGTCATCAGTGACCTGATATGTAAGTCTATTAAACTAGACCAAAATATTTAAATGTTGGTGCCTAACAGCTCCTAAAGTATTTAAATGTTCTGTGCTAAACTTAGCACCTGAAGCCAGCATTAAGTGATCTGATTTTCATAAATTCTAAGCACCGTTGATTCCCACTGAAGCATTACAATATACATTCTAAATCCCTAGCATGCACCCAGGTGTTTTTCACGTGCACGTGTGGCTGTTTGCGCGTGTGCATGCAATTCCATGTGCACATAAGTGTAGGCCCTCTAGGGGGCCAGCCAAAAATGTTGACCTTAAATGACATATGCAAGGAGCTGGTATCCACATTGCTATTTCACCTGCTAGGGGGCAGTATCTACTGATTTCAATGACTTGCTGAAATACACAGCACTCAATGTCTGAATTTTCACATGTGCAGCTTCCACAATTTCCATCTAAATCAATGGGACTTGACAGAGATGAGCAGCCCTGAAAATTGGGGCCAAAAAACTGAATAGAGACACAAATCTGTCTCCTGGATTACAATACCCCATTTAAAATATTGTCCTAGAGGTGCCACTGCTACAGTATTTCCCATGTGCACATTTTATTCCTTTAAGCGACACAGGATGGCGCTTAAGAAAAGGGTTCACAAGACACAAATCAAAGCTAAAAGCTTCAGGCTCACCTTCAAAAGGCCAAAAAAAACCCTGTAAGGCACAAGAATTGTAAATATAGTCTCCTTTGACAAATAAATAAAATATTGCCAGAGTTTTTTAAAGGGAGATATAATCCCATTTTATTACTGTATAAAGCAATGAAAAGCAAGAAGTGCTTCATGCTGATTATATGCCTCTTCAAACTGTTGATTTTTTTTCATTTGTCAAAGGAGGGGGTCTTGTTACAGTTTTACATATCTATTTGCATACCTCATTCTAAGATGACTTATGCAAATATCTGTGCATACCTCATCTTAGAATCAGGCCCTTAGTCTCACTCTTCACTTAGAGCTTGAAGATGCTGGATGGTGTGAAAATTCTGGGGACTCACCAGTTGTGGATTGATCACCTTTGTAGCTATGCCATGTAATTAAACTGCAGAGAATGATAAATATCCATTTTCTTAAAATGTTGCCAAGTATTTTCCCACCATTGTAACAGGAGGAAGCAACGGTTTGGAAGACTATTTTTAATACATATTTAATATCCCATTTTTTTAAAAGTATACTTGTACTAGATTTAATCTCTTACGTGGTATGGAAACAATACAGGGTAAAGATTAATAGATTAAAATCTAATATAATATGGAACAAAGTATAAACCATCTTCCTATATATTAGTCTGTTGAATTTTGCATTTGATGTTTACACATTAATATGTAACTTTTGATTCAAAAATACTTCTTACCCTGATTTCTCAAAATGCAGAAACATAAATTATGGATAAATAAAAGTACATCTTCTATTCGCCTTATGCTACAACTCAACCTTGGATTACCTTGCAGCACACATTTACTTGAATTAAATAAATACATAAATAAAGTGTACTCATAATTACAAAACAAGTTAATTTGCTAATTCACATAAAAATCTATTTTCTGACTTCCAATTTAACTGGCTACTTTTCATTAAACATTTTGCACTAAATGTTGTCCTGTGGCATGAATTGCCTTGTCAAAAACCCTGTATTCTGCATGTGACAAACACAGTGTATATTAATACCTTCGTTATAGATCTTCACACTCTAATTATTTTAATTACTGCAATCACTGTAGATAGAATAGCACCTGCAATTTAGAGCAATCAACTACTTTCAGTTTGCTAAAATTAAGTGTTTGTATAAAATATCAAACCTTTGGTAATGGTTTGTCAATAAGTCAGCTATGGGATGACCTCTTGTAGTGAACATTTGTATAAACTTCCTATTTGAAAAAAAACACCATGGAGCAGAAGTTGAGTGCTGTAAAGCAAATAAAGAACAGAGAGTGATCATGTAAAACTGTATATTAAGCTAGTATTCCCTATGGAACTTTTGGCATTTGGCGGAAGGATTATAAGAAGTGAACATAAACTGAGCTGGGAATTAGTTTCCACACTGGATAGCAGTCAAAGTAGTTCAAGTTTAACTGTTTTTCCACATATGGTAAAGCTGAGAGAGAAATGGGTAAATGATTTTCAGAGCAGAAAGCTGCCAAAATAACTCTGTTAACAGAATGTTCTAAATAGCTGAGCATCATCTACTCAGTAAAAATGTGAGAATATGTACCTATCAGCTCACCCATGCGCTGCCTAGCTAAAGATACATCTACTTATATGAAATTGGATGCACTTCCATGGTATTTAATATGGAATTTAATATTAAAAAGAACTCAGAGCAAGAATGAGAGAGACTGAGAACAAGCCCTAGCAAATTATATTTGAATGGCACAAAGGTTCCCATTTTTCTCCAGCTGGTAACTAGTATCATGACTCAACCAAATATTTTTTTAATTTTTTAAAAAGTCTTTTGACTTCTGTTGGGGATCTGCCCAAAGCAGGTAGCTCAAGACGTGCTTTTCCAGAGCAACTGAGCTTGAAGTTGACTTAGACAATCAATACACAAAATAAAAAAAACATAAAAATCAGAGTATAAATAAAAATTATCAAGATTGTCCTCATTGTGAGAATATTAGTACATACACTATAAAACACATACTGGTAAGCAGTTTTATCTAACTGGTTGAAATTACAAAGTTTCTCTTATATTTGGATTTCAAGGTGCTTAGCTGAAATAATTCTTACATGTTTTAAGGTTTTTGTTATTTGAAATAGAAGTTAATGCTCAATAAGAATATAGGGAGAATAAAATAATGATGTTCATTTGATAAAGTTTAGTGTATTAATGTTAAAATGTATCAAGAAGTAATAAATCACAATCATTCAAGCTTTATCACAAAGTTTTATTGCATTGTTCTAAACCACAACTACTCTGGAAGGTGAGTTTGGTATTATGGAGCTATGGTGCCTTTACAGGTCCTTAATCTCCAATTTTTGCCCCCCTCCCTTTTTGGGGGCTAATTAAAGGTTATAGGGCCAACAGTGACAGTTTTGTCAAAAATAATTCTAAAATTAAAAATGTAAATTACTTAGTGAAATGTAATCTCTATCTCTTCATACGACTCTTAAAATGTAAGAGATTTCAAGTAATATTGACATTACTTGAAAATTCATAGAAAATACATCTTTCAGCTGCTAATCTTCCCCACCCCCATCCTATAAACACATGTATGTCACTTAATTTGAGTAGTCCCATAGACTTCAATGAGTAAAGTTAACAATAATGGTATCTGTAGGATCAGGGTCCTAATTATGAGCAGTATTTAGGTTCTGTAAACTATTATCTTTGACTATTAAGGCATTAATAACACTGTTAATAAAGGGTAAATAAAAGGGTGGATTTTTTTATGGGAAAGGGCATTTCAACTGCCATCCAAGTAAGAAATATTTACTTTGAGAAGTGGTTTTTTGAGAAGTGTTGTTGGAGAAGTGTTTTTTGTCCTCTTCCAGAACTAAACTACCCTTATAGCTAGAAAGTTTTTTCTAATATCTAACCTTAATCTTTGTTCCTGCAGTAAATCCATTACTTCTTATCCTACCTTCAGTGGACATGGAGAACAATTAATCATCTGTCCACTTCGTAACCGCTTTTAACATTTTTGAAGATGGCTATCTGATCTCCCCCCACTCTTCTTTCCCCAAGACTAAATATACCCAGATTTGCTTTTAACCTTTCTTCTTGGGTCAGGTTTTCTTAGCATTTTATTATTTTTTGTTGCTCTCCTCTGGACTCTTTCCAATTTGTCCACATCTTTTCTAAAGTATGGCACCCAGAACTGGACATAGTACTCCAACAGAGACCTCCTCATTGAAGAGCAGAGTGGCACAATTACCTCCCATGTCTTACATACAACATTCTTGTTAATACACCTGAAAATATTAGTCTTTTTTTGCACCTGCATCACATTGTTTACTCACATTCAATTTCTCATCCACTATAGCCTGCGATCCTTTTCAACTTTACTACCATCTAGCCATTTATTCCTCATTTTGTAGTGGTGCTTTTGATTTTTTCCTTCCTAAATGTAGTACTTTCCACTTGATTTCATTGAATTTCATTGTGTTGATTTCAAACCAATTCTCCAATTTATCAAGGTTGTTTTAAATTCTAATCCTGTCCTCCAAAGTATAATGAGATCATGTTTAAAAATTGTTCCCATTCTCATTTCTTATGTCTAACTATTGCAATCAGAGAGCACATACTGTCAAATACACAGTAATATATAAGTGATATGTTGGAACACTTTGTAGTTAACTTTTGCAGCTTTTTCTGATCTGGTATGCCAGTGAAGCAAAATGTATCTCTCAAACTGACTTTTCAACTGTGACATGCTTCCTAATCTGTGGCATGCCTCAATAGAGAAACTAGAAAGTGACATGCTTTTAATTCTATAGAGACCTGCCGCATGTTACCAAATTACGCAGTGCCTTCTTATTTCTATTCATTTCTGTTCTCACACACAGCATTATGTAACTGTTAAATAAACGAGGGAAAAACACTTTTTACTTGTATTTTGAATGTGCTGAAAAGCATAATTAGCTTTTA
The DNA here is from genome assembly GCA_007922305.1 of Dermatemys mawii. Classification (NCBI taxonomy): domain Eukaryota; kingdom Metazoa; phylum Chordata; order Testudines; family Dermatemydidae; genus Dermatemys; species Dermatemys mawii. The sequence continues at coordinate 17,538,246 of ML677363.1, forward strand.
GGTTAATAATTTTGTTCATATCTGTCAGGGCGTCAAAAAACTATGTATGGGATGAGTAATGACCTATTCAATGAACTATGTATCTACAAGTCCTCAGAATGTCAGGGATATTTTGTTAATTTGTGAGTGTTCTTTGCATCCCCAAATTATTGATTGACTACACATCTAAGAAAGCTAATGTGTGATGTTTATTGAAAATTAGGAGAATGTACTGAATTCATGATTTAGCTATTGCAAATCACTGTACAGTAGCTCTATTGACATCAGTGGGCCTACACAAATTTACAAGATCCAAGGACTGGACACCATGAAATATACTCCTTGTGTTCTCATTTGTCACAAGAGTATGTGGAGAGGTGCCTAGCACTGAGCCTCCTATTCTTTTGACAAAATAGGGCTAAGGTACAATGTATGCCATAATAAATTTGACCTAAATTCTGTGACATTTTAATATAACAGATCAGAATTCTGAGGCAGCTTAATTTCTGCTAAAAAATGGAGAATTTTATTGAATTAAATAAAAAAATAAATAATCAGAACCATAGTTCTGCTGGTTTTTATTTGGACATTAATACATTATTCTACCTCCACATTGTCAATTTTCAGTGTGTTGAGATTGGGCAGCAATTGACTTTAAAAGGCAAAAATTAAATGAAACAGAACATTTTCACTTGTTAATTTTCTGCCTTTTATCCAGACCAGATATGCCTCATGTAGATATGCACTAACTATTCATCTGGATTTTCTCAGTCTGCATATAGATCTGATCATGTATGTGTGATGGGGCCTTCAGTGGCTGAGCAGCCTAATGGCTGGATCGTTGGTTTGGTGGGGGCTGTAGGGAGACCTCACCTCTCTCTCTCTCCACCAGGTCCTAACCCAGGGTCCTGTGATACTCAAACCGCCTCAACAGGAAAGTCACTTAACCTCTCTACCTCAGTGTTCTCAGCCGCAAAATGGTGGTAATGATGCTTATCCATCATAAAATGCTTGAAAATACTTGGGTTTAATATGTACCATGTACCTGATCCCGTGCTCTAATTCAGTGGTTCTCAAGCAGGGGTATGCATATTCCCAGGGATATGCAAAGGGCTTCCAGAGGGTACATCAACTCGTCTAGATTTTACAAGAGGCTACTTAAAAAGCACTAGTGAAGTCAGTATAAGACAATGACAGACAATGACTTGTTTATTCTGCTCTATACACTGTAATGTAAGTACAATATTTACATTATAGTTGATTTATTTTATAATTATATGGTAAAAAAGAGAGTCAGCACTTTTTCAGTAATCGTGTGCTGTGACACTTCTGTATATGTACACAAGTAGTTTTTAAGTGAGGTGAAACTTAAGGTACCCAAGACTCCTTAAGGAGGTACAGTAGTCTGCAAAGGTTGAGAGCCACTTCTCTAATTGACTTCATTAGACTCCTCTTCAGGACCAGGGATGGCTACATACTATTAATAAACATTTACCTGTATACTTTGAGATTTTGTAAAATAGCAATTTTTAAGAAAACTAAATGTCCAGAGACCTGTAATGAAATTGTGAATCTATAACAGAAATGTTGACACTGTCTCTGGGTGTCAGAAATTCATAGTTTATTAATTAACAAATACAGCATTAGCAGAAACAACTCCCCCGTAGTGTCTTCAACTTGCTCTCGTTCAAATTATAGATTGTTTTCAGACCATACTTGATTGCCAGCAAAACTTTTTTTAAATAGAAGTTTATAAAGCAAATTATCCAGCTGTGAAATTGGAAGCACAACTGTTGCAACGCATCTGAATTTTATTTTTAGTAGTTCTCATACAGTAATCTGTACTTGCCTCTATAGTGCCTCCAAGTGAAAAGGATTATCTAGTCCGAATACATCGTACATAAAAAATGTGTTTCATTTCTTTTGCAGTTCTTAGAGCTGCCAGCCAAAATGAATGTTCGTCCCAGCATTGGCACCACTGGTACTTTTGCAGAAACTATTTCATGGTCCATTGGACCCTAAAGGACATTGTTTTTAAAGGCATATTATCAGAAGCATACCATCAGAGTGCATATTGCCATGTATTACTATAATTTAACGGCAGTAGTATTGCTTGGTTTATATCTGAAGACATTGTGGTCAAAATGCATTAAAGCTAACCTTTTGCTTTTCAGCATTTATATTTTTATATCTAGCTAGTAAATATAGTTCACTAAGGGTATTTTCAGTCATTTGGTAGTCCAAGTGGAAAAGGAGAGGAAATCTTTCTAAATAAATTAGAGGTTGTATAGTTTGTGTGCATGTAAAAGCTACTACTGATAGTGGGATTTATATATAGTAAAATAGAACATTAATTACCTGTCAAGGTACTGTAGCAAACAACCCCATTTTGATAGCTATATTGCTTTACAGATGTCATACATTCACCACTTGAAATTATACTGTGAAGCAACTGGCTTTCTTTTGAAGCAGCTATTGAATTGTACAATGTGACTTTCTAGATCTTCAAGGTTGGAATACTCATCAAAATATTCATTGGTCAAATCATTGCTACATTAAAATGATGTGGGCAATGCCGAATTTGATACAGACTGCAATGGTATTTGTTAGGATAAGATGTTACAGTGAGCCTGACAGCTTAACTGTCAGATAAATTGCTGTAGTTACAGCACATGGGCAAGTTCATAAACAGATGATATTAATGTTACCAAAAGATGACACCACAAACTAGTAACTACTTAGAAGCATCTGGACAGAAGCAAAATCTAATTTTTTCGAAAAGATCTATATTAGCAGTAATCATATTGTAATATGACCAACATATTCTTGTCAAAGGAGATAGTCTGATGGAATAGTAATACAACTGATTAAACATGGCATTCTATTCTAAAATAAACCTTTCAATTTTGACACTCAGTGCAGATTGATATAAATTAGATTGGTTAAAAAAATATCCAGAGTAGAAGAGATAATTAGTTCCTCTGCCAAATGTCAGGAGGGGAGAATGTACAGTATTATAGAAGAGATTAAAATTAAAAAGGTAGCCTTAAAAAAGATGAAAGTAATTAAAGGGACACCTGGTATGATACATTAAAGGAGATCCTTGCATATTTTTAAAGAAAACTCATTGGTCATAGGTCTGTTTAAGAACATTATTCAAAAAGAGGAAGGTAGAAATAGATTATGTAGAGCAGGGTTAGACAAGGCAATTGGAAGCATGAAAGACAGAAAGTAGGACGTGTGTGCCTTTACTGAGTGGATGAGAAACCTTTATATAATAGTGAAGGAAGTATGAAGACAAATGGTTCAGAGAGAGCAAGAAAGCACAGAGATATTATTATTTACCTCCCATACTGGAGATGATGAGAGGTGCATGCATATATTGAAAAATAAGTCCCTTTGAGGTTATTTTGTTAATAAACTGGCTAATTAAAAAATAAAGCAGCAATGAGAAATTTTTGCTGAGATGTTTCCCCTACCAGCTGCAGATAAACAGGGCATATCGTCATCCCCGCTTACTGAAGGGCAGTTAAGGGAAGGCTAAAACTATATATGAACATCTCTCCAAACACCAGTAAATAAACATGGAAGCAGCAATTTTAGAAAAGATCTAAACATTACAGGCTGCCTTTCATCGCTCCGGGGAAGAGTAGAGGGAGTTACACTGCAATGGGAGACCTCTGGAAGAATTGTAGCTAACCTAGGAGTTGACCCAAAGGACAATCAAGGGAAGAACTAAGGTATTTAAATACCTCAGAAAAATTAGATTCACCATTCCCTTTCTTGTCCCTCATGGTCAATGGCTTAGACAGCCAAAATTTGTCCTGAGGACTCCCAGAAAGCACACACTGCAGCTAATGAATCTACTGAAAGCACATTGCTATGCCACTCACTGCACTGGCTTTCTACTGAACGTAAGGTCAGTTTTAATATATTGGTTTTTATTTTCAAATCCCTCAGTAGCCCAAGCCCAGGATACTTAAAAGAACACCTTGTTCTCTGGGGCCACACCTGCCCATGACAGTTACACAGTGACACCTAGAGACTTGTGGCATGTTGAAAATCTAGTACTGCACAAAAGAACTGGACAAAGAAATTGGGGAAGATGCATCTTTGCTGTATCCTCATTGAGGCAGCCCTGAAATCACCATCTGAAACTCCTTAGTCATGAAAGGAAAGTTTTTCAGCAACCCCTTCTTCAAATGCTCCTGCAGCATTACCAGCAGAGCTGGAGAAGATCCCTGTCACTGGATTCATCTTCTTCAAGATGTAGGGCTTCTGAATAGTCCTGACCTCAGAAGCATAAGAAAAAAACCCAGGATCTTGTTCCCCAAAATCCAGAGCCCAGGACTCCTTCACAGAAGACTGGCTCGATACAGATGGTAGAGTGAGACCTTTGGCTTGCTGCTTTCAGTAATGGTTCTCCCAGACAGAGCTGCACTATTGACTCCGATATGCCTTCAAGGACCGTTGAGATCAGGTACCTCACTAACAGAGCAACCCTTAATTCTTGCATGACAATAGCTGTCTGTTCTGATTACTCCAGAGGCCTATGCCATGGCCAGATACTGTGCCTGTTGGTTTTGTCCTCCCCCTTGTTTCAAGTTGGTAACCCTCCTCTGAGGTTGGTGCAACAGTCGAGACTATGGGCACCTGATCACTCCAGTGTTCAGGGCCGGTGCAAGGATATTTTGCGCCCTAAGCGAAACTTCCACCTTGCGCCCCTCCCCTTCCCCTGGAGCATTGCTTATTATAAACTTTCGCTCAGTTTGGGATAATTCATTCATTGCTTGCCTTAAAATAATGAAATAATATCCAGTGAAAATACCTAGAGAATGGCATGGAAATCTTGTACAAACTGTAGTTAAAACAAATAAATCTGTCAGTTAATCATCTGCAAGTGTTCGTTTAGCATCAAACTTTACCGTACTCTGTTTCTGTAGTGTCAGCAAAATAAATCAAGTAATAATATAATACAACAGAAACCTACCAAGATTTTAAGCAGTCTTTGAGCCACGAGTTACTATGTTAACTGAATACCACTCAAAGCAAACTTTCCTTGCAATGTATTTATTCACAACACTACCTATATTAACTCAGTAGTTTCACCTTTGCATTAACCTTACCACTGCTTGTCATGTCAGTTCATCTGATCTACTGGGGAAGCTTTACCTTAATTATTCTCAGAGCTGAATTCCTGCTATGTTTTCAACATATGGTGCTCTAACCATTTCCTTTCTCTGAGGAAAGGAAATTCACTCCTGTTTCTTCTCTCTTTAAGTATGTGTCCTGTCAGCATTAAATGTTTTTATGTAATATAAAGAAGGAGCAATACAATTTCAGTAATCTCAGTTTTCTCGTATATCAATATTTCACTTTTATCTGAACAAGACCAACAAATATCATAACACATATCACATGCAGAATTTACAGAGTAAGAATTTACATATCATTGCATTAATTCAGATTTATAATAAATACTATTATGAAAAGGAGAGAACAGCTGCATGCTATAGGTAAAGAATGTATTTCAGTTGCAAGCAGAGATGGGTTCAACCAACTTCTGTATCTGAACACTATTAAAATTTGAGGAAATTCAGATCCAGATTCAAATGCAAATTTTGTGTACCATGCCCATCTTATTTTAATTTTCAGTTTATTCTGGATGCCTCCACTCAAAGCTAATCTAATTTTTGAGTGAGGGGTTTGTTAGATTTCAATAGTTTTACCTAATCTTGCCCAGTAATGTTGTCTATTTTCTCTCCTCCCGCCCAAGTTCTTGCCTGTTGAATTGCGTGTGATAGGTCCTACACAGTTAACAGCTAATAGAGATTCTTCTTTAGTTCAAGTGCTGGAGGTCTGTGGTTTTGGAGCACAGTGATCTATCTACTATCATTGCTGTTGCCAATGCAGTGGGTTTAGATTGTGACTGTAGACACAACTCTGTTTGAGGACCCACCTTCATAGGCACTGTGACACAGAGTCACACCTCTAAGTCACTATTACCTCCCCGTGCCCTCAGGTTAGGGGAGCAGTTGGAGGAGTGCAAAGGCAAGGCTGTTATTTGCTACAAGCCTATACTAGTAGCAAATCATATCTTACTTGTTGGTTAGCACAGCTAAACTGACCAGCAAATAGGAGGATTGAAGCCATTCCCTGCATATCTACTCTGCTGAGGGAGTAAATAAGCATATAATCTTCTTTCTTATGGGTCCAGATGCATCCTTCCTCAGATTTATTCCATTTATTCCATGAGCGTATAGTCCAAATCACACTGTAGCCCACATTATTTAGAATGACTGACGTCAATTACCTTGATCTCATCTATCATCAACCAGTCTTCCTTTTAGATGCACAGATACTCAATATACAACTCTGACTTTAAAATTGAACCTGTTTGTTGTGACAGAGGAGGCTTGCTGAACTGATTTAACATTGAAAAGAAAACATGTTTGATCCCTCACCTTAACAGCTTGTCTCCTGCTATAAAAATGAGGTGTGTTTCTCACAGAAGCACTACAGTGTCATGGAGCAGATGCTCTGTCCTGTTAGACAAAGCTGGGTTGGCGGAAATCTAATTTATATTTTTTGACCTTTTCTAACACTTACCCTCCTTGTTCTCTTCCACAAGGACAAATATTGGGAAATGCTTTATGCCAATACAATAACTGCATTTTGGCTACTGAAACAAAACAAAGCCAGATCACAAAATTTAGATCTCGATGGCTGACAAAAATATAGTAGCCATTATATTTGGAGCTGGAGCTGGACTTTTCCAAAGTCTGAGAATCAGAACTGGGGTTCTGGAGCAGGTGCATATCCATCCCCGACTGCCCCCCGAGACCCTCTGGCCCTTATCCAACCCCCCGGGCCCTGGCCCCCTTATCACACCACTCAGCACAGTGTGTCTGGCCCAGAGCCAGACACACTGCCATGCTGATCTCTGGAGCGCACAGCCCCTCTCCCCAGAGGGCTGCGCACACAGCAGGCTGAGGCTGCAGGGGGAAGGGACAGCAGGGGGGTGGGGGAGGAGCTAGCCTCCCCAGCTAGGAGCTCAGGAGACTGGACAGAATTGGCCCGCGGACCATAGTTTGCCCACTCCTGCTCTAGCATGACCTTCACCCAGACATTTGAGACTGTGTGAATGAGGGTTACTGACAAGGATAGGTTTTCTGCAGCCCAGGTTGAACCCCAGGGACCTTGGGATAGACCCGCTCATATTGGGTGGGGCCCGGAAAACCTGCTAAGCAAAGTTTAGAGAAAAACTTAAATAAGCATAATAAAATACTAAAATTAATTTAATAAAAACAATAAATGAAAACGAAGCAAAAATGAAGAGTACCACTAGGTAAGTAGTTTACTAGGAACACTGAAGCTCTGACCATAGGACGGCGAGAACGAACCAAGGAAGGGGGCAGGGCTTCACTTCACAGCGTGAGGAGCTTGGTGATGGGCAGGGCCGCCTTTATGAAACCTGCTAAGGCAAACACTCAGGCACTGGTCTTGTACACACACCGACAGTGTCATGGACATATGCAATGATGTAAAGAAGAATAAATAAGATCTTGATGTTGTAATTAACTCTGTGGTAATAGATACTTCTGCTGTGTAAATCCCACTGACTTTTGTAGGGCTCTGCATGGACACAATGATTCCCACATGCAGAGTTTACTGAAGGATTTTGCCTAAAAAAATGAAACGTTTGATTCAGTAATACATATTTAATGTGTTCAATGACTATCATTCTGATAGTGGCAAACACTGTGTTACCTGTTCTACTGTGCCAGTTACTGACAGTGCTGATAAAAATGTATCCCTGGATAAAGAATCAAAACAAAATAAAGCTTAATGGGGCTATTTCAGATAAATCATCACCAAAAGATAATTGTGAAGGATTGAATATGATCAGGGAAACTTGGGTATTTACTATTTTTTAAATGAAAATGACATTTTAAAATAACTTCACCACAATGGTACCACCTACATTTTCATATATACTTTAAAAAGTCATTTTAAGTAAATGTGCCCTAGAAAATAACTGCAAAATACCACTTACATTATTTATGAATCTGTTTATTTATTAGACCTATTTCATACACTGTTTTCATTATAGTCAAGCTCATTATTTTTTTCTAGCTATTGTGAAAAAAAATATCCCAAGGAAGATTAAAAAAAATCTATAGCCTAGCAATTCAATTCATGAACATAAGTATGGCCTTGATCCAACTCCTTTTCAAGCCAATGGACATCTTTCCATTGACTTTAAGAGAGCAGGATCAGATCCTGAATGTATTATTTTAGAAAGAGGACAAAAGAGTAGAATCTTATTCCTTTGCAATTCAAAGACAACATGATTCTATAATATAATTGTTTCCAAAAATGGTTCTTGGGACCATAGCTTTTTCCTATTGGAGATTTTGGTTACAAGTGAAAATGAAGTTTGATAGCCTTGTCTGTGGTCCAGCAAGCACTTAAAGTAATGTGTAATTTAAGCATTAAATTAGTCCCATGTCACGCCCATGTTTCAAGTTATGCATTTGCTAAAGTACTTGCTAGATTGGCACTTCTCAATCTTCTTGGGTTGGTGGCCCCTTTTCTCCTCCCCATGGGCCGCTGCGACCCATGTGTGTCTGCTGAAATGCCACCGAATAGAATGTTCCCACTTTCGGCGGCATTGCGACGGACATGCTGTGCGTTTCACAGTGTCCGCCAAAAAGCCACCGAAATGGGAACCATTCACTTTGGCGGCTTTTCGGTGGACACTCTAAAGCACACAGCATGTCCACCGAAATGCCTCCATAAATGGAAGCATTCTATTCAGTGGCACTTCAGTGGTGCATGGAGCTTGCGACCCCCACCAGGAATTGCCCCGCGACCCCTTGGGGGATCGCAACCTCCAGTTTGAGAACTGCTGCGCTAGGTCAAGCCCCATCTCCTTTGCAGCAGTTGGTTCTCTTATACATCCTTTCTCCATCCATTCCATTCTTTCATATCAAAATCTACTACATTTTATTCTATCTTTAGAATATCCACTTATTGTTATTAATAAAATTTATAAAATTTGAATAGCGGATACTCTACCATACAAAAACTAACAATATCAGTATGACAAATTTCAACAACCTACATGCATATTTGAACATAAACATATACACTCAAATACTTAACATACACACACACAATTGACACAAAGTATTAGTGAAATGATGCAGCAACACTTGCCAGAGTCTTTGATCTGAAACAGCTCAACAAAAATAGTTCGCCTCAGTTGACAGCCTTCGAAAACTAGTAAACTTAGCATTATAAACAGCCTATCAGAATGGGTAACAGCTCCGCGCAACAAGAAAAATGTCGTCATTGCCACTTTGTACCGTAGTGAAGCAGTACACTTGTGCCCGCTATGCAGAGCTGGCGTAGGCTATATCTGTAATGTGCGGGAGAACGACCAGTTAAAATGCATGTTCAATGCCATTTCTCTTTTCTTTATTCATTTGTTTTCCAGCAATATTGTAAAAAAAAATTTGGGGCACCGCTTTTTGAGGCCCCCAAATCTTGGTGCCCTAGGCGGCCGCCTAGTTCGCCTAGTGGTTACTCTGGCCCTGCCAGTCATATATTCAGCTATGATACCTGCTCCTCCAAGCCACATTCTACCAGCAGCTAGGAAGCCTTTTATTCTCCCTCCAGTACCTCTTCCCTAATTATTGCTGTGGTGGCCCCCTTCTAGTACTGCACCACCCTGGCTCATCAGACTCTGAGGTAGGATCTGCGGTGTTCTGGTACCAAAAGTCTGGAGTTTCCTCCCACTCCCATTCCCACAAATGTCAGTGTGATTCTACAAGGGCTTCACCTAGAGACCAGAAAGCTTGGGCCAGCCATGCCTGTCCATACCAGCCCTCTCCCCTGCCCTCAGTGCCAGTGACTCTACTGGATGACTTGGGGAATGCCTCCAGCTCTGTTTCACCAGTCCATCACTTTAGAATATCTAGGTACTGACAGACATGCCTCAGTCACTACCAGTCATCTAGTGGACACTCAAGTCCAGGGTTTTTCTCAACTCATCCCACAGCCACAACAGCTCGTGGTACCACAGGAGCAGTTTAGGGAGCTTTCTCCCTTACCTCCTCTGCAGGCAGCATAGTCATTGCCTGATGAGGCCCTGGTATGGGAAGATTTCACCCAAATATGGGTGTTTTCAAGGTGCATCAAAAGCTCCCTAGAAGGAGGCAGTCTCTCTGAGTATTCAAGTAGCACTTCTGGAAGAAACTACAGCTAAACTTGTTGATATTCTCAATTCTAATAAACCAAGGAAAGTGGCCTTGCCCATAAATGAGGCCATGAAGTAGTTAACCAAGCTCCTTCTCCATTCCACTGGTTACAAAGAAAACTTTGGTATGTAGTCCTTCAGGATTAGTACAGCAACATCTGCAGCTTTGTGGGCATTTAATTCCCAGAGAAATTCAGGCTACTGAATCTGGATACTGGAATATTATGCCCTATGCTTGCCCTATAGTGAGGACCATCAGGTCAAGTGCGGAATATGAGATAAAATTTTTCTGCTTGTAGTTTCCAGGAGATGTCTGAAACAAAGTAGATGTTTGGATTTCTAGGCAATTGATAGTGCAGTGAGCCCACAAGATACCTGGGAAACAGCAGGTAGATTATAACTGGAGTAGCAGGCTTTAGTTCTTCATCTTAGATGGTTTGGGAGAAGGGGCATATTGTGGGATGAGCTTTTTCCATGCTCCCCAATGGGCAAATCACATCCATCTAATGTTAATGGAGAATGATATTGGGGGTTGCACTGGGGTGAGTTTGAGAGTCAGGATTTAGCAAGAATGTGGGCTGGATTGCCCAGGCACTGTACACAGATTAGTTTGAAGTACTCACAAGGCAGGCATGATGTCACCCTGTTCACAAGGATCAGGCCTGGAGAAATGTGAACTGATAGTACTGGTGATTACACATAGAAAAATCAGGATAATGATCCTAAATATTCCAGAGAAGATGGGCATGTTTATTCAATGTGAGTAATAGTGGCCCGCTCTGGCCCCTGTAGATATTCAGTATTTACATGCAGTGCTCAGCAAATTAGCTTAGATGGGAAATATTTCACATAAATAACAAGCTGTCACTAAAACAGAGACGGGAATAAAGGTAAGGTTAAGTAAAAAGCATTTAATTCATTAGTAGGATAACAAAATACAATATTCTGCATATCAGAGCCGCCCATTACAACATTGTGACTAATACAGTCAATTTTCATACTGTAACCATAATGTACTGTAAATACTGATAAACTAGACAGACATTTGCTGAACAGGCATTTGGTTCATCTTTTTTTGTAGTGACTACATATTCATTCCCCCCCTACCCAGTGTCTCTAAAATTTCTGCTACATTCCTACACAAAGTGACGATGCAGGTTGTTCTACTTATTATTCTGGTATTGCTAACACTGCACTTGTCCTTTTTTAATGATGTATAGGCTTGCCTTAGTAGTAGTTAATCTAATGATGGAATAACTCGCTGGAGGTTACAGGGACCATTTTCTGTATTTCTAGCCTGCAGGCAAAATCTCGTGGTGATGGATGTCTTGAGGGTTTTTTCTGTGCAAAATATGTATGCATATTTATTGTAATGTGAATTATAAGTGTAGCCCTAAATAGTGTAATATGAGATGTGGCAAATTGCTGGCACTGTTGTGATGGGTCCCGCACTTTCTCTTCTTGTGAGGGGTTCAGGGAGCTATTTCTTTCCCCTGAATAGGGTATTAACTGCCCCACTAGTATCCTAGAGGAGGAGGAGTGGAGAGGGAGGGACCCGGGCCCGCCCTCTACTCCGGGTCCCAGCCCAGGGGCCCTGAGGATAGCGGTAAACTACCTGAAGTAGCTATTCCTTCCCCGGGCTACTTCCCTCTCCTACCCTTCAGTTTGTGGGGCTTCCTGCCCCCTCTCTACACAGGTCAAGTGTCTCTTTACCTAGGGTCTGGATGGTCTTGGTTCCAAACTCTCCTCCAAATGTTCACTGCTCCAACTCCTATCCTCCTCCCCTGTCTGCCTGAAGCAGGGGGTTTTATTAGGTTCTTAGCAGGGCCTTAATTGATTCCAGGTGTTCCAATCAACCTGCAACCTTCCCTAGTCCACAGGGAGCCACGCCTCAATTAGCTCTGAGCTTACATATCTCCTCTCAAGCACTCTTCCGCAGGTCCCTGACCCTCCTCTATCACAGAGGTTATAGCTATTGCCCTAAATGGAGCAATTCTCAGGAAAGCCACTCTGAAATGCCTGTGTTCTTCTTTCTCCAATTAAAGTACATTGGTAAAGAAATCTTTATTTAATTAATTCTTATATACAAAAAAGAGGTGTCCCTGGATTTGAAATTGAAATGTCTCCTATGATTGTGAAAGGAAATTTCTGACAGTGAACCCAGTCTGCCGAGAGATTTTATGAAACGTTCCAGCCAACTTTTATTGCTTGAGCAAGTGATATTCTGTATAAATGAAACATTATTACATTGAAGTCTGGCCACACAGTTTCAAAATGAATCTCTATATAATTAAGATAAAAGGCTCTAAAACAGTGATTAATGCACTTCCTGTAAGCTAATCAGAAGATACACCTATTAAAATAGAAAAGAAATCATAAATCTTACATCGATTTCTCAAGATTAACACATGACTGACTAGATTTGCCAGTGATACGCAGCATGTATCTGTGGTCAGTCTGGAGATCTTCATTAGACTATAAATAATGGATATTACTTATATGACACCTTTTATGCAGGATTCCGAATCATCTTACAAACATTAAGTCAACACTTTTATACAATAAAAGACACATTTAAAGAAATGTTAAGGCATTTTATTTTTGCATGGTATGTGTACATTTTACATATGTCTTATTTGCATTACTTTCCTGGAAAATATTTACATTTGAGCCATGCAAAGACATCATACATGCTTTAAAAATATTCTCCAACTTTCACAGTCATAACACAGAAATTTCTACATTTAATTACTGGCTGCTATAGTTTTACCTCCTGCTGGCCTGCTCACTTACTCTGGCTAATGTGGTGTGTTTGGGCATCCCTGCTGTCTGGCCCTGCTCTAGATTTTGTTTTGTACTCTCATTGTGTGGACTCATGTTGAAGTGGTCCATCTTCTCCTTCCAGTTTGGTTATTTTTCATTAGTTGGCTTCTCTGTGTCCGGGTGGCTTTTAGGGCTTACATTTTAAAGCCCTTAGGCTCATGCAGTTGTGAATACAAAATGTTTTGCCACTGTACCCTTAACATATTGAAAAATTAGTCCAAATATTTTCCTTTGAGGCTTTTTCTGCCCTGGATCAGGCTGCATGTTGCATCACCGTGGCTGTTCCCTTTGGAGTGTTCATTTTACGTCCCAGCTGATTTCCTGTCATTTCTTATCTTCAAATTGGTGTCTCCATTTGTTCATATTCCAGACTCAAATTAACTGCTGCAGTCTGCCGATTTGCCTCCTGGATCATTATGCCACAAGCCAAAGATCAGACAGGAAGTGAACAAGGTTGGACTTTGAAACTGTTGCTTTGGAAAACAAAAAGTTAGTATATGAGGCTGGAGAAACTGATTAAAGGCATCTAACAAAAGTGGGGCAGTGGTAGGTATAACTCAGTGATAACACTGTTGTAATCTTTAATGTTTGAACTCCCTTAATTAAGGAAGCACTTCAGCAGACTAGGTCATTTCTTAGTGGAAGTGTGACAGTTTTATCAGCCTGCTAAATCTTCCCTCATCATTTTTTTGGTACCTTTCCAAAAATCTCTAACAACTATCATGTATAAATATCAGCATTAATAAACAGCATTGTGATATTTAGTCTAGAATGTAATCTGAATATAAAAAATGTTTAGATTTTGGCTGTATGTTATCCTACAACAACTGTGGAATAAGGTATTAATACTGCAAAGCAAGTAGCAGATGTCATAGTCTTGGAGGTCAGTTTCCCATTAGAGGAAAAATTAGTGAGGCAGAGTCTGGAGATTTTTTGAGTGCAGTTTGCTTTAGTTACACTATATGCACTAGTCTTTGAACAGAGGTGCTCACAAAGCGGCATTCAGGCAAATGCCTTTGTTCCTGGAATCTCAGCCCAAATACCAATGCCTCGTTCTCAGGAAACAACTCTGCCCTCAGATTAACTGCAATTAGAAAGATTAAGACACAGAGCAAATCTTCTTGCTATTTGCCTCAGCTTTGCCCAGAAGTTCTGCATCCATAAACTAACAACTAATATTTCTTTTAAGAGATACACTGCTTTCACATTAAGAAGGAGAACTGGTAAGAGTACATGTAACAGTGCCCTCTGACTCCTACCCTAACAAAGCAATTACCACAGGTAATGAGACCTTTGGTTTCTGAATTTTTCCTCTCATTTCACTGATTGGATGTAGGGCTCTTGATAAGTAACTGGGCCAACTATGCATTATAAACTTCGATATGCCTTGCAGTTGTTACCAGTGTTCATGGCTATTTTATCCAGATCCTGCAACTATTTATGCACATGTTTAACTTTATGTACCATGAGTAGTGGCATTGAATTTATTCATTGATGTAACTACTCCTCCTATTGGCATTGTTTTTAATAAGGAATACATTTGAGAATTTCAGTCATCTCATGGAGAATTTGTGAATAGGAAATAAAAGATAAATTAATCAAATTATTAATAGTTAATTATTAGCTCAGATTTAGCTGCCCTCTCTCCCATTTGTCAACTAGTAGGTCCTGGTTATTTTCTCACCCAAGGTCTTTCCTCTGCGTAGTTAGACACTAGCTATTTTTCTCAGGTGGTAGTCTTAGTTAATGCTTAATTAATAAGGCTTCTCACATCCAGATTACTTCCCCTGTAATCAACTCAGATGTAAAGCAAAAAAACCTTTTGCACTGAAACTTAAATGATCTGTTTTTGTTGGGAAAGAATAAAGTTGTCATTGGTCTGAGATTCACTGGAATATGTTCACACATCTTTAATTGGATTCATATGTCAGAACATTTTTAGTTCTCTTACAGTAAAGAAGAACCACAACAATAGACTTTAAATCCGTCTAGCATTCTGTTCAAGACAGCAACATCTGCATGCATAGTATGTCACTACTGTAGCAGTCTTGAAAGTCTTTGGATAAGATCTGGAATGGCAGACAATCAAAATTAAGACCATTTAAAAAGCGGAAGTGTGCTCTCTTACAAATTACAGAGTATTACAGTACTGATATTGATATTCCCATGACAAAGGCTATATGGTTGTAAAATCATATTTTTTTAGTTTACTCCTGTTTATGCTTTTCCTAGCCTGTTGGGATGCCAGGCTGAATCTGAAGAGAAGAAGCATAGATTATATATTTTGTGATGGAGTCGGACCAGAAGGGTATAGGAGAGTGCTGGAAGGCAGGTATATCAGCCTCAGGATGTACAGGTCCCTGTTCCCTGGATAGCCAAACAAAGGCTACTCCAGGCCAATCAGGAAGCTTCTAGAAAGGAGTAGAAACAGCTAGCCTGATTGGGACACCTGAAGCCAATCAGGCACTGGCTGAAACCACTTAAAAACCACCCAGTTAGTCAGGTGGGGTGTGGGTGTCAGGAGCTGTGGGAGGAAGTTGTGCTCTTGGTGAGACTGAGTGTTGGACAACATATCATACAGAAGGAAGGAGGCCCTGAGGTAAAGGTGAAGTGGAGTTTGAAGAAGCGGGGACTGCTGTGGGGAAGTAGCCCAGGGAATTGTTCTGTGTTTTGTGGATAAAAGGTCAGCCATCTTAGCTGATACTATTAGGGTCCCTGGGCTGGAGTCCGGAGTAGAGGGCGGGCCCGGGCTCCCCACTTTTTCCACCTTCCATACTGGCCTGTGATGAAGGTAACTCACTAGGCGGTGTCTCTTGCCAATTATACTGAGAAAGGGAGGTCACTCTGGGGCCTAGATGAGTTTCTGAGGCCCCTAAAGCTGCCAAGAAGCACAGGACCCACAAGTACAAACTTGGAGCTTTGTCACAATTTCTAAATTAAAATGGTATTAACATTCACTTTTAAAGATTGAGAGAAGTAAGAGAGCCAACTGAGATATGGTGAACTTCAGAAACAGCTTGATCTTTTCCCCAAGAGAAATGTAAAGGTGTCATGCACCCTGGAGAATAGTAACGGTTGGCAGTTGGCTGACTGGAGGAAAAATATCTGTGTTGGTAGAACTTCCTCCTTGTTACATGGAGATTGAGGAAGAAGAACACATCTGTTCCTTGCCTATCTCACTCCCTAGTAGCCCCCAACAGCAGCAAAGGTGGGTGTCTTTGTTTTTGGTTTCTGTTCTGTTGTCTTACTCGGAGGAAACACTTAAGAACCCATCCAACCCCCTCTCTCTTCTCTCATGATTATTCTGTAAGGATCTGCTCTTTCCCTGCTCCCTTTTCAGAGGCTAGTGCTGACAGCATAACTAGCTGTACTGAATCCTTGCATTTCCTGAATACGGAGGATGGTCTGCCGTTGTGCCTTGCCCTGGGACATGAGAGAGAAAAGCTCCTTGGACCAAATCTGAGCGAATGGCATTGCAATCTGGCACAGTGCCAATCAGGTTTGCTTTTGAGGTTTTTGATCCCCTCCCCACAGGGGTTTGAGACTCTTCTGAGATGCGAGCCCTGTGCAAGTACATTGACTGCGCATTGGTTAATCCAGGACTGCCAATTATATCTCCTCCCTTCAGTGTCCCATCTTCCTTCACTTTTCTTTCCATTTAATTTACCCCTTCCCATCTAAACACTGGAATAACAGCAGCAGCAAAATCATGGAGCTAATGTACCTTCAGTACCCATGTAGGGGACAGACACAATCTGCCTATAGTCAGTTGACTGTAATGGCATCCCTGTGATGTGGGACATATTATTACAGAAGTGTGTTGATGTTTAAAGGTCTGATCCATCAAGACTTACAAATGTGTTTAACTCTGCATGTGAGTAGTATTCAGTTCTATGAGGCTATTCATGGGAATAGTTTCATGACGGTCTGTTTAGAGAGCTGAGGCCTAAATTATAAAATATTCAAGAATCCAGTAAAGAAAACATTTACTGTGGTGTAATATCACTAGCGGTGAAGCAGATATCTATTAAAATCGAAGTAATACACTATGAGAGCTTTTCATTCATCTTTGTTGAATAATTATATATGGATAAAATACAAACATGATTACCTTTTGCAAATATGAAAAGGATTTTTTTAAAAAAAGTAATGCATTAATTGAGATCTTTATAGTGAGATTACTTTGACACTTCATAGTAAATGGGTTTAAATTAATTCCAAATTTCAGTAAAAGTCCTAATGAATTAAGATTTAAATAAAATATAGAGGAAGTAGGCTTGAAAGTCACCATTAATGTGGTCTGTATCATCTCTCATGGTATCTTTTATGTGAACACACTACAATAAAAGTTCTTGTATCTGGTTTCATTGGATGGTATATCACTTTGAATTTGTTCAGTTTCAATTTCTCGTGTAAAAAGACTATAATGAGATTTCCTCCACCTCGCTGTTGATTTTATTGCTATAGCCATGTTGACATCAAATGCAATATCGCTGATGATGGTTGCTATTGGATTCATAACCCATGTGTCTTGATTCATGGGGTTAATCCAGTTATTGTACGTGGATTAATAAAAGGAACTTTACCTGTTACATACACACACACAAATCCCATCACATTGGGTTCTTGTAATGAAACAGATCATGCATAGAGGACTTTGAAATTTTGTACTAAAGCAATAGTTGTTGCTGTCAGATACCAGTAACTTCGTTTGACAGCCATAATGTCACTGCTTTGTCTTCATTTGTGACAGCATTGCTCCAGAGGCTGGAAACATGACAATGAATTGAAATGGCTAGCAGTTCAAAATACTTTCAAAACCATATGTTGAGGTGATTATAATGCAAAGTTAAAAACAGGAGAAAAATCACTGTATGATTAAACAATACTCCTTTGACACCAGGCCTTTTGCACTACAGGTGTTACTCACTTGCTCTTTGCTCACAGTTCAGCCAGTGATATTTCAGGGAGGACACTCTTCAGTTATAGTGCCACTGATTTAGCACACAGACAAATACCTCTGCTCCTGACTTGGTCTCCTGTAGAAAGAGGTTATTTGGACAATGCTTGTCAATACCAGTGGTTCTCAACCAGAGGTACACGTCTTCCAAGAGGCCTTCCAAGGGGTACTCAAATTATCTAGATCAGTGTTTCTCAACCTCAGGGTTGCAGCCCCTAGGGGTTGAGAGAATGGGTTTAGGGGGATCGCAAGTGCAGAGCTGGCATTAGGGAGTGGCAAGCAGGGCAATTGTCCAGGGCCCTATGCCATAGAAGGCCCCACAAAGCTAAGTTACATGCTTCAGCCCCGCCACCTGGGGCTCAGACTCCAGACAAGGCTCACGCGTGATAAATAGGCTCACATATCACGCTGAAATGTAACACAATATTTATATTCCAATTGAGAAAGTAAACATTTTTAATAATAATGTCTTGTGACACCTTTGTATTTGTATATCTGATTTTGTAAGCAAGTACTTCTTAAGTGAGGTGAAACTTGGAGTTCATAAGACAAATCAGACTTCTGAAAGGAGTACAATAGTCTGGAAAGGTTGAGAATCACTGGTCTATACTAAGAGTCACCAAATCCAATTCAGGTTGTTGGTTTTTCTTCATT
Source organism: Dermatemys mawii (assembly GCA_007922305.1). Lineage (NCBI taxonomy): Eukaryota > Metazoa > Chordata > Testudines > Dermatemydidae > Dermatemys > Dermatemys mawii. The sequence continues at coordinate 17,556,926 of ML677363.1, forward strand.
ACAGTGAGGTTTATTAGGGGAAATAAAGGGATAATAATTATCAGAATAAGAGTTAAGTTAGCACTGGCAACTTTCCGTGCAGAAGCATTGCTTGACATTTACCCTCATCCATTTGAAGTAACAGTTTTTTGGTTAACAGCTGAATGGACCTATCAGTATAGTAAGTAGGGCTAGCTGCTTTTTTTTTTCCCATTGAAGGAAATGGCCTTTTTTCTAAATTGGGAATTTTCATGCTTTTTTTAAAAAGTCCATGTTGTTCATGAAGCTAGAAAATAGGCAACAGGGGGTGGATCCCTTGAAGATTTCCTGTTCTGTTCATTTCTTCTGGGGCACCTGACATTGGCCACTGTCAGATGACAGGATACTGGGCTTGATGAACCTTTGGTCTGACCCAGTACAGCTGTTCTTATGTTCTTAGAATGAAAAATACTTGGTCTTTTTTATTTTTCCTCTTTCCTCTCCCCCCCCCCCTTTTTTACATTGAAAAATAGAAGAAAATTCTGGAGGAAGGAGGGAAGAATTAAAAAGAGAGGAAAGGAAACCAAAACAGTGGAGAAAAACAAATCAAAAACGGAAAAATTTTTAAACTGAAAAAGGTCTATAAAAATTCTCATGGAAAAAAATCATAAATGAAAAAGCCTTCAATTTCAAACATTCTATTTGAATGAGTAGGACTACTCATGAGGTAAGGAACTTCTCTCCTTGAGTAAAGCTGTCCAAATCTGATTCTGAGTGATTAAAACAAAACTGTTAGTAGCTTCCAGAGCTGGTGTTTCATCATCTTTTAGGTGAAAGATTGCTTTTATCTATTAAATGTTTCTTATAACGTACCATTTAATTTCCTATTATGGTAAAGGGTATGAACACAGACTTGGCTAGAGAATGGTGGTCAGGTAAGCTGTTTCAGTGTTCCCTTGGGAAAATGGATAGGAAACTACACTATCTTTACTTAGATGTTCATGGAAAGCTTCTTTTGGGCATTACAAGGGGAAAAAACAGCAGTTTGAGCAGTTTAAAGCCATTCATTCTACCTATCTTCTAAAAATGCTTCATTCAGCTCATATAAATTGATCTTATGTTATAAATACCTGCCTTTGAAAGAGTTACCCTTAAAGTTAGTTTGAAATCCATCTCAGAACATAAATTTGTAGGTTCCAATGCTAGAAGGGACCATTGTGATCAACCAGTCTGGCCTCCTGCATAACCCAGGCCATAGAACTTCCCCAAAATAATTCCTACAGCATTTTTTGTAGAAAAACATCCAATTGTGATTTTAAAATGATCAGCGATAGAGAGTTCACCACTCTTGGTAAACTCTTGGTAAACTCTTGGAAAATTGTTCCAGTGATTATTTACTTTCACTGTTAAAAATCCATGCCTTATTTTCCATCTGAATTTGTCTAGCTTCACCTTCCAGTTACTGGATAGATAGTGTTATGTCTTTCTCTGCTAGACTGAAAGGCCTATTACCAAATATTTGCTCTCCATGTACATATTTATAGACCATGTGTTTTTCTTAGGTCTAGCCTGTACTGGAAAAGGTTTGCTGGTATACCTCTACTGGCAAACCCTTCCAGTGTAGATATAACTTCTATCAGCAAAATATGTGCTTTTAATGGTACTACTTATATCAGTTCCCTAAATGAAATAAGCTATGTTGGCAAAAGCACTTTTTGCTGGTATAATTCTCTATACAATGGCTTTTGCTATTGTAAAAATGTCATTAAAAATATCACATCTTTAGCTGATATTACTGTACCAGCAAATTTTTCTAGTATACACCTACAGGGCTAACTTCAGTGGGATTGTTAGCATGAGCAAACCCAGCAGGACTTGGCTTCTTATGTTAAACTGTAATTTTCTAAATCTAAAAGGATTTACTGTATCCTTTTTTAAATTCTTCCTTGGTGTACCTTCATGAAGCCACCTACTTGACATTTCTTCGTCTCTTCATCCTAGTGAGGTATTTGCTTACAGAACTAGCTTTTTTCCTGTGGTTATACTTCCCGCAAAAGCAGTGTTGGGATGAATGGATTATACAATATCAGCAACAAGGTCAGTAGTGGCAGCAGTGGTTCCCCTATATGTCTACCTTCCTTGTTTTTCATGTGCGATCAATGCTGAATTCGAAACTCAGTATGGAAAAGAAAAGTCATTCTCCCTGCCGCTATTTTAAATTTGTGGGTAAAACCTTTCAAGATCTATAATTCTTTTACCTCTTTTTTCCACCTTCATTTATAAAGCATGTGCAATTGCTTTAAAGCCAAGCAACTTCTTTAAAGACATTAAAATGAAAAATGACAAAAGTGAACCTGTATAAAAAAATAAATCTACTTAGATGATGCTGCATATTAAACTAGTATATATGCTTAGTGAGGAAGATACTGATGGGAAATCTCTTGATAGAATAAAAAAAATTGTCTTAATAGCCCTGCCATGGGGTAATGGTAAATAGCTACAGATCAAAGCGGGAAGGTGGTGACAGGTGGAGTAATGCAAAGATTGCACCAAATTCCATCTTGCTCATACAGAATTGGCCGTGTGGAGAAAGGAATGCACAAAAAGGTAAGTTCATAGCTGTAGCTGATACAGAATTGGCCACGTCAGTCAATGCCAAAGGCGAAGAAGTGAGTTTCAAATTTATTAGATTATATGGGGTCATGGAATTCCAAATGTCACATTCTCTTGTCATTTATGACTCTGCTCACATCTTAGTTTTTTTCCTACCTTATTCATCGCTCAGCAGAAAATATTTTTACAGGAGTGGTATTTGAGTTTTCTAATGGTAGATTTCCTCATTACTTATATTTACCGTGTTAAGATCTATCTTTGTGCACAATGAGGTGAAGAAGCAATGATTGGGAGGCATTCACTTGGAATCTATTATCTTTTGTTATTTTCAGTCAGTATTTTAATGTTATTTTGACTTAAACACATAATATCTTGTGGTATTAACAGGATGGTAAGAAAATGTAATGAAATGTGTTCTTATGCAAAATGTAGAATTCAAGTTTCGTACATAGGATTGAATTTGTCAATGGCTCCATGTAACAAATCAATCTTGAAATGCACTGTAAGAAATTTAGTGGTGATTTAGCATGCTTCAGAGAGAGAGATTGAGAGCACCAAACAAAGGGACTCTCACACAAGGTGGAAAGATAGATTGGTATAGTGAGAGAAATGAATGACTAGCATTGTGAAAGCAATCCACCAGTCTCATATTGGGCCAAGGATCTTGTCTGCTTAAATATCATTACCTCAAAACTTTCAAAAAAAAGCCATTGATTAGGAAGAGGTTGGTGCATTATTTAACCCCTCCCCGTAATTTTTGCCAGTAGACTGACCTACTCATCACAGTAACTGAAAATTCCCTAAGTCTTTGGAAATTTCAGAAATTGATTTTTCTCTTTTGGTGAATTTTGCCAAATTTAACAAAAAACAACAACTTTTTTTCTGTTTTTCTTTGTTTTGTTTTTGCACTTTTGAGAAACTGACAAAATACATTAACTTTTTTCACTAAGGGCTAGACAGAGCCAGTAGGCTTCTCTCAGAGTAGGGGTCAAGGCATAAAATATACTGCCCCAGAAGTAGTTAGGGAAGGAATTGTGCTCCATGGCTCTTCTCTCTCTCTCTCTGGGGAAGGTAGGAGGAGTACTTTGCTACAGCCATTTGCAGGGGGCACCATGCTGTCCCATACACACTTAAGTCTACACACATCCTGCTTGCTTGCCCCTGTTCTTTCTCCTGGACCTGGAGCCACTATCTATGCAAAACTAATGTGGCCACACAGAGTACAGAGGGACTTTAATCCCCATGTTTGTGCATATCATCACCATTCACTCAGATTTGTTGCTAGAGACACAATCAAGCCCCATGTGTGTTATTTTTTGCATAGCAGTAACCTGCTCTTGAAGTTGAAGCAGTACAAGCCCCTCTCTCTCTCTATCACTCTTCATCATTCATTTCTACTCTTCTGCTCTGTTAAACTTGTAATCTAAACCCCTACCCTTCTATGGCTCATCATGGGGTATTGGTGGGAGAGATTTGCCTGAACTTGTTTAATTATATATCTGGTATCCAAGTTTAGAGGTAATCAGACCTTTGCAAGTTTAAGTAAAATATCTCCACTCATTTAATATGTAATACAACTATAGCTCCCAAGAGCCCATAGTTTAGGCAACATCCATATATGATAGATAATGAATAAATAAATGAAGGAGTTATTTGAGCAGACAGTAGTACTACGCACAATATCATATAGTATTTCATTATGTGTGTTGGTTTGTTTGTTATACCTATAAATCATGTCACTTTATTTTACACAGAAGCAGTGTTCACTGTTATTATCTGATTATAGCCCCCACACAAGCTATTTACACCTCATTCTTGAATAATCAGCATAATGATTACCTGCCTCCATGTGGTAATAATTAAATGTAAAAGCCAACAACAAAATAATTAGATTTTATAGGGGATTTTTAGTTTGAAGATAATGAGCATGGAACACCACAGTGGGCCATGAATATAACCCAATTTAGATTAATTTCACCAAGGTACCATTTTCTGCACTTACAAATATTTAATTTTGGCACTCGGAATATGAACGTGTTTAGAGACAAAAATAATCACTTAAGCTGAAATTTTGGACATTTCAATGCCTCTATGTAGTTCAGTTTAACTCTTAAGATGTTGATGGTTGTGTGGCAGAAGTAAAAGGGGAAAGGAATGTTCACACTAAGACCCTGATCATGCAAAACCTATTATACATGCTTAACTTTACAGCTTTATAGAGGAGCAGATCCTCGCCTGTTGTAAATTGTCATAGCTCCTTTGGTATAAATGAAGCTGAGACAACTTATGCCACTTAAGATTGTCTCTATGAGTAGTCCCTTTGAAATCAATGAAGCTACACACAAGCTGAGACTGTCAGAGCCACCTAAAGGATTTGGATGTTCAATTCCCATTAAAGTTAGGAAAGAGACCATTTAAATGGAATATCATCATAATAATGAAACAGTCTCGAAAGGGGAAATATGGGAAGCTCTTTCACTAGGGACATTAAAAATTAGACTTGACATCACCTTATGAAATGTACTATAAGGATCAATGCTGCTCTTACAAGAGTATGGAATATAGCCTCTTATGCAAGAGCATAACTTTACACGAGTAGTCCCATGAACTGTATCTTAAATCCATCCAGAAACTGAAGCTACTATAGAATTTTGAGCCTTTTTTGTTAAGCAGTTTTTTTTTAAGTAAGCATGTTAAACCTTTGCTCTACAACATTCATATTATCCTATTACCCGCGATTACACATTGTCCAATTGTAATATCCTAATACATTTCTTCTATTCTTTGTGTTGACACCATGCAAATAAATGTAGGCTCTTGTCATGTTCCTTCTTAGTCATTTTTTTGGCCAAGATTTGTCTAGAAGTACATATTTACCCTTTTGATGTTTCCTTGGAAATCTATTGTTTCATGCTGCCTAATAATTTTTGATGCTTTTCTCTAAACTCCCTCCAATTTTTCAGTATTTAATCTTCTGGTTTTCATTTCTGAGCAACTCATAACAATCTAGTTCAGGTCATGAAAGAAAGGGACAGATTCTTGTCTCCCTTCTCTGTGGAGATCCCTCTATGTGTGTAGCCCAAAACTGTATTGGCCTTATTTGCTCCCATATTAAATAGCAAGTTGATGTCTAAAGGGTATTTAAGTTCTGGCATAGGCTTCCAAGGAGGTTGTTGTCCATATTGGAAGGGTTTTAAGAACAGGTTGGACAAACACCTCACAGAGATGGTCTAGTTTATTTGGTCCAGCCTGCAGGAGACTAGAATTTATGATCCCTCAAGGTCCCTTTCAGCTCTACATTTATATAATACCATGGTTCTGCATTTCTATGCAAGTAATCCCGTTGGTCTTACATGAAGCTATTCATCTGTAGATAGATATGAACGTGTGTAGGTTTTGGCAGGATGAAGATCTAAGCTCTCTATTAAGGTACATATCTTGCCCTTACATGGGGACAGAGTAATCTAATTTACCTTTTTTCTCTTACTGCTATGATCATTCTAAAAACACGTTGTTAGTAGAGTGCTATTTTCTCAGCTGGAGCAGAACTATATACACTCTTGCTTTTGCAAATGGGTGGAAATATGTTTTATGACAGTAATATTTTAAACCTGTAATTAGTAATCATTATTTTGTAATTAGCAAGTTTGGTATGTGAACTCTCATTCTATGAAGAAAACCATTGAATGTTTTTATGTAAAGATGAATATAAGAAAGGGCAGCTGTGCATGTGTTCAGAATAGCTGAAAGAAAGAGACAGGTAGAAGACAGAGCATTAACACTGATTATTTATTAATCCTGGATCATGATAATATACTGCTAAAGGTGAAAGTGTTTTCTTCTGGAGAAAGGGTTGAGCTGCACCAACATTTCAATAGACTAAAATCAAAATGAGGTATCTTTTATGAAATGAAAATGAGATATCTTTTATATCTGCTGAGAGCTATGCATACTGTCTTTTAAATGGAGCTCCGCCAGCTAAATATAGTTGTGATTTTTACATTTTTATAAATCCTGTGAGCTCCCCAAGGGGACATTGTCTCTTTTCAATGATTTATATAGTCTGAATTATAAAGGATGATAAGCATTTGCAGCTCAATAGTGTAGTTAATGCTCAGCCCCCAGGGTAACAGAGCAGTGAAGCATTTACTACTCAGTGGTAGTTCTACAACAATCAGCAGCACTGTGTCTCTTTCATAGTAAATTTATATCAGTGCACTTTGTCCTCAGGGAATTGAACATCCACTCAATGTAGCCTAGGGAAAACTATTATGGGCAGTTTCCAGCCATTTTTTGTTGGCACAATGAAAAAAAAACCCCACTATTATAACAGAATCAGAAATCACAGATGGCTCAACATCAAAATAGCCCTGCTTTACTTACTCTCGACTTTTCCCAAACAACATTAAAATAATACTCTCCCCAGACAGATTCTTCACTGACAATTTCTAATCAGTTAAAGGGAGACCCTGTCCCAGTTGCTGGAATTGCAGATGGTACTGTAGTAGCAGAACCAACAATGTTCTGCTGCAGAGAGGTTGGAGGTGGGGGGAGCTCAGTAGTGGTGGATTCATCCATGTGTGGCTTGGAGCCCTATCCATGGGGACTCCCTACACAGCATTACATACAGAATGGGGTGGTGTCAGAGGTACTGCAGCTGCCCAAATCTTCTGTTCTTCTGCTTATAGAGGGAGTATGCATGCAGCCAAATGGAACATCTTCATTTAGAGCAGTTTCATGTTGCAGGATGACTAGCAATAAAAGTGATGACTCTCAGGTACATTTCTTTTTATATGCCACAGAAGATGAGGTAGATGACATTGTGCTCATATTAGAACAAAAGAATTTGTATGAAAGATTTATGAAACTGTTTATCAAATATTTCATCTCCAACAGAAGATGTTGAGGGCAGGTAAATGAGAACAGGAGGTTGCAGTGTATATGAAAGATGAGAGCTCACCTCTGTCCACTTGAAAAACATTCCAAGCAACTTTATAATGTTATTATTATTAGAAGAGACATTGTATGACATTATGAAGCGTCTCAAGGCAGGCAGAGGCCATATGCAATGAAAAACACCAGAGAAGGAGGAGGTGTACATAATAGAGGTGTTACAGAGCTGCTGACGTATGGTCATGACAGAATGAAATGCTGCCTCTTTGCAACCACATCCAAATGAACAGTAGCTTGCTGACAATTATAATCCTAATTCATCCTGGATTCAGCAGCAAATCTAAGAGATTCATAATTCTCAAAGTCTGTGGAATTTATGGAAAATGAAAACAAAGTGAGCTTGTTGGCTTGGCAAAAATTGGAGGCTCCCACAAATGGCTTAAAAATGTTGAACTCACTGAAAATCTTGCAGATTCCTCATCCTGAAGAAGGATGAGCTTCTTTTCCAAGCTCAGCCCTCATGTGGGCTTAAATCTGAGGCACTCAGATATTATGGTGTTGAAAGCCATATGAGTACCTAGATAAATAGGGACTGGAATGAGTGCTGTAGAGATTACATTAACTATACAAAAGAGAGTGGCTTATCTGCTCACTATGGACGAGAAGGTCAGATCTGTGAGCTGGAACCATAGAGGAACTTTGCCTGAGACAATGGAAAGAAGGGAAAAGGAAAGAGACCCATGACTAAAATAAAAAAGGAAAGGATCAAGCCTAGAATCAAAGTCAGAGGGGCAGTAGACTAATAGGAAGCCAGCTGACTAAGTGTCAGAATAATAATCTCAGCAGGCTCTGAGATTCAGGTAGCTGACCCATTTCTTCACTTAAAGGAGCTGTTGTAGAGAGAAGGTACAGAATTAATATTTGTAAGTCTCTCTGAAATAGTGCTATCTGCAACATGCTATCTCTAATAAAGCATTTACCTTGGTTACTATGAGCGCCTCTTTGTGCTCCTTGCTCTTCTTTGCACCACAACACAACCAAGGCAATATGGTTGCACCAAGGCCTAATATGAAATTGTACGCATGCAACTGAAGGCCTAAGGTAATACAGAGAATCTTTATTTATGGTGATAGGGTGTGTGATAGGCTGAATATGCAAGGCTGGCATTTAGGAAAAAAGTTCTTTTACTTTCTAAACTTGATGCAATCTGGTACCACTGATTCAATCAGCATAGAACTGCACAATGCCTGTTGTACAGAGTCACTTTTCAGAGAAGAATTGCACATGAAAACAATTTGGGAGAAAGTACTATAAAATATGTTGCAGGGAATAATCCTAAATTGGCAGAGATTGAACTAGACAGTTTAATACATCTTTCCCATTCCTAATTTCTGTGACTGATTCTTTTAACTGCAGTTCCATACATTGAGTGTGCCATATAGCTTTTCACTTATACAAAATCTTCTAATTTAAAACTTGAATTGTGTATAATTTAGTCCAAGTTGCTTGAGAAAGAAGGGAACCTTAATCATAAAAACAGGACTCCAATGTGACACTGCCACCTAAAGCCCTAGATTTGATCTGATTTTTTTTTTTTATGTGTAGAATGAAATACATAGATAAAAAATATCAGTAGTGCCCAGCTCCCCTGGGCCCTTTATTAAATCCTCATATTGAGAAAGTGTAGAGCAGTAAAAGTGGTAGAGAAATATGGTTAGGAGGTGAAATAAAAGGAAAGGGAATGAAAAAGATTTGGCATAGGGACTTGTCTCATTCTGTAATTATAGCGGTTGGAAGTGGAGTTTGTCATAATATATATCTGGTACTACATTCTATTTGTAATAGTAGCCATTGAAATCAATGGCTACTGACCCTGGCCTGTCACGTGACAGCTATAACAGTTTGTAAACCTGACCCATGTCAGATTTGACTTAGGGCAGAAAATCAAGATCAGTTTCTAATCAGCACCCTTTATCACATGAAGAGAGCTAAATTTTTGGCAAAAATGTGAAGCCTACAGTCTGGGAGGGAACATGATAGAAAACAGGAGAAGCTGATTGCAGTGCTTCTGAATTTTCCTGAAAACAAATTATATTGAAGAGAAATTTGAGAGAGCTATCTCTCCACAATACTACAAATAGACTCAGAGGCATTGCAGTTCTACAATGTATTCCATTGGGACCATGAAAAAGATTGTAAAGCTGCTAGGAAAAGCCATTAAAAACTTTAAAGAATACTTTAATATATGCAATAATGTTGCTTGGGAAAGACATATGTTCTTTACAGCTGTCAAGCGAGCCCAATGACTGTTATCTTACAGAACTAATAAAACCAAGTCCTATGACACTGAATAATTAATAGATGGACTAATTAGAGATGGGATTATTTGTGATATAAGTAATAAATGGTTCAAAACAAAGTTACTCAGAGAAATGGATGTGACATTGCTAAGAGAAGGGATATTTGCAGGCATAGTGCTTTCCAAATGAAGGTATTACCAATCAGTTAAAGACCTGAAATACATCTAAATAAAAAAGCTTCCCAAAGTATAACTACAGAGTACAAGGATACATAAGAATGGCCATACTGGGTCATACTAAAGATCCATCTAGCCCACTATCCTGTCTTCCAACAATCACCAGTGCCAGGTACCCCAGAGGGAATAAACAGAACAGGTAATCAGGTGATCTGTCCTCTTCCTATGCTTATAAGAAGCACACGGAATCTTTTTCAGGGGAAAAGACAAAGTGCCACGTTTATTGGAGATCCAACAGGTAGCATATGCATGCATACACTCTCTCTCTCTCTCTCTCCCACCAGTTGATGTCATAGTTACCAGTCCAGAGTGCGGAGCAACCTAGTGGCCAGCTAGGTTGATTGTGGGTAGGGAGGCATGGGTCTGTCAGTCGTGATACGATGCTCTGGGGAAGTCTTGGCAGGATGAACCCAAAATTTCATGGCACAGCACCTTGTTTATATAGTGATCTTTCTTAATTGGGTCCAATGAGTTTTGCCCCCTCATGCTATAATCAATCACCATTTGACGAGGTTTTTTTTCTTAAATTGTTCTTTTTATTCTTTATTTTATTTCTTTATTAGTCTCTCAGGGTTTAGAGCACAGCTATTTTGTCCCAATTGATGGGTGCCTGCTTTATTTTTAGAGTCATCAATCTGCCCTCCTTCGACATATTAATAGGGGAGTGTTGCAATCCGCTGGCGCCTTTACGTCTTTCCTTGGTTCGTCCCTAGAACATCTGGTCTGGTGATGGCCTTCACACTTATCTTCTAACACACACACTCCTTATTCACACATAAAACAGGACTGATTTACACAGAACATTTGAACAGAAACATCAAATTGCAATGCAGAAAAAACAATCATTGCATTATTTTGCTTATTTCAAAATGCTAATTTAAACCTATAACAAAGCAGTGACCCTAAAGATCTATCACTGGCTTGAAATCAGCTTCAGACACAAGAGTCTGGCTAATGCATCTTTACCAATGGCAGACTAGGCTATTCCTTTCTACTTTTGAAAGGGTGGCTGGCAGAATATGGTCAAATCATATTATACATCAATACATTTAATACATGCTGCATTATTATTCTTTATTCTTCATTCTAAATTTTATAAAATACTTAAAACATAAAATCCTAGTACAACACCCTGTCGCCCATTCTCAGCTTCTCGCAAACAAAAGGAACCAAAAGGAAAGGACAGATTTGTTTGCAATAATTGTGAAGGTAATTTTCATTTCTAGTTGTGAGCTACACAGTATGGAGAGTGCTTACTAGTAATTAATAGGTTTCGATTACAAGTCACTTTATCCATTGGAATATTTGTTGCTTGAATAATCAGATAACTATTTTTTGTTCAATTTTAGGGGGAAAATTGTGTCACTATCACTCACTTTGATTAGTACCTTACTCTGTGAGAAGGTGTGGAAAAGCAGCATTATTGACCCTGTAAATGATAAGGCACTGGAAACGGTAAATGATGGGAAACATCAGCATATTTCAGTAATGTCTACCTTGTCTATACAAGCTTTCTATTGCTTTGCCCAGTAGCATAACTTATCCAGAGTTGGGATATTTAAATGCTTATATTTAATTGTACCACAGGCTCGATTCTGAAGCTACTGATCATACTGACCGCAATCTAGTAAAGTACTTAAGAAAATGCTTAGCTTTAAGCATGGGTCTATAATGGAACTGTTCACCTTCTTAAAGTTAAGCACCTTGCATAATTGCTTTGCTGGATCAGAGCCAGAGAGCTGAGAGCTTTGCAGAACTGAGCCCCATAATTCTGAACTATAAGACTAGAGATTGCACTAAATTAGAATTCCAGATGTGAATTTACCCAAAATTTGGGAATTTCATATTCAGCTCTCAATAAGTTGGGATCACCTTCAGTAAAAATGGTTTAGAAATGACTGAGTAATAATCAATAAAGAAAACTAGGTACTTAACTGAATCTTATTTACCATGTAGTGTGAAATCTTGGTTTAGACAGGCCTTTAGATATCATATTGAGGTTTGTCAGAGGCCAAATGTTATCATATTCTTTTTTACTACTGATGTAAAAGTTTGTTGGCAATAACTTTAGTGATAAATTAAGATACTACAAACAGGGATAGGGGAGTTCTATTTAAATTAGTTATGGGCCTTTTTCCAGAATCAGATTTGCTACTGTGATTAAGTTTATTTTCAAAACTGCTGCACTTGTAAATACACAGATAGGGATAAATTCTGCTCATTCTACTCACCCAAGAAATCCGATTGTGGACAATGGGACTCTTTTTTTTTTCTCATGAGAACAGGGATCTGGAATTAGCCCATAGTATGTATTGCTGCAGTCAGCAGTAGAAATCAAAAGTTGAAGCCATAATTCAGAATGGAATCCAGCTAAATGGTGAAGTAGCAATTAGATAATACATCAAGAAGGACTATATTTTTAAAAGACTAATTCCATATTGACTTTCAGGTAACATACTGATCCACTTAAAATGTAATGCAATGCTTATATTGTGCTGTATCACAGACTTTATTCAAAGTAATTTAATATTGATCAGCAGGCTAAATGCTACACAAATACAGTTTTTCAGTTATGTGATTTTTATGAGAAATCATTGCATCCATAGTGAAACAAATTAGACTGTCAAGCAAAAGAACAAGTTTAGCAGATTTACTTGGGGGGTTTTCCCTCTTATTGCTGATTTACAATTTATTTAGTTTAACATGAAATGTTGGAAATCTTTTTTAAAATATTTGGATATATCAGTGTCAGGTATGAACACTTCATGTTTGTTGTAATATATTTTTTAAGATACTTGTATTATTATGAACAAAGCAGTCGAACAAATTTGGAAATGGGGCAGTGCCATCAAACGTTCCATTGAATTCAATGAGAATTTAATTATGATTATGTATTATTTGTATTACCATAGCATATAGGAGCCCCAGGGATGGACCAAGATACCAACAGAGCAATAAGCTGGTTCTCTTCCCCAGAGGGTTTATTTAATTCAGTCAGGTCCATCTTTCAAAATCCCACTTTCATTGAATTCAGAGGATAATTGCTCATTGGCTTGAACAGAAGCAGGATCACACCATTAAATATATGAGGACAGAGTCCTTTTATTCGTTAGTAGGTGCAATATACAACAGTTTACTAAAATGATCTGATGTACAGAGGGACCTCAAGTGTTGATATAGTTCCATCAGTTCTCTGAGAAATACAGTCCCAGATTCTGGTATTTTTATGCACTAAGTCCACTGAAATCTTTGAATCTTACAAAGTCTTTTGACCAATACGAGTTTCAATTCCGAGTTGCCAGCGAAAGTTGTAGCCACTCATATTTTGCAAAGTTCTAGTTTCTTTATATTGGTTTGGGCATCTTGTCTATATCCCTTCCCTTCCATTCCTTCAAAATCTTGTATCTACCTCTTATTTTCCTCTGAAAGTAAAATTAAAAGTAGTTCTAACTTCATCTCAGAAACAGAGACTCTAAATGATTGTGTTACTGAAGATTTAGAAAGAATGTATTCTGACATCAAAATCAATTATACGCTGCCACTTACATATTCAATATAGATGGAGGCAACTACTGTGATCACTTGAAATGGAATGTCCTACTTCAGAGTGGTAAGGGATTGTGGCATACTCAGAATTTGTCAAGATTATAGAAAACTGCAACTTAGACAAAACTTAACTGTAAACCAAATAGCATAATCACTTTTAAAAAGTGAAACTGTTAATGGAATAAAATCCTTTTACATATAACAAGGGAAGAAACAGTAAATTGCACTTAATTCTGACAAATAACCACAGCCTTGGATAAGCGAAGTGAATCAAGCCTCTCATATAAGGAAAATAAAATATGCTAATGAACAAGTCGAAGGGCAGAGCCATTACATTAAGACTGAATAGCAGAAGCATGAAAACAGCTATGTTTTTTTCCCTTAGGATGACAACGTTACATCTGTAAACAGAGTACAGGAAGATGTGCTTAGGAGGTGCATACCTCAGATTAACCTATTTAGGTACATTCTATTTAGTTTTGCGTGCAGCCTAGTGAATGGTGTTTTTCGGGATGAATGAACCAACCAATTTTTGATTCCCATTCAGAGTTTGTTTTAGGTGGTTAAGTTTGGTTTGGGTACAGCGGTTCAAACACAGTAGGGGCACATTTTCTCCACTATAATTTTAGTAGATATTTAAAAAGTTAACAGCTCATACCAATAAATCACATCTCTTCTGGAAGGAATCCAAACATCCCCTTTAAAATAAAACACTGAATATGAAAAGAGAGAAACCACAGCAGATTCAGTGACAAGATGTTCCCATAGCACCCAGAATCTCTCTGCCTACCTTGCAACCAGTATTTAAATTTGAGCAATTTATTTATTGTTCAACTCTAAATCACAGATTTTTATTCATGATGCTGTGTCTAGGTGTTACTGAAAATCCATAGATCGAGTGACTGCCTGTTAGAGGCTTCTACTGGAATTAGCTGACTTCCCCAGGAGAAGAAATAGAGAAATGACACGTCTCTGATTTCCGTATTTGCCATTATATTGTGCTCACAATATTTCTCGTGATGGCCGTTCTGCTGCAAAAGAAAATATGTTGACTTGTTTGCATAGTTAATATAGCCTCAGCCACTTTTTGTGATTAAATATCTAGAAACAAACTGATATATGTTCTTCGTTATCTGATGGAGGTCATTGCTTTTTTCAGTCAAACTTGTTTTCATGAAACAAAAAAACCCCCAAAAAACCTTGCTAGCAGACCTGTGAAAATATTTTTGTAGTGGTTTCCCCAAAATAGCTATTTGAAACAGATTATTAAAATATAAGAAAATAAAATGGGAGCTGGTCTGTATTCAACAAGCTTTTGTTTTTTTCTGTCCTGGGTCAGCGGAGTCTCCCACTTTTACTCTCCAACTCTTCTGCCTTTTCTGCGTTCCTTCGCTTGACTCATTTCCCCCCATGTTAAGATGTGTTCTTCCAGCCCGTCTGTAGTTCAAGGAGGCAAATGTATTTCTGTGCATGAGGCTGCTTGTTTCTGTAGTAGGTAAATTGTTTGACTTTGCAACTATTTACAAGCAAAACCTAAGGTTTTGTTGAGCTTCAGTAAAATGCCTCAACATTTTTAAAAATAAAACCTTTCCATTCCCATCCAATGAAAAAATGGGAAAATTGCCTCTTTGGTACTTTCTCTCAACTTCCCAAGATTCACAGATTTACCTGGGAGTCAAATTTCTCCAATAATTTAGGAGTTCTTGTAAAAGAAATGGCATCTGGGAGTTGCAGTTCAACAAACTCCTGAGTAAATTATTGACAAAAAGCACACGTCTAGAAACACGGTAGGCCAGGAATAACAAGGGTGGCTCTGAGAAAACAAGAGAAGACCTTCTGATGGCAAATTGAGATGTGTATGTATGTGGGGTAGACCGCTTTCAGTGTGTGCCTGACCAAAAAGACTGTTTCTACTGTTTAAAGGAGGCCTTTTGGCTTTGCCTACAATTTGTGGCAAATTATGTGTTTTATTGTCTCGCTATAGTCTACAGTTTCACCAAGGTGAGACTTTTAGGCAGATAACTTAAATAATGTCTTTGCAAGGGACATTGGGCCTAATTGTGATTTTACTTACACAAGTAAGTGACTCCACTGAAATCAATGGATTTATGCTAGTAGGCGAGGAGATCTTAGCTTAGAAGCAAAGTGTTAAGAAGAAATACAGCTAATTTTCTTAATGAAAAAAGTTTGAATATTTTTGCTTCCTCTCTAGCAGAGAGAGGATCATATCTTGGGTATCCAACATCCCAGGTGAGTGCTCTAACCCTAAGCCTACAAGTAAAATGGGGTCATCACTACCTCTTTCTCTCCTCTCCACCCCACCCTGTTTTGGTGTAGAGCAAAGCAGGTGCTTAGCTTTTTCTCACAAGAAATGACTTAGGCACGTAAGCCACCTGACTCCAGGAGAGGGGTTCCTATTCGTGGGTCGCTAGCAGAGCTAGATACCGCCCTGCAGACCTAATTTGGTCATCCATGTCTGTGAGAGGTCAAGGCTTTGAACACACCTTGTGGTTGGCATCTTCCATTGGCTGGCTCACACAGAGCACCATCCTAGTGTGCTAGTTTGTGTAGATCAAATGTTTACATGCCTGTTTCTCCCCATTCATCCTGTAGGGTGTGCTAGGCTCCTAACATTTAGGTGCCAGTTTTGTGGATTGTAGCATTGCTGCTGTTATTTTCTAGCTTGTTATAAGTGTAAAGTAGCCTAGAATTAGTGTTTACCTGTAAGGGGTTAAGCTAAAGGTAACCTGAGAGGTGGACAACTGACCAATGAGAAATTTCTCAAGAGACAAAGGATTTTAAGTTTTAGTTTCTCTTTGGGTCTCTTTTTGTTTACCTCGGCTATGGGATAAACACAGCTATGTTTTTCACTATAACTATAAGATTTTATTAAGTATTGTAGTTAGTAAGTTTGCCTTCTCTTTATTACTTGGAGAGTTTTTAGTGGTGAGTGTTGGCTGGGTGCTTTTTGATATTGTAAGCTTTAGCAAAGATATTAACTGTGGGAGAAAATTGCCTCGGGGGAAAGGTTTGGTTTCTGAATCCTTTTGTTGATTATGGTAGATGCTGTTTTATTGATGGTTATAAGGGATTTATTCCTTTCTTTTTTTTTTATTAAAATCTTTCTTTTAAGAAGCTGACTGCTTGTTTTTTGTTGTGTAAGATCCTGGTTTTGGATTGGGCACGTCTTGCAGGATCAGGCGAGGTTTGTTTTTTTTTTCTCTCAAGCTTCCCAGAGAAGGAAAAAGTTTGGGGGGTTAGTGAAAAAGGAAAGAAGGGTCCCAAACTACCCTAGACCTAGTTTGGTGGTGGCAGCGTACCAGGTCCAAATACAAAAGAATTTGTGTTCTGGGGAAAAACATTTTAACCTAAGCTGGTAAAATAAGCTTGTGGGGGTTATTTCTTTTTTTATGCGGGTCCCCACATCTGTACCCTAAAGTTCAGAGTGGGGAGGCAATCCTGACATGGTTGGCAGTGGTGGGATGAAATTTTGTGAATCTAAAAACCAGAATTTTGCAGAAGCAGTTTCCTCTAAGGGAGACCTCAGCAAGTAAAACAGGTAGTGGTGTTAAATTAAACACCACAGGGGGTCACTCTGGAAAAACTTGTTCTGCAGGTCTTAAAGCTGTGATAGGTCCACGCTTTGTCTTTTTCAGTTGCCTGAGGGCAGGGAACTGAAGGTTTTTTGGTTGTTTTTTTTTTAAGAGGGTTTTCTCCTGCTAAATAGCAGAGAGTAGCCCAGGTTTGCAGTTAAGAGTTAATAGGCTCGTTAAGTGCTAGGCAACCATCCCAGGGGTCCCTGGAGTGGAGGGGGTGCAACTGGTCAGTTCAGTTTTCTAAAAAACAGAGTAGGGGGTCTTTCTCCCTCTGCTGGTAGAATTAAAACCCTGCTAAAAATTTCCAAGTAATATAAGAAATTTTTGTTTATTTTTCAGTAAGTAAGTTAAAACACAAAAAGATTAAAATAACAGGTCTTAAGGGCCAAAAGGATTTGGAATTAGCCAAATTCCAAGCGAAGAAGAAACAAAGGAAACATATCCAAAAGATGGAGAAAATAAGGGAAAAACGCTTGGAGCAAAATGCTGCACACCAAAGGGATATGAAAATGAAGGAAAAAAAAAAACAGCATGAACTAAAATTACAAAAGGCACAGGCTGCGCAAAATATACCAGCCCCGCCTAACAACCCTTCTCCAGGTACCACTTCCCATCACAGGAAATTCCCCACCTACAAGGCAGGCAATGATACAAAGGCCTTCTTAGCCAATTTCAAGAGGACCTGTTTTGGGTATAGCCTCCCTAAAGACCTGTATATGGTGGAGCTAAGGCCACAGCTCAGTGGACCCTTAGCAGAAGTGGCGGCAAAAATGCCTCAGGCAAACATAAACAGTTATAAACTTTTTAAAAAACAGGCCCAAATCCAAATGGGAATAACGCCCGAGCATGCCCGTCGGCGGTTCAAAGCCCTAAAGTGGAACCCGAACATGGCTTTTTCCCAACACGCCTACCACACTGTAAAAAATTGGGATGCCTAAATATCAGGAGCAAAGGCTAACTCTCAGAAAAAGCTGTCTTTCCTAATGCAAATGAAGCAGTTCTTAAAGGGTGTTCCTAAGAATATAGAAAGGTACATCCAAGATGAAAAACCCAAAACTATAATCAAGGCAGGGAAGATTGGAACCAGATGGGTGGAGGTGGCAGAGAAAAAAAGACCGCCTAGCAGTGGGAGTGAATCCCAAAAGGGACAACCCAAAACCACATCCTATCAAAGGGGGCAGCCCCAAACTCCATCTACATCCCCAAAAAAACCCCAAACACCTCCTCGTTCCACTCCACCAATCTCCAGCAACCAACGTTGGCCCAGTGACCAATCAGCTGGGTGATGTTTTAAATGTAATAAGCTGGGGCATATTAAGGTCAACTGCCCCAAGAACACCAACCAAACGCTGTGCATTACCCCAAAGTCACACCCAAGGTCCGCAGGCCCAAATACCTCCCAAATACCCTCAAAGCAAAGGAAAACTGTGAGAGTGGGCAAAAAAAAGGTTACAGCATGAAGGAACACTGCAGCTCAAATGTCACTTATCCACCAATCCTTAGTGAACCCCAAGTTAATCAACCCACAGGTCAAAGTAACAATTCAACCCTTCAAGTCAAACTCTTTCAACTTACCTACAGCCAATCTACCTGTCCAGTACAAGGGCTGGTCAGGAAGGTGGACTTTTGCAGTCTACAATAATTATCCTATTCCCATGCTGCTGGGAAATAATCTCGCCAATCATGTAAAGCTAGCCAAAAGGGTGAAAATGGTCACCCGCAGCCAGGCTAAGCAAGCTTACACACCTATCCCTGTTCATAAGCCTTCCACCAGGGGCCCAACTGAGTTACCAAAAACCCCAACAACAATGGTGGAGCCAAATTCCCTACCAACAACTAAAACAGCCGTGAAGGATCCAGTCCCAAAAACACAGCCCAAGCCAGTCCCCGAACTGGAACTGGCAAAGCAACCAACACCTAAACCATCGCCAGCACTAAGTCCAGCGCTTGCAACCCCATCTACCACTCCAACACCCGAGGGCAACCTCAAGCCAGCACTAACAGCAGCAGCTACACTAACCCAAGAGGCTCAGCCGGAGCCTAAAATACAACCAGGTGCACCAGTGAAAAGCGGTCCACCGCCAATAAAAACCACCCCATCACCTCCATCACTTCCCAAAAACCCCAACCCAAGTCCACAACCCAGTAAAAAACTAATATCTCCAGCAACAAAAAAACAGTTCCAGGCCAAACAGAAAGCAAACAAAAGCCTCCAAAAAGCTTGGACGGCGGCACGAAGCAACCCACCGCCTCTCAGCTCTACCAATCAATCCCGGTTTGTGGTTAAAAATGAACTTTTATACAAGAAAACTCTTTCTAGGAAACACCAGAAAGACTGGCAGCCTCAAAGACAGTTGGTAGTTCCAGCTAAGTACCGGGTAAAGCTCCTAAGCTTAGCCCATAATCACCCTAGTGGGCATGCTGGGGTAAACAAAACCAAAGATCGTGTGGAAAAGTCATTCCACTGGGGGGGATGGGCAAAAACATTGCTAATTATGTCCAGTCTTGTAAGGTGTGCCAAAAAGTGAAAAAACCCCAAGACCAGGTAAAGGCCCCTCTCCAGCCACTCCCCATAATTAAGGTTCCATTTCAGCAAGTAGCTGTGGATATTCTGGGTCCTTTCCCAAAAAAAACACCCAAAGAAAAGCAGTACATACTAACTTTCATGAATTTCGCTACCCAATGGCCAAAAGCAGTAGCTCTAAGCAACACCAGGGCTAAAACTGTGTGCCATGCATTAACAGACATTTTTGCCAGGGTGGGTTGGCCCTCCAACATCCTTACAAATTCAAAAACCAATTTCCTGGCAGGAACCATAAAAAGTCTGTGAAAAAATCATGGGGTAAACCACTTGGTTGCCACCCCTTACCACCATCAAACAAATGGCCTGGTAAAAAGGTTTAATAAAACTTTGGGGGCCCTGATACGAAAATTCATAAATGAGCACTCCAATGATTGGAACCTAGTGTTACAGCAGTTGCTCTTTGCCTACAGGGCTGTACCACATCCCAGTTTAGGGTTCTCACCCTTTAAACTTGTGTATGGCCATAAGGTTAAAGGGCCATTACAGTTGGTAAAACAGCAATGGGAGGGGTTTACACCTCCTCCAAAAACTAACATTCTAAACTTTGTAACCAACCTACAAAACACCCTCCAAACCTCTTTAGCCCTTGCTAAAAAAAACCTAAAAAATGCTCAGGCAAAGCAAAAGGCCTGGTATAATAAACATGCCAAAAACGTTCCTTTACAGTAGGGAACCAGGTGATGGTCTTGAAGGCGCTTCAAGCCCATAAAATAAAAGCGTCCTAAAAAGGACCCTTTATGGTCAAAAAGCACCTGAAAGCTGTTAACTACCTCATAGCATTCCCTAACTCAACCCTAAAGCCTAAAGTGTACCATGTTAACTCTCTAAAGCCTTTTTATTCCAGAAAATTAAAGGTTTGTCAGTTTACAGCCCAGGGAGAAAATGACGCTAAGTGGCCTAAAGGTGTCTACTATAAAAAAAGCAGTAACGGTGGCGTAAAAAAGGTAAACTTCTCAATAACTCTCAAACGCACACAGCGCCAGCAGATCAAAAAGCTGTGCACTAGCTTCGCGCCACTATTCTCAACCACCCCAAAACAAACTAAATGGGCATACCACTCCATTAACACAGGTAATGCCCACCCAGTTAAAGCCCAACCTTACCGGGTGGCTCCTCATGGCAAAGCTGCTATAAAACAAAAAATCCAAAACATGCTACAAATGGGTGTAATCCGCCCTTCTCACAGTGCATGGGCATCTCCAGTGGTTCTAGTCCCCAAACCAAATGGGGAGATACGCTTTTGCGTGCACTACCGTAAGCTAAATGCGGTAACTCGCCCAAACAACTATCCAATGCCTCGCACAAATAAGCTGTTAAAAAAACTGGGACGGGCCCAGTTCATCTCCACCTTAAACTTAACCAAGGGGTACTGGCAAGTACCGTTAAAAAAATCTGCCAAAAAAAAGTCAGCCTTCATTACGCATGTAGGGCTGTATAAGTTTAATGTGCTCCCTTTCGGGCTGCAAAATGCTCCCGCTACCTTCCAAAAACTTGTAAATAGTCTCCTAGTGAAATTGGAAAAATCTGCAGTTGCCTACCTTAATAATGTGGCCATATTTTCTAACTCCTGGGCGGAGCACCTAAAACATCTCCAAAAGGTCTTTAAACGCATACAAAAGGC